>VWZK01014941.1:1264-14837 GCA_013396935.1 Baryphthengus martii | reverse complement strand
TTTATCTTAACTTCCCATTTCCTGAACAACAAAATCTCTTCATGTTCATGCCCCATGTTGGGTGCCAATTTTCTGTCTCTTTTTGAGTTCAGGGCAAAACCCCATAGAGCAGAATTCCTGTGGGCCCCCTCTCCCCCTCCCGCTTCCCTCCCAAGGGAGGATACAAAAGGAAATAAGGAAGGAAGCGCCTCACACAAAATTGGAAGTTGAGACTATGAACAAAATTTAATAGGTAACAGATAAACAGGGAGAAGGAAATATTAAGGGAAGGGGGATATACAAAAATATACAAAACCAGTTCTGGGATGGTGACGGATTGTGCAGAGCCGATGAAGCCAGGCCTGGCTGAGCTAGATTGCGGTCCCACTTCAGCATAGTCCGAGGAAGAGAGAAAGGAGCAGCGAAACCCAAACTTCCTGTCCTTTTATAGAGTGTGGCAGGGAAGGGGAGGGAATGCCAGGTGTTCATGTGCCCCCCCTCCAATTTGTTAACTCTTAAACCACAAAAATGCCAGACCCTTTGGTCTTTCAGATCTTCTGTTTTACAGATGAAGATGGTGGGTTTGCATCTTGAGTTACTGCAGACAGGCACTCCTATTCTGTGAAAGCTGAAGTATAATATTAATTAGCAGAAATCCAAACTTGACAGCAGTTTAAATGTTTTCAAAGTATAGCGTCAAACAGTACTATTTAACAGCCAAATGTTAAGCTGACAATAATGGAGTACATCCTGTAGATGAAATGTATTGAATAATTTTTTTCATGGTTTGTTAGTAGGTACAGGTATTTCTTCAGACAGGAAGAAGATGTAGAAGAGTCTGATAGAGGTGAAAGGAAGACAGTTTACTCTCTGGTTGCAGGTAGGAGTTAGAGTTCATTATAAATCTGGAGACTTTTATACTAAGCTTCTGAAGAGCATGCACGCTTTCAAAGAATTTTGGAGAATATTGCCATACCTATCTTTTCAAAGCACTTTCTTCTGTTCAGAACAAGATGTTGTGGGTTTTTTTTTGGTGAGGTAGCAGTGATTTGTTCTTTGAATGGTGAAAGAGGAAGGATTGGGGAGATTCTCAGTTGGAACTGAACCAGCCGTGCTACGTGTAGAAGTTAATCTTCCACAACTTTTATCTCATGATAATAGAGATCATATGAGATCAATAGAAAGTTGGATATGTGGTTGGGTAATACTGTTATATTGTTGATTTTGAAACCAAATGATGAGTGTGCTTATTTTTCTGTGTGGGCTTGCATGGATCCTGAAAATAATGATGAGGTGATGTTAATCTTATAGTTGATATCTTCTTGGTTAAAAGAGAGATTGCAGATAGTACTAGGCCACCTACTATTGCAGTAGATTGTCTGTTGTATGGAATGAAAACTGCTGTGCTCTGAAAACTGAATGGAAAGTGTCCCAAATGTTTTTTTGAGTTTTATAGATAGTATTATGATTCTGAGTAGTATCATCCAAATTATGGACATGGTAGAGTGCTCCATAGCTGTTTATAGAAACATTTTGAATTAAAACAAAATACAGGAAAAAAAAAGGTATATAATGATCTCTAAAAGTGTGGTGTTTTGTTTTGTTCTCTTTTGGTTTTTCCAGATTTTTGGAAGACACAGTTCTAAATAGCAACATCCTAGGCAGGAAGTTATTTTGTGGAAGCTGTTCCTTCCAGATGGTGAAAAATAATTCAAAGGAAAAAAAAGTGGTCATATTTGGTTTAGTCGTTGTGTTTTGCCCAGCTAACAATCTAAAAGTGCTAAGTGACCTAAAATAATCTAGTAAAATCACTTCATTAGTTCACTAAAATCTTAAAACATTTTTCCATGTCAAAACACACTGCCCTCTACATTTTCACTAATTACTTATCTTCCACCTCTTATGTCTATATCTCAGCTTTAACAACTATTTTTTTTTTTGTGAAATCTCAGTATGAATTTAAAAGATTGGTGATTTTTCCCATTCTCCCTGCTCATTTTCATGACTGTTCCCTCTGATTTCATATTTCCAGGGATTAGAATAAACTCTAGATTTATACCCCAAATCAATAGTTTCATGGATGAGATAATGAGAGGAGAAATTTGATAGATATCCAGAGACCTGGTTTGGATAGGATGGCAGAATGACAGGATTTGCTTCCAAAACTAAATCCATAGAATCCGTAGAATCACGGAATCACAGAGTGGTTTGGGTTGGAAGTAACTCTTAAAGATCATCTATTTCCACTCCACCCTGACTTGTGCAGGGACATGTTTCACTAGATGAGGTTGCGTAAAGTCCTGCCACACCTGATCTTGAACTCTTCCAATGGTGCGGCACCACAACTTCTCTGGGCAACTTACTCCAGTGTCTCACCACCCTTACTGTAAAAAGTATCTTTAAATCCAACCTAAACCTACTCATTTTCAGTTTAAAACTGTTACCCCTTGTCCTGTTACTACAGGCCCTGGTAAAAAGTCTTCCTCTTTCTCATAAGTCCTCTCTACATGTTGAAAGGTTACAACATCTTCCCAGAATCTTCTTTTCTACAGGCTTGGTGTAACTGGGTCATCTGGGTTAGAGGTCCTTTCAAAACTGGTCATATATTGGAAATGTTTTTCTGCATTACTGTTGTCATGGTTCGATTTCATGCTAGCACTTCATTTAGGAATAAAATACCTGAAGAACTCTTTCAGAAGTGTACTTTCCTTCTTTAAGTATTGCTACCAGTGTAAAAGTTCTCTCAGGAGGCTGAGGCTATGCTATAAACACATTAGCTTTGCAACTTCAGTAAATTCACAAGATTCTTAGAAAGGTTAAGTTTCTGTGTGACATTTGTTACTCAAGTTTTGCAGCAAATAAAAATGAGTAGAAAAGGTAAAACTGTGATTTATGAAAAAGTTCAAGTCTGCTATGTCAACAGATATTTTTGCAAATATTTTCAAGATAGTTTTTTTTCCTACTCTTGTATATGAATATTCTTTGACTATTTGATCTTATTCAAAAAGCAGCAGGTTTCTCCAGTATGTCAACAGATATTTTCCCAACAGCATGTATTTACACATAAATGCTTGTTTCGTATCACTAACCAGCATTTTATTTTTTATGGAGATAGCAGCTACATGAAGAACGAACTAGCTAGTTTTTCACTTCTTCTTTTCCTGTTTGCTGCTTGATGGTGGTTCTAACTGCTTATGCTTAGGAATATGGTTTGAATTGTTTCCCAACTCTTATTTTTGTTGATCTTTTCTATAACTATTTTTAACTATTTGACATTTCGATAAAGAGAAGTCAGATCAAACACTGAAACATACTGTATCACTTTTGATTGATGTTGCTAGATTATCTGTGCTATCCAACCACCAAGCTTGAGATTGAAACTTACCATTATCTTCTACATTTCAGCATCTTTTTTTTTTTTTTCCATTAGAAATGTATTAGTTTCTTTAGTGACATCCTACATATTATAAATGCTAGCTTACTAACATTTTGAACTACATGGTGATAAAGTAATTTCATAGTTTCGAAAGTGTGCTGTGAAGATACAGTAATAGGCACAAAGACAAGCGGGTTTTTTTCTTTTTTTTTTTTTTCTTTTTGGTAATGTAACTTCCTCCCTGCACTCCTGACCTTTGTTTATTTGGACTGCAATTTGCTTAATGTAGGATCTTTTGTCTTCTGTATAACCCAGGTTGTGTATATAATGCAGTTCAGTCTTTGACTATAACACCCTGTGACTACTACAATTCAATTACTAACAATAAGTAAAAAAGTTTTACGTAATTGCATGAAATAAATACTGGCGTTTAATCTAGCATAAGAAGATGTGGCTATTTGTGCTGTTACACACTAAATCAAAATTATTCAAAAGAACAATCTTCAAACAGAGGTCTTGGTCACATAATTTCCATTCACTCCTTCAACTGTTAAAGCTGACAGGTGGCTGAATTCATTGGGAGATAGTATCTGGTTGAATCCTGAAACATTTTTGCATGGCTAATCTAATGGTGTATACTTTAAATGCAAGATTTTGTGGAGTTTTGGTTTGGTTTGATTTGGTTTTGTGTGGATTGTGCCTTAAATATTTTTGTAGCCAATATTTCTGGATCTGTTAATTTCTTTGACACATTTTTGGATGAGGACAAAGTGGAAGAAGTTGTGAGTCATATTGCAGGAAAATGAGTTATAAAAACTTAGAGTTCTGAGTAGGAAATCGTGCTTTGTATACTTTCTAACTCCTATCAGTTAGGTACTGCACAGAAAAATAGAAATAACTTCCCTATTTTTGCTGACTCAGCATGCACTCTGCTGTGTTGACAAAGCCCCAGAATGAGGTTCAAAATTCCTGATAAGTTTTTCTCATAATAGAGAGGATTTTGAGCGTAAAGTCAGTTCTTCCCATAATCCTTCATTCAAAGAAGTGCAACTCATGAGCTAAGTTCACATGCAATACTGTTTGATAAGATTCTCCTTGTAGTTCCAGCTTGGGAAAGAGGCACCATATAATATATCAATAATTTGTGCTTTGAGCATAGACCATCACCTAAGATAAACGTCTTGGCATTTGGGAAGATATATAAGTGGATCAAAATCCTCAGCTGGATCACCAGTCACAGAAATGTCAATTTGACAGTTGTTATTCAAGTACTGGTTGCAGTCAGTTTCTGAATAAAAGGTCCTTCTGTGCTTGACTTACTTGTCCCTTTCCCCTTAATAACATAGAGGCACACTTTCTTTTACACTGCACTTTCTAATTTCCTATTTGGAAGCTTAGGTCATATAAAAAAGGCAGCCTTTGATAAATTGTTCAATCCTGTGTTCTCCTCTCAGATGACCTTTAATCAGTTCTTGACTTTTTTTCTGTGAATCAAATTCCCCTTCGAAAGTGGGTGTTTTTAACTCTTTCTGTGGATACTGTTATCAGCGACTTTACCATCATGTTTGAGCTTTTATTGGTTTCTCTTCTGTGGAAAAAAACAAACTGGTATTAAACTTCTTTCAAATCTTTCAGTACTCTTAAATATGTGTTGGAGGGATGTCCTGGTTTTACTGGAGTAGAATCTGAGACCAGCCCTGCTCTGCAGGCCACTAAGCAGTTTAGAGTCAGCCAGGACAGCTGACCTGAGCTAGCTCACAAGTCTGTCCCATATCACAAATGTCACACATTAAAAAGGGGAAACCTTGCTGAAGATGGGTTGAGTGGGGTGTTTGTCGTTTCCTGCCTGGGTTTCTCCTGCTCTTGCTTCCTCTTATCCCTGGGTGAACGTGCTTGCCATCATTCTCCTGAGGATATTTTTCCAATTTACTGTGACTGCCATACATTAGCTGGGCTCAGTATAACTTCATATTGTTTATATTTGCATTGATACTAATTTTGTTGTTTTTTTTTTAAAAATCCGTTTTCATTCCAAGTCCTGTGTGCCCAATCTTTTTCCTGATTCTCCTCAGCTATGGAGTACTCATCAGGTGGTAGAAAAATTGCTATAGTTTAGCCTCGGATATGGACTAAACGT
The DNA here is from genome assembly GCA_013396935.1 of Baryphthengus martii. NCBI lineage: Eukaryota > Metazoa > Chordata > Aves > Coraciiformes > Momotidae > Baryphthengus > Baryphthengus martii. Next base: position 9,345 of record VWZK01014941.1, on the reverse strand, counting down.
AGACAAAGGGAGAGATTATAGAACGAAAAATGACAATGAAAACTTATTCAACATAAATGAGGAGTCTGATCCATGAAACAAAATTTGTCAGAAATAAAAGTATGAATACATACTTCTATTGCCAAAAGCTCAGAGAGTCACTGTATAACTCCCTAACATTTGTAGTGAGTACAGATTTATGTAGACCTGTAATGGATAAAAAATCTGAAAATTTGCATTATCTGTGGACAGAATCCTTAATGTTACTATACTGCCAATATTTATGAAACCAAATGAAGTCCCGTCTCATATAATTCTGTTCCTTTAGTCTTAAATGAAACACCAGAAGCTAGTGAACTTAGATTTTGTGTCCTTATATATTGATATCATGCTCTGCTTACCACGCTTGAGACTGTAGTTCAGGGTTTTATTTTTGATTTTGGCAAGCTCGTGAAATATTTCCCCCTCACTAGTTTCCCATCTCAAATTAAACAATGGATGGTGACCAATAAAGTTGCAAAACGTTCCTCAAAGCACGGTAATAAAGCAACTCAGCACTTTCTCCCAAATTGCTTTAAAGACACTAAAGCCGGAAATTTGTCTGTTGCTGAACACTCACATTTCATTGGCACAAAGGCTCAAAAAGTGACTGACTCATCATAACCTTTTTTTAGTTTGATACTTGTACAGTTTTGCTGGACTTGAATTGGTTTGGGGCTGAGATAAGATCAAGAAAAGACACAGAACTGTAAATTCATTTGCCAGCTAAAAGTAATGTACTTTTCATAATCTCCTTATCAAACTCATTCCCTGTTCTTTGGGTGGAAAGTTAATTTATGAAGCTAGAATCATAGAATAGTTTGAGTTGTTCATTTAGTCCAGCCCTCCCTGCGATGAACAACAAGATCTTCAACTAGATCGGATTACTCAGAGATCAAGTTTCCTGCAAAGACTGTAGATGTTTCATTCCTGGAAACATTCAAGGCCAGGCTAGATGAGGGTCTGCGCAACCTGAACTAGTTAAAGATGTCCCTACTCACTGCAGAGGGATTGGAGTAGATGACCTTTAATGGTCCAATTTAGAAGGAACCAGAATCATAGAATTATAGGATCATTTAGGTTAGAAAAAACCTTCAAGATCGTCAAGTCCAACCACGATCATCAAATCCAACCATAAATCACTAAATCCAATCATAAATGAATTAATTAAATGTTGACAATGTTCCCACTGAGTTCTGAAATTTTTATGTCAGTCTTTTATAAAGTAACCGTACTGACTGAACACACACACACACACACACACACAAATCAAAATTAATAATCTAGGCAAACTCCATTTGAAAGGAAGATCTATTCTAATGTAGGAGTGATGGGCACAGCAATCTCTTTCTTTAGTATGTCCTGTAGAATTCTAGTTTTGATTTTCAGAGTAACATCCAAACAGGCTATGTCCTTACCAAGTATGAAGTTTTCCTATGTACTCTTAAGTGGCTTTTGCTCATAGTTTTCTTCAGACCTTTTCAACCTAACTGTGTTCAGATGTCCAAAAAGCTTCAATTACTTAAGATTTCTCTCTATGACTACACTAAGAAAATAGAATGATAGGTAAATTTACTTGGGTTTGCTGAATTGTGTAATAGTGAGAATTGATCAACCTCCGGCAAATCACTAATCCTTTCTGACCCTCCGTTCATCTACATGTAAAATAGGCCTATTAAAAATCCCCAAGTAGCAGTGAAGATAGTCTTACTGGTAGCAGTAGAATTATTCAGTCCCATAAGCTTTATTCTGTTACTATTGTAAAAGTTCTAACTGAAATAAATATAATGTCCCTATCTTTTTCCCCAATGTAGGGCAGTAGCACCAGCAGTAAGTGTATTTCTGCTGCTGTTCATAGTTATACAGCACTTAAGCAAAAGGAGAGTAAATTTACAAATTCTAGTGAATCTGAAAAATATTCTTTATGAGACTACCAAACTGCCATTGAAACAGATATAATCTTCATTTCAGCCTGCTAAAAACTCACACAGGTGTGATTAGTGTAAAGAGCTTTATGAAAATTATTGGAAAATATAAACAAGATAGCATATAGAAAGGAGTTTAAGAAAATAAAGAAGTAATGTGTTCCTGAATAAAACAACACACAAATGCATGGTTTAGCTTTTTTTTTTTAAACAATCAATTCTGTTTACATTTTTCTATTTTTATAAACTTAAAGTTGCTTGGAATTTTAAGCTTACTGGCAAATAGAAAATCCATAATTATTACGGCATTTATAGGCATTACTAAACTTAATGTAATAACAAGGTGTGCAAGGAAAGAAAACCAAAACCTTCAAATCAGTCAATATGTTTCTGCCTGGCTTTCATAAAGTAACAATTCAGCAGTTAGGAGCTTACTTTTACTACTTGCGAGCCCATTCATAGCAACTCCTAAACGAAGAAAAATCTTGAAATATTTCTGATCAATTATAATGCAATTGAATGTCTTAGTTATCAATAACTTAACTAGATAACTTACAGATGAAAAAAGGTGTTAAACAGAACTAATAGAATTACATCCATGGGAAAACTACTGTGTCTGACTTTTAAGGTGCTTCCATGTGTCTACATTCTGTAAAGTCTGTTATAGACTTCTATAAGTTTATTCATCTCTTTCAGTTGCATTATTAAAACCAATATCTGAATTATCCAGCTTTTCCTAATCACAACAGTGAAAAACTTCCACATAATTCTAACTATAGCTGTGCTTGTCTATTGGTTTGGATGAGTTCCCGAAACTCTTCTAAACTTCTCTCACAGTAATAGGCTGATGATTACTGTGGTGGGTTTGACCTTGGCTGAGCACCAGGTACCCNCAGCACCATAAGAGCTGCTCTGGGGAACATTAACTCCAGCTCACCCAAACCCAATACAATTACTTAATATTTCCTTAAGCCCTTCCATGTGTAAATGTGAATGAAGCAGATCACAGAACCACAGAATGGTAGGGGTTGGAAGGGATCTCTGGAGGTTGTCGTCCAATCCCCCAACCAAAGAAGGTTCACCTAGAACAGGGTACACAGGGACGCATCTAGTTGGGTTTTGAAAGTCTCCAGAGAAAGAATACTTGCATTACACTTGCATTTTTTCTGACCTCCACTTACAGACCTCTTCTGTCTGCATTCTCCCTAGCAGTGGCTATCTTGAAATGAATGGAGTTTTCAGAATAAAACCAGTCCTCAAGAGCTGAACTTTTAATGAATTTAAAAACTTCAAGCCACAAAACTCTGAGAAAATGAGTATCTATGGCAAATTTAAAAATGCAGTAATATCTTAATAAGTGATTCAAGTTTAGGCAAGAATTGTTATGATGTATAGTAGGAAAAAAAAAAAAAAAAAAGTTGTATTTCTGGGAAATATTCCACTATCAGTTTATAAAAAAAGGATATTACATTCAGTAGAAAGTTCACTATAATAAGACTTCTATCAGATCCTAATGATCAGAAAACAAAAAAAGATTTGCTCCAGGATTCTACTTCCACTGGGAAAAAATAATTATGAAATTTTGATTCTTCAGAGGCTCTTGATGTTCAGAAGTTTTCTGAAAGCTTTCATGTATGTTATAATGAGTAATAATAAGCAGTGAAACTTAATTTTTACAATGTCTTTTTCAATGATGGATCATGTGGAAAAGTGAGAATTTACTGTCCAGATGTGAAAACTAAAGAATTTATGACGATTAGTCACAAACAAACAATCCAAAGACTTGGAGCTGGAGTGATAGAAAATGAAAACTAACAGTAATTTCTACAGTATTTTGAAAACAAAAAAAAAAAAAAAAAAAAGGGGAAGGACTTGTTTTCTAACTACCCCCTCCCCATTTCAAAAGTGTAAGTATTAAAAAGCCCTAGGTGGTGATTTATCAGTTTATGATACTCAGGCATACTTTATATAGCCAGAGAGTCATGTAAATAGTTGTGAATGCTGGAATCTTTACAGTTTAGTGCCAATTAATGTTTATCCAATAATTTGTGGTTTCAAATTCTGCTTGCTGCATCTCTGCTATTATGATTTCTTAAATTCTTTTATTTGAATGTAAAAATTAGTAATATTAAGAAGAAAAATTAGTACATAGTTGAACATAATTATTTGTGACTAATTGTTCAGTAAGTATTATTCAACAGTCTAGGAGTATTTGGTGTACAGGACACATACAAACAAAAGTAAAACCAATTTTGATAGAATAAGATTAAAATTGTCATAAACATTAATAACATTCTATGGTTTGCCACCATTCATACTTCAAAAATTTTTACAAATCTGAAAACTTTACTCTGTTTCATAGACATTTTTCTTATACTAAATGGCAAATATGCTCCCAAATGTATAGAAATATTTTTCACTGTGACCACAGTACTTACAGGTCTTTGACAGTGCTTTGATATCTTCAGATGAAAGCTGGCAGTGAAGTAGAAATTCTTCCTATTATTTATTTATTTATTAGAAACTGAGACTAAAGGTAGAAGAAATTAACCTTGTGAAGTGCTGCCAAGACTTTCTAAATTATGTGTATCTGGAAAGCAAGTGCTACTGAATAATACAATGCGAACCATCCATGACTGTTGTGCAAAACATAAAATTGCAGTTTCCTTAATTAATGCCTAGAGTACTCTTGTAGATATAAGCAAGCTTAATTATGGAGTTCTAAACCACATGACTAAGATTAACAGATTGTAATTTTGTAGTATGTATAATCAGACATATACCCTTTGATTTTTTTTACGTGGGTAAGAGAGAAAACAATACATAAATAATGATTTTGACTTAAAATGTGGATAGAATAGATACAGCTATTCCTACTATCTTTTGATTCAAATGGAAACTTTTTTTATAAAGGAAGATGGAAAAGTACATTGTAAATTTAGTGCAGAGTGTAAAATGATGCCTAAGTTTTATTGCTTGTAAAAGATCTCTCTTCATTGCTTCAATAAACATAAGCTCTAAGAGAAGGAAAGAACAAATTAAACAGGAAATCTATCAAAGAACTCTATTCAGGAAACAAATGACACATTTCATGTTTTGACACAACCATATTCAATGTCTTTTAGAGTATCAATAATCAGCTTTCAGTTGGGCTATAATATCCCTTCTGTTTTTTATTCTTAACTTCACTGAACGTGCTGAGAAACTGTAGGTTGTAATTCTTTCAATTTCATCCTAAACCACTTTGAGTCCTTGGGACTCAGGTGACACTACTCACATCACCAACTGTAACAAGCACTTAGAGGCCAAAATTTGCTCCAGAATTCTCATTCTGCTTGACCTGTCAACTACCATTAAACCTATAGAGCAGATATTATGTTCACCTCCCTTACTTCTTCTGACTTCACCTAGTCCTGATTTTCTACCCAGACTATCTCATTTCTAACCCCGTGGATTTGTGGTAGGCTCCTTATCTTTCGCTTAGTTTTGTGTAAGTATTTTAGTGGTCTCTGTCCTTTGGGTCTTCTTTTATCTCCTACTATTTATTTTAGCTACATAACCTCATCAGCAGCTATGAACTGTTGGCTACTTGTGCAGGCTACCCCATTCAATATCAATTTATGGTAAAAATGTCTCATTTAAAAGATCAATATATCTTATGTGTTTTGTGATGCTTTGCTGTTAAGATGATGATAAACATGTCTAAAATAGTATTCTCAAAATATTACATCTTCTGCATTGCAAAGTACATAGGAGCAGGAACAGGTTTTTTTCAGACCTTTCAACTAGGTCTACAAAAATATGCCTTTTCTGGATGTTGGCAAAAACAGAATAAGGCTGAAATCTAGTACGGTTGGAAAGACCACATAAAAGTAGGAAATAACAACAACAAAAACCTACTAGAAAGATACCTTTGATGCTATTTTATGGGGAATAAAAAAAAAAAGATTAATGGTGTTTCTGATAAAAGAAAGACTTCCAGGAAGCCACTGAGACAAACTAATTAAATGCCAGGTCCAGCAGATAGTCTGGAAGAAACTTGCACCCAAGAGGACAAGGTAGTCAGGAAATCCTCTTTAGTGACATCAAACATTTTTCAGGTGCATAACAGCATTGTCCTGCAGAAAGGATTTCCCATGTATCCTCACTGTTATTGTAAGGATCATAGCACCATACTATTTTTATACACGCACACACAATGGAAAATGCAAGTATATAAAATATGAAAGTCACAGTGTTGTCTCTAAATATTACCAAATAAAAAAATGCTACATATCAAAATCTACTTACATTCATTAATCACTGCAAATCTGGAAGTGATTAATTGTGCTATGAATGCAAGACTTCTTTCATGTAAGAAGACTACAAATAAAGGATTTTACCAGGAAATAAAATATAAACACAAGGGTGACTATATAAAGGCCCTATTTTTTGTTTATGCTCAAATAGAGAAATGTATTGTATACCTGTATAATTTCTGAAGGGTTATTTTACCAAAGGTGATTGAGTGTTTGTATTGGGTTTGGGTAAGCTGAAGTTAATATTCCCCAGAGCAGCTCTTATGGTGCTGTGCTTTGTATTTGGAGGTAGATAAGACACCGGTGTTGTGGCTGCTGCTGAGCAGCACTCGCACAGCACCAAGGCTGGCTTTCCAACATCTTCCCCGCCCCTGCCCAGTGAGATGGGGTGGGCAAGATCTTGGGTGGGGACACAGTCAAGACAGCTGACCCAAACTGACTAAAGAGATATTCCACACCGTGTGACATCAGCTCAAGTGTAAAAGGGAAAGAAAAGGGGAGGATGGGGTCATCCGTTTGTGAAGATGCTTGTCCTCTGAGCAACAGCTACAGGTACCAGAGCCCTGCTTTGAGGTAAAGGCCAGACATTGCCTGCTGATGGGAAGTAGAGAATAAAATCTTGTTTTGCTTTACTTTGTATGCTCACACGGCTTACTCTTTGCCTTTTCCTACTAAACTGCCTTTATTGTACCCTGTGGGCTTTTCCTATCTTATTCTCTCCTGCCTTGCTGTGCTAAGGGAAGTAGCGGGGAGTGACAGAGTAACTTGGTGGGCAAGGGGCACTCCACCGAGGTCACCCACCACAGTATTAAGTCTAGTTTGAAAGCTGAAAACAGGTGTTCAGGTCACACGCAAAGAGTGGCTGTCGATGGGTCCATGTCTAAGTGGAGGCCAGTAACAAGTGGAGTCCGTCAAGGATCAGTACTAAGACTGATCTTGCTTAATGTCTTTGTCGGTGTCATGAACAGTGGCATCCAGTGCACCCTCAGCAAGTTTGACAATGACACCAAGCTGTGTAGTGTGGCTGACATGCTGGAGGGAAGGGATGCCATCCAGAGGGACCTTGACAGGCTGGAGAGGTGGGCCCATGCCAACCTCATGAGATTCAACAAGACCAAGTGCAAGGTCCTGCATCTGGGTCACAGCAATCCCAGACACCAATATAGGCTGGGCAGTGACTGTCTTAAGAGCAGTCCTGAAGAAAAGGACTTGGGGGTGCTGGTGGACGAGAAGCTCAACATGAGCAGTCAGTGCACACTTGCATCCCAGAAAGCCAACCATATCCTGGGCTGCATCAAGAGAAGCATGGCCAGCACGTCGAAGGAGGTGATTCTCCCCGTCTACTAGGAAGTCAAAGAAGGGAGCCAGGAGAGGTGCCTGAGGACTGGAAGAAGGCCAATGTCACTCCAGTCTTCAAAAAGGGCAAGAAGGACGACCTGGGTAACTACAGACCGGTCAGCCTCACCTCCATCCCTGGGAAGGTGATGGAACGACTTATCCTTGGTGCCATCTTAAGGCATATCAAGGATAAGAGGGTCATTAGGGGCAGTCAACATGGCTTCACCAAGGGGAAGTCGTGCTTGACCAACCTCCTAGACTTTTATGAAGAAGTGACCAGGTGGTTAGATGATGGTAGAGCAGTGGATGTGGTCTACCTTGACTTCAGTAAAGCATTCGACACGGTCTCCCACAGCATCCTTGCTGCCAAATTGAGGAAGTGTGGACTGGATGATCAAGTAGTGAGGTGGACTGTTAACTGGCTGGTGGGAAGAAGCCAGAGAGTGGTGGTCAATGGGGCAGAGTCTAGTTGGAGACCTGTGTCCAGTGGAGTCCCTCAAGG
>VWZK01014940.1:0-67147 GCA_013396935.1 Baryphthengus martii | reverse complement strand
AAGCAAAGGCAGCATTCAGTAGCTCCACCCCTCCATATCCTCGGTCACCAGGGCACCCTCTTCATGTGAGCTCACATTTCTCTAGACTTACTTTTGCCTCCAACGTACTTGAAAAAGCCTTTCCTGTTGTCCTTGACCTCTCTTGCCAGGTTTAGTTCTAAGGAGGCCTTAGTTTTCCTTGTTGCATCCCTGCACTCTCTGACAACCTCCTTGTATTCTTCCCTTCCTGCTTCAGTACTGAATCACAGTGATTCAGGGGCTTTTTGTTTTTTTCCTTCTGCTTAATCTTTTAACTTATGTATTTCTCATCATGTGAGAGCACACAAATTCATTCTACTGTATGGTCTTAGAATCTAGTCCTCAAAAGAGGTGAAGAAAAAAGTTCGTAACTAAAAATCAAGCAGAGTGTGCACCAACGTCTCAGGAAGCCCATGTCTGTACAGGCTGCCTCAGAAAGTAACAGATCAGAGAGAATGAGTAGGTCGATTGCATTCTATTTGACACACTTTACTATGTGTTTGATAAATAACATTATAAAGGTTGGCTGGGTGTGGAAGATACAGTAAAATTGTACCTACAAAATGGTATTTAAGGAAAAAGATATTTGGTAACTCTCGGTAAGCAAAATCAACTTGCAATAAATAATGCTGACACTGACACAGACTGACTGAAGCAGACCCTGTCAGCTCTAAAAAACACACTGCTACTTTCTAGCATATTAGTAAAATAAAAATAAGATTTTTTAATCATTTTTTTTTTCCTTCAGAACTATTTCAGTTACCTGGCAATCTTTTAGTTTGATCAAGAAGGAAAGGAAAGGTTGTTATTCACCCAAGAAAACTAATACAGTGGACACCACTGGTTTTGACCAAAAATTAAAAACAACCGTCCAATACACTGTCAAGAAGATAAACACATAAATGAAAATTCATCCCTAATGTGTTTCCAAGACTTAAAACTGCTAGGTTATTTATCCCAGTTCTTCTGTGGAGCTATACTCACTATACATGCTGATTTGTAATGCTACCACTGTAGCCCTTTGCCTCGTATCTCATCTGGAAATTTGCAGTCCTGTTCCAGAAATAACCTGATCAAATATGAATTACTAGTCACACCAACAAAAAGGTGGCATTTTTTGTTTACATTAAGTTCTCTGGTTATAAGTTGCAATTCAGGAACTATTTCATGAGTCTGCAGATACCTTTGTCATCCCAGTTTAAACCAAAGTGTTCATGATCTAACCCTGAACTTCAAGTAATCCCTTTGGATCAATATGTCATCCAGCTATGACAGGCAAGGAAAAGTTGTTATGCTTTTTATTTACAATATATGTTCACCTAGAGTTTAACCGGTAAAGCAAATTACTATTTTGAGGTGTGAAACGTTGAGGGGCAACCACCTTTCCAAGCTAAATGTCTGGATATTAAGGAAACAAATCCATACTTCCTTGAGAAGATGTGCTGTTTCTTAGAACAAAAAGCCGTGCTGTTGGTTTTCTTCCCCCTACCTAGTGCTGCCAAGCACAGAATGGGGAGCCAGGAGGGGAGCCAGCCTCAGCCCAAATAGCAGACACTGAAGACACTTGAAGAAGGACAATAGCATATCTGCCATCTCTCACAGATTTCTGTGCACTGCTTCCCTTTCTTAAGACTTCAAACCCCAGATGCCAGTGGAAGCTCATTCAGACTCACAGCAAGAGAGAAAGAAATAGGGAGAGAGACAAAGGGGGAGACAAAAGGAGGGGACAAACACTGGGACTGCAGTAAAATGTGTGATTTAAATATAATTTATCCTGACAAAGTGTTTCCCTGTAGGTAGGCGGATTTAAATTCACTGGTGATACTATTGATTAGCAAGTATAATGTATGGTAGCAGCATTACAATTAAGGTCAATTTTCCTGTATATGATTTCCAGCAAAATTGGATTTTGCCCGCTTATTTCTGTTTGACGTCAAAAGATTATTTTTTCCTTTTCTAAAATGCATCTAGCTGCTTTCCTATCCCATGCTTTGCCATAGTATCAGAAGAAAACTGGGAGCGTAGACATTCTGGAGGAAAGGGAAAGCCTAGGCTCTTCCACATACAAAGTTTCCAGAGAAGGTGAGGAGTGTGGGGACTGTAGTTACCATTGCACACATTTTTTCAGCACATTAGTATTAAATCCACAATTAAGCAATTATCTGAAACACCTAGAGGAACCATCAACATTATCAAACACCGTAAGTAATTTGAAATTGTCCTCTTTCTTTTGTAGAAGAAAATGATTTTTCATGTTTTGCTTTTTTTTTCCTCAAAGATAAGTTGGTCTTGCATTTTTAAAGTGAGAAATAAAATGAATTTGACTTATTTCTCTAATAATGACAACATGAACAGTTAAGAGGTTTTTATATTGAATTCAAACACTAACACTAACGAGAAATTAACCTGAATGCTGGTTAGCAAACAAAACAGATTTTTTTTTTCGCTTCATCTATTGAGAATACATTCACATTCACAGGGTACCTCCCTTTAGATCAACTTATATTATAACTCATGCTCTCTGTTGCGACAGCTAAGGCGCAGATTTCAAATAAAGAAAAAAAAAATGCCACATATTACCACTCTGAGTAGAATAGAGCTCTTAACACAATTATGTTCATCCATTACTCTATCCAGACTGCATTTTGCTAATATTTCACTGACTTTCCTGGGTCTCCATGAAGCTTATAATGCAAACCAGGGTTATTGGAATTGGTCCTTTGCCAATGCCATCTGAAATGGATTTTGTCAGCAGAAAGCATTGTAAACTCATTCACATATGAATGAAGTCCAGGAAGAAGCAAACAACTGTATATCAAAGAAACAGACAAATTCTATCCTTCCTGTCACGGGGACACCACAATCTCTGTATGTCTAGCTTAATGAGAAGAAATACTGGCATCATTGAGGCCTGTATCTCAGGAAGAGTACATTTCTTTCAGTGTTATTTATGTTTTGCTGTTTCCCCCAAAATATTACAAATGTATCGTGGTGATGATTCAAGCACAAATCACAAGTCACATTAAACATGAGCAACACGTCAGGTGGTATTTACAAGAATAATGCCAGCCAAAGTGAGATTTCTGAATCAAGAAGTTGCAGGGAGAGAAATAACACCAAACAAAATAGAACAAACCAAACGTACCTTCATTTTGTTTGCACAAATATTGCAGTGACCCCATCTCTGAGGCAAGGACCCTGGCAGCAGCCGCTGTTAAAGGGCTCCAGCGGAGCAGGGAGAGAAATCCCCATGGAGAGCTCAGAATCAGTAACAGCAGCCACCTTAGCAGCCATAGGTCAAAATGGATACCTAGCAGTTCCTCTGGCCTGACTAGCAGACCTTACAAGGCCATAACCAGCTTGAAAAAAAAAAATGCCTCTGTTGCTTAAAAAAAGTTCCTGAATGCTAACTTTAAAAAGTTGATTTTCATGTGTACTTGGGAAATAGAAATCAATATGAACATATTAAAGTAATGAATGACACACTATTTTCTATCCCATATGTCAGATTCATTTTTTTCTCTTTCTTTCTTCCATTTGTAATTTCTTGTGTTTCATCTTTCTATCATTTTCTTTATTTCCTCCCTTGACCTGTCATTTACACTAGCACTTCAATTTCTTCTTCTCAGCTTTGGTCAACAGTATTATAATAGATCCTCATAGTTGAAATTCTCCAAATGCATCACATAGCTGAAATACAGCTTCAAATTGCTCCAGGAAATTAAAAAAAAAAAAAAAAAAAAAAAAAAAAGAGTGAATCTTCTGTCCTTCTATCTTTTTTTCCAGAAATAAATATTAGGAGTATATAAGCTGTGCATCAGCCAAGGTCAGACAAAAACATCAGTGCAGTCTTGGGAATGGAACTGACAGTCCACCCTATTATTTATCATAAGACATTTGTTCTCTGAACTGAAAAAAAAAAAAAAAGGAAAAAGCAGCTCTTTTGAACTTCTGATCTCTAAGCACCATTGACCTAGAGTTAATAATTACAGGTGTACAGAGGATCTTTTCATTATCATCTCATTGCACGTTGAATGAAAAAATATCTTTTCCATCTTCTTTTATTAAATAGAAGTGTTCTGATGAGACCTTTAAGATTCTATTTATAGATTAGGCATTGGCATTTCAATATATTTTACTCATTGCTCATGAACTGCATTTATTCAGAAACAAAGTTTCTTGTTATGTTATAAAATATACTATATTACTAGGAGGCATATATCAAATTCTAGAGACTTCATTTTCTTTTCAACAGCTCTATTTATATAAAGCTAGTATATGTGTTTATAAAATGCAAATATATATATCCAAGTAAGCAACTGAGTTTCCATAGTTTTAAGATCACTTCTTTATGCATTTATTCAGCATTCAGTAAAATAAAATAAAGGCAAACAAATGTAAAAGTCTTTGATTGATTAAAAAAACATAGCTCCATTCTGTATGCGCTTGTTCTTTCTTTACAAGGTTGCATATTTTTCTCCAGGATTCCCAAAAATAAACCACATATTCATGCATGTTAAAATTCATTCAGAAACACACAGGCCTGCAAACAATTGCATAAGTAGTCTAAAGATGGATAGTGTGTATATATACACATCTGTGGGACTAGACTTATAGTTAATGGTGTTTCTCTTTCACCTCTCAGCTGCTAAGATGCCTACCCCTTTCAATCCCATTGCAGGAGTGAAAAAATTCCCATTAAGAGGAAAAAAAAAAACAAAAACACAACAAAGTTCTTCCAATGAAAGGTCTATTCAGTAGAATTAAAAGCAAAGGATCACATCTCATCCTTAAAAAAATGTAATGATCTAAAAGCCAGCAGCACAGCAATACTCGGAAAAAATGTTTATTCTCACTCTTTTCTTTTATGTGCACTAATAATTTAGATACTCAGCATCCCCCAGGGATCATTTAACACCAATAAAAACAAGTTATACAAATGCAAGAAATAAAAGACAGCCAATTAGGTTTAACAGCAAAACTCCATGTTCCCAAATGGATGAGTAGTCAAAGAGCAATAGGCTATTTTGTGACATTTTGCAGAAAGACTAACACTACTTTTACTTTTTTGCCTTTTAGATCAATCTTTCCCTCTAGTGTTATCAAATTACTGCATAGTTTTAACTCTGTTTGCTTATAACACCAAAAGATGACATACAAGGTAAATTCCCTTATTTCCTTATTTCCTTTTCATTAGTAATACTATGAATATTACTTATTCAAATCAATTGAATATCCACTACATATTACCATTTCCTCTCCTCCTTCATCCTCTCCTGCCAACCCCATGGAGCCTCAACTATTAATCTACTCAGTTTTAGCCATATGACAAAAGGATGTCACCAACATACTTCGTTGACCAGTTCTTCTCTAGAAATCTCAAAATATTTTTACCTCTAATACGCATCTTCAAAAGACAAGGGAGAGACGGGACCAGATCCAGGTTAAGTTAGACCAGGAATACCTTGGCTCACATTAGGACTGGAAATGAAGGAGTGGAAATGTCAGAGAAAAACCCACAATGACAAATTTTTAATTCTCCACTGATCAGCAATCAAAAACTGTAGCTTACTTTTACAGATTTGAGAGACTTGAACAAAAATAGCTGATCTACTGAAAAAAAAAAACCCCACATATGGAAGAAGATAATTTCTTTTCTTTCCTCTTTACTGTGGGGAGATGGGACTTTTGTTTGTTTTCCCGGTAGGTAGAAATCAGTTATTTAAAGTATTATATTTCCATTTTCACTTTGACATTTCACAGATATTTTGTATAAAACTGGCTATCTACACTATATCTTCTGAACATCTATTTTCATTTGGGTCTATTTGGTCCAAAAGCCACTAGTTTCTTGTGAACAGCACAAGGTACCAAAGAGCAATCAATTCAGAGCTGAGTGATCCAAAAGGCTCATTATCATCTGCATCTGCTAATTCATGTGAGTAGTCTACTATCCCATACCTTTTATGGTGAAAGAGCAAGATATTTCACTGTCATTCAGGTTTGATGCCACCATCTTTCATTGTCAACTCTGGGAATACCTCTGAGCATCTCACGTTTTATCATAAACATTATTAAGGTCAACTCACTAGTTCTCCGTATTTCAAAGTGAATTTTGAGATCTGCTTAAAGTATCATTTCCTCTCTATGAAATGAAATCAGATTAAAGTTGATCAAAAAGCACTTGATTTCTGTATTTATATGTACATATCTCCTATATTTGTTTAATTAATAAATTTATATTTAATTTAATTTAGAAATAGCAGGGGTCATGTAATTCATAGAGAGTATGTCTGATGGGGGCAAGACTGCTTTAAACTTTGATGGCTTATGAACAGTAAAAAAAAAAAAAAAGAAAAAAGCACTAAAGCATTATGGAAATGTAGTCATCAAAATATGTATCTACCTTGACCATGAAGCAGCTCATTTTACAGTCTAAACATTTTGCCTTCTAACCACAATCAAAACAAAAAATAAAAATTTGACTTGCAATTAATTGCAAACACTCGCTGCCTTCAGCCCTTTGAATGAACATTACGCCAACCTGATTTAAGCCAAAATGCTCTTACTGGAATTTACTTAGGCAAACAGGAAGCACTCAAGGTTAAGCACTATATGCTGTCACTACCCATGTGGGTATCACAAGAAACTTTCTGAAGAAAGTATTTCAGAAGCATAGCCTTGACAAAAGAACATCAGCTTCCAAAGCAGCAGATTAGAGTCCCAGGATATATTATTAACTCTGAATTACATTTAGCTGGCAGCACATATCTCCACAGACAAACACGAGGTGTATCACTAGACAGGTAAGCAGCAGACTGACATCACAAATCTCAGGTCGGCAACAATCACACCAATTACTAAACTCTGCTCGAAATGTAAAGGTAGCATTTCATTTTTGGGAACCTTTGACCCCAAGGAGGCACCTACAGGTCAGAATGAACCAGCAATTTTTAGGAAGATCTTTCTAACTGGTTATGGACTTGACATTCATATGGATCACTTGAGTTCTAGCTCTTAAATGTATTCATAACAAACTGTTACCTTTTCTTTTGTTATAATAACTTTTGAGAAGTACTCAAGGCACTTGAAACTAAGGCAGTTAAAAATTGTTCTTCTCATCATTATCTGAGCCAGTGGGAGAAGGAGTGGGAGGAATAAGCACATCTGATTTATACACTCGGCTTTTTTTGTTCCAGCAAGTTCCTTCTTGGAAGTTACGGCACAGAAGCATGTCTCCCCTGAGCTTTTATACCTGCAAGCAGTACAAAAACAAATGCACTTTCACTGGACGTCCAGCCCTCTTGAATCCAAAGACAGAGTCTCTGGGGGACCTTTACCAGAACGAATAAGAGACTCTCAGAATTAAGTGCTGGCACTAGACAGACCAAGATCCAGATGGTTTGATCTCATTCCTGGACATAATGCCACCTGTTATCTACATTTCTCATCAGAACATGTACAACCCATATTCACAAATACATGCTGACATGTTTAAATGAAGTTGTTTTTCTGTCTGGATATTTGGCAACGGGTCCTCCAGTTTTTGTCATCATATGTCAGATAAAACCATCCTTTAAGTTTGGGGATTCCTGAGATTTTTCTTAAACTGATCAGCAATCGCATGTGTAATAAGAATGTTTCCGTATCTTTTCCTGTCCCTATTTGTCCTTTACCAGTTTAGAAAATGCACAGTCCTACTGAAACTGCAACCCATTCTCCTCACTCAAGGAAGAGTTGTCCTTGCTATGACATTGTTCAGCCACAAGCCTTTACCCATCACACAAGAGTTAACATTTAATGGCAACCACAGGGGTGTTCAGATCACCCTGTGCACAATCCAGTTGTCTATGACCAGATCTGTCTCTCTGAGGTAAAGCCGAAGGCATGGGGTGGCCCCAACGCACCCAGAGGTATATGGGACCCAGTGCCAGGGGGTTGCCTTAGCCCAGATCCTCTTTGCCCACACAAAGTAAAATTGGGTCTTAGCCATGGAGTTGAAAACTCAGGGTCTTCCTCCAAATCTGCATGGTCTCACACATTTCCAGGCTTTTCTTGAGATTCTCATGATGTTTAGTGAGGCTGAAAATAACTTCTAGAGTAAAATACATGTCTCAGCTGTATATCAAACAGTACTTAGCTTAGAAGCTATACAAATAAAATTGGAAACATGAACTCCAATTGCTCAGAAAACAGACCCATGAACTTAACATTACTTGAAAATTCATGTTGACTGAGTAAATCTCCTGACTGGGAACCATGTTGGTTTTGCTTTTCTTTCTGACAGTGTTATTGAGATAGAAGGCTGAAGGAGAACTGACTCCTAGTTTCTTTGAATATTTTTAATTATTTATGAATAATACACATAATCACATGCAAGAAACATACACAAATCTCTAGCTTTTCTCTTACATCTCTGAAAATGACCTTTTTTATTTTTTCCTTCCCCGTCCTGCTATGTAATGTCAATTAAATAATCACACTTTTCTGGTCAGAAAAGCATGTGAGCCTACAATACCAATTAATATCCTTATTATGTTTTAAGCAGCAGAGGCTAGAGGACTTTCACATTTTCTAACCATGTTGCCTCTTCTTATAAAGTATAGTTTCATTACAGTCAAAATATACTACCCTTATACCACACTCTTCTGTCATCTCTATATCACAAGTTGTATTGTATTAAATAAAGTTCTTGGAAGAGGTTATATAAAGGCTAATGCAAGTATAAAAATCATATTTTATTTTTCTCCATGTGAGTTTTAAAGCAATCAGCCTTGCAATAAACAAGAGACTCTCTTGATAGAACAGTAAGTATTTGTCAGGCGCATTTCCTTAAAAAGAGTTGACTTGATATTAATAGCAACCTGTCGTTCTCCCTATCAATCAGGAATTGCAATCAACTGCAAACACACCCTCTAGTTCTCCTTCAATCAGGGAAATAATGTAGAATCACAATTGCAAGTATTTAATAAATTCATAAAGGGAAAAATCCATCAGAAACTGTTGGGAGCACACTGTGATGCCTTCATTTAAACTAGGATTTTTCCTTCTCTGTGAGCAGCTTTATCATTTTCCATGGGTCTTCACATCCAGCAGAGTACTAAGAGCCTTAAAATCTAGAGTTGTATGTTTGGGGAATGCTTTAGTTCACAGATATTAAGAAAAAAAAAGAATCAGTGTTGAAACTGTTACTATTTAGCACTAAGGAAAATGTATGTCTCTGTTTTTCAAGTGCTTTCTGGAATGGGAAAGTAGGTTACCCGTCAGCTCTTCACAAACAACCTCTGCAACAAAGCACCAGAGCAGACTCCCCATTTCCCAACCGTGAGGTATCATTAAAACAACACCATGAATTTAAAACCAGAAAGCTTACTTTTGAAGAGCTTAAGACATTAGCAAAACAGATTGTGTCTCCCAATAGTATGTTTAAACAGGCAAGGTATTTTCAAAGTATTACTGTACAGAACAGAACTTCACTTACGTATCTGCTTGTGATGCCAAACAGGACCTTCTGAAATGTCTTGTAGATTATTGTTCATTATCAAGAGGAGACTTTTTTCAGGTATTGCTAAGCCTCCAGTCTTGGTACCATATGCTTTAATTCCCCTATGGGAAATCTCATCCAGGGACAGAAAAATCACAGCAGGTAGCAAATTATATGAAACTTTCGGCAGTTCTTTAGAAACAATACAAAATAGTTTAGGGAGTTAGATTTTATTTTTTTTTTTCTTTTTTTCCCCCAGGAAGATTATCTTAGAGCACTGTAATAAAGTCATACTGATATATCACACCCAAGAATCAGGAGAGATATTTGTTCAGTTTGGCTGAACTATAGTTAAGTATATATAAGTATAGTAAAGTAACTACAACCTTGACTTCAAGTCCTCTGAGATCCTTAAGAATCTTTCTATTGACTCTAACTAGATAAGTCCATATTTATATCGATTGCATTATAAAATCTTTGTAACAATCAGGAATATGTACCTACTACTTAGATGAAAGAAAAGCATTTTCAAGGCAACATAGCAATTTTTAGACCGAGTTCTTGAAAATTGCAAGGTAGAAAGGCTACTTTTAAAATATGGGTACCTGTACTGCACTTTTTGTCCCCTAATTGTTGCCCAGTGAATCTACTGTCCTGGAAAAAAGCATCCAATAACTGAAGCATCATAGCTCTGGTGTTATCGGGGCATGTTATTCTTAAGTAAATTCACTTTATTAGTGATATCAGAACAGGAAGGTAGTTTAGTATTCAGGCTAAAAGAGATGGTCTTTTGTGGCCTTGGCAGCAAAAGTAGAAGGAATATTTAAACATGAAACTCAAAAATTTAGTTTGGATAAATCATAGAAGACTAGTTCTCCAAAAGAAATGAGGAAGATGGATTACAAAATATGTATGTGTGCATATATACATGTGTGTGTGTATCTAAACAGAAGAATTTGAAGCTAAATATTTATACTACTAGGAATAGCCATATGAAGTTTCTCCTGTTTAACGCAAAACAAACATCTCTTCCAGTCACAAGGTGTGAACTAAACAGTTCCTACATGCGATACTTCTAGAAAGCTACCAATGATCTTCCTACATGGTATTCCAGATAAGGTGTGGGGTTTGCTTTTTTTTCAGTACTTTCGAGTGCAAAGATACAAATTTACCATAAAATCACCATTACAGAATTGAAATCCCTTTAAAAGGATAAGAAATAAAAGCCAGGAAGGGGATTTTCATCTGAACCATTAGACCCAAGTAAAGTAGATTACATTCACCTTTTAATGTTAAATACTAAATCTTAAAATTATCAGACTAATTCTGCTTTGCTATCACATTAACTGTTCTGACATGTGATGATGGGCACATTATTTTGAAAACATCATGTAAAAAATACAGTAATTTCAAACAGTTGACAGGAGTCATACAGAATGACTGATTCTACTTAACAGGTCTAGTGTTTTCAGCAGGCATTAAGATCTTCTGCACTGCAATTTGTCTTTCATGTGTATTTGTCATCTGCTCGGCAGCTAAAAAGAAAATGCATCTGTCTTTCCCTCTGTCTTTGATCTCCTTGGCTCAGCGTATTGCAACAATCATATACACTAACAGGCATATATATTTAAATATTCAAGATGTTTTTACTTCATTTGGAGACACAGCATCTGAAGTTCTTGATAATTAGGGGCACCATTAGGAAACGTACCTTAGGCATAAACTGGGAAAGTGATACACGTAACCTTTCCCATTATCAGCAAAATCCTCCATCCTGATGACAGAAATCACCAACAATGACACTTAATAAGCTTTACAATACTCCACTGCAAAAAAGTTTTATTCTTCGGGTTTTGTTCTGTTCTTGTGAGGCAGCTAATGCCAGTTTGTGCAATCAAGTACGAGAGATAAGCTACGGGCATATCAAGGTGATTGTACCATATGCAGAAACACCTGAACCCAGAGAAGTAATTTTTATTCCTTTTATCTATATTTTCCTGAGCATGACTTTGAAAATTGTCATACTTCATTAGTTTTTAAAATAGTTCATTTATTAAAAACTTTTATCATTTTCTGTAAATATTTCCCTTAGTAAACATGGTGGTCCTGAAAGACCACCTTTTCAAAAGACCCAGGATGCAAAATAAAACATGGTGATTGAATGAAGAATCAAAGTCAGTGAAGTCCAGTAAAATAAGATCTACATTTAATTAAATTGGATTTCTCATTCTGGAAGGGAATGATAAACAGCTTTTCTGTATTTTACAGTGCTTTAAATCACGACACATCCACATATTTATGTTGTTATCAAGCATGTCTAGACACATCTGCAATGAAGTTCTCTGTCTTACCCTTTTAATTAGGACTTTCTGCTCTGGTTTTTCTAATAGCACTGGCAAGAGTAATTTGCTATAATAAAAATCAAATTTATGTGTAAAAGAGCACTTAGAAATTCACCATCTTTGTGGGAATACAGTCTTCCCATTTAATAATAACGGAACTGAATCTGACTTATTGTTTGTAATTTCTGTTAGAGAGATCATAGAATCATAGAATCTCTTTGGTAGGAAGAAACCTTTAAGATCATCAAGTCTAACCATTAATGCAGCACTGCCAGGTGACTACAAAACCATGTGTCTCAGAACCACATCTATATGTCTTCGAAATACCTCCAGGTGACTCCAACACTTCCCTGAGCACCCCTTCCCTGTTCTAATGCCTCACAACCTCTTCAGTGAAGAAATTTTTCCTAATATCCAATCTAAACCTCCACTGGCACAACTTGAGGCCATTTCCTCTTGTCCTATTGCTTGTAACTTGGGAGACCATATCGACCCCACTTTGCTACAACCTCCTTTCAGGTAGCTGTAAAGAGCGATAAGGTCTCCCCTCAGTGTCCTCTTCTCCAGGCTAAACAACCCCAGTTCCCTCTGCCACTCCTCATAAGACATGTGCTCTAGACCCCTCAGCAGCTTCTTGCCCTTCTTTGGACACACTTGAGCATCTCAATGTCCTTTATGTAGTGATAGGCCCAAAAATCAATAATCTACTGGAAAAGTTACCAAACACACAAGCCAAGAGACTAATGACAGTTTTCCGTGGAATTAGTAAAGACTGTTAGCCCAAAAAAGCCTGTATATTTAACATTGGACAAGCATCTTGGCATGCATCAAAAGTCAAAAGAAATTGAAATAACACAAGTTAAAGGTTACGTTTCTATTAAATCCATATCTTTCATAACTTTACAAAACCATGTATTTTGCTTTATATACAAATTCTTCATACTGGAAGTTTCTAGCTGTCCACTTTTTTTTATTATTATTTCCAAAGCCCAGAGCAGTCTCAGAATGGTCTAAACATCACCCTCATGCTCCATCCTCACTGACTCAGACTGCAAATCCCAAGATGAACCTCTGGATACACAAAACAGAACCTCACCTTTCGGATGCAAACTCTCTCACACTAAACTGAGTGTCAAGTATTATTTTCCAGACTGTAAACACTGGAAATATTTATAAGAAAAGGACTCCTGGAGAAGAAGGAAGCTTTGATTCCTTGCCTTTAAAGCCCCAGACTTTTCAGATCAAGTTCCTATAGAGAAACATTCTAAAAAAAATCATGTTTCGTAAGAGAACTCGATGAATTTAAATCTCAGGCAACAACAAACCAGATTTTAAGATAACAGGGGTTTTTTCCTCTGGTAAAAGGAAAAATGGAGATTAAAATATGCTCAGGTTACCAAAACTATGCAGAGAAGTTGTATGTTGGTTTGTTGGGCTTTGCTGCAGAATGGATGTATACCGCTGTGTACTTACTTACCCCTGTGTTTACTTCAGTCAATGTCAAGAAGCAGATCACTTCAGGTCAATTCTTGTAAAAGGACCACATGAGAAGGATTCTACTACGGAATGTTATTCTCCCAGGCCATCCGCGGTCAGCTCACCAGAATTCCTCCTTTAAAAGAAGAAAATGCAATATATTAAGTCATTTTCTACCACATATTTTAAGCCCTGAACTAACAAGATGAACATCCATATGATGGTCAACAATTTAAAAAGTGACTGACAGTCCACAGTAGGACAGTGTGGACCTAGTCGAAGCATCTAAAAATAGTGTGCTATATGGATTCTAACAGAAGTTCAGATGTGTCCAACATAAAGAATCACAGAATCCCAGAATATTAGGGGCTGGAAGGGACCTCGAAAAATCATCGAGTCCAACCCCCCTGCCAGAGCAGGACCCTAGAGTACAGTCATGTTTTTGTCACATACGGTTTTACATCATCCAAATCTTTCTGTTTCTGTATGACTCTTTAGATCATACATGGAACAGAACAAAATATAAAAAAGGTTTATAGAAAATTTCAGTGCTTCAAGGCCTTTTGGTGTGGGGACAGCAAAGTTTTTAAGTCAAGTGAAAAAAAAGTACACCCAGCAGAACGACATCATGGGATGAAGCGTAGCCAAAAGTAATGCTCAGATAAGTAAAACCTTGACTACATCTGCCCTCATCTAACCCATTTGACAATTCTGGAAAAACAAGCAACATTCAGGCAATTGATACTGGGAAAGCCTCCCTTAAATCTCTGCATTGTACCTGCCCTTGTTTAATCACTTAACTATGCATGGCAGATGAACAATTTTACACTCTTACAGCATGTTTGGTGATAGTAACAGCTAACTGTTTTCAGCTATGGTTTTTGCTTGAGGTGACCAACAAGGCCATGGGTTGCTTATGCAGCCAAGGTTGGAAAAGAATAATTGGTGAAAACAACAGCCCCTTGGGAACACAGATGTCCAACAGTAAGCAGGAGGCTGAGACAAATCAACCATTCTCAAAAGTCTGGCCACCAGCCAGGTGTCGGATTCCAGAATTTGCTGGTGTGTATCGGTGTGTGTGGAACAGAAATCACTATCGACATGGTGGACACACCCCACTTCGTAAATTACTAACAGATTTTAGGTTAGTGAGTGGTGTGGTTCTCTTCTTTTGGCTACCTCAGCCCTACATTCCCCATGGCTGAATCAGACTTTCCTGTCTGGCTCTCCCTCTCTTTATAGCACTGGAACATTTAGATCCTGATTCAGCATAAAATATTAAGAAAGATAATATTGACAGTACTTAAATATTTCATGTCTGTGCTCTATTAAGATATTGCTGTGGCACCGGACCTCTATGTTCAAAATCCAAGCTTCATTGCCTTAGTCCAAATTAGAATATTTATAGCATCATCTAAGACTGAAGATTATATAGATTTGCAGGGAGAGAATATGCACTGTATAATTATAAGATGAAATGGATTTAAAGGTGTGTAAAATATAGCAGAAAAAAATCAGTTTTAATACTACATATATTTTTCTTATTAGCTTGTTATTTATAATTCAGCAGGGTTAATTCTATTGCCTCTGATAAGGCTATGTTAAAACTCTGAAATGAAAGAGTAAAAGATGAAAACAACCTTCTCTATAAAGCTATTTCACTTTTCCAAACTTTACAGGCTGTATATCTGCAGACTAATTGCATGGCAGTTTTATTTTCTCATTTGTTTGGCTTTCTGTTTAAAAACAAAAATTATAAAGACAATTACACTATATTCAAATACGGTGAAGTCCCTACAGGATAGATATTTTGTTCAATGCATGACACTGGAGACATAATAGTAACTTAAGAAACTATTAAGGAAGCATTTCTTTTTCAGTATCACTTTCTTTGGAAAAAAAAAGGAGGAAGAAAAAAAATGAACTGAGAAACCCAGATAACGTAAGAAAACATTTCTTTCTGCTACTGGAGACAACACTAACTTTATTGATCTCTAGCGGGTCTGCAGGTAGCCTGAAATCCTTCATGATCCATGCAGAGCACATGCTTTGCATTACATGTTATCAAATAAATAAGCAATTTATAATGTGCAAAGTTTTCAACCTAAAGTGCATCAATATAAAATAATAGCTGGGCTGATGAAGAATAAACATTCCCCAACACAACAAAACACATTTATCCGTATTTTTTCATGAATATG
This sequence comes from Baryphthengus martii, assembly GCA_013396935.1. Taxonomy (NCBI): domain Eukaryota; kingdom Metazoa; phylum Chordata; class Aves; order Coraciiformes; family Momotidae; genus Baryphthengus; species Baryphthengus martii. The sequence continues at coordinate 51,626 of VWZK01014940.1, read as the reverse complement.
TGGAATTGGGATGCCAATTATATTACTAACTTCTTTTGAATAAACTATGCCATAGTTTTAAACAATTGTGCTTTTTAAGCAATCTGTTCAGCCGTGTCGGTCTTCCCCACCGGCCCATCTTTCAGCACGTGGTGACAGCCTTCTCCTGCGCCTTAAAGATTTCCTTCTTGACGAATGTCCAGCCTTCGTGGACTCCTTTACCCTTCAGGACTGCCTCCCAAGGGACTCTGTCAACCAGTCTCCTGGCTAAAGTCTGCCCTCCAGCAGTCTAAGGTAGCAGTTCTGCTGGGCTTACTTCTATGAGAGCCAAAACCACCACTTTTTCATGACCACTTCCCTGTATTCCATATATTTTGACATGGCTTCTCAAAATTGCCTAGCCATCAATTGCAACACTCTAGTCTAGTTATTTTTCTCACCACATTTCAGAGATCATAGCTTTCCAGTTGCACAGTGGCCTCCAGCTCCTCCTGATTGTTACCCATGCTGCGCGCATTTGTAAACATGCACTACAGCTGAGCTATCAACCACATTGTCTTTTTTGAGGAAAGTAACCTAATTCTTTGGAGGCATTTCAGGGGTGTTTCCTTTTTTATTCCTAATCCAGCAGCCCCTGCCTGTCTCTCCTGTTCTGTAAAGCAAAACCTGTGAAGCAGATCCACTGAGTGATCTCGGGTGGGAGTTGTCATGTACTGTCCTCGTCTGTCCAGTACTTTTGATTCAAACACAGTAAGAGGAAGGAATCTTCTAATCAGCTTCTCATAAACATCAAAGATCTGATCTACCAGGTTGGTAATTGAGGGAAATCATTACGCAGTAATGAGAAAAGAAAAAACTTTTGTTCCTAATAGAAGAAACATGACAGCCAAGGCAGAGCGTGGGTGGGGAAGCTTAGCAACCTGAAAGAGAGAAGTAAGGCAGCCACATAGAGGACTGCAGCTGGGATATACACATTTTAAGTTGGTTTATTTGCATAAGCCCTATTTCCTTCTGTTGTGCCAGACTTTTTGAATTGGATCAAAACTTTAAGTATTTAAGACTGAAAGCAACATATCTTAACAGTGCACCTTTAGGCAGTAACTTCTCAGAAGCAGATACCAATAACCACTCACACTTATTTTAACAATAGTAACGCCAGGTCTCAATCAAGCTCAGAGCTCCACTGTGGAAATAGATGGCAACAAGAAGTTGACCATATGGAGCAGAGGTAGTCAAAGACAGTAGTGTGTGCCTCTGTCTTGTATTTGTTCAAGGTTACAATGCAAGTGAGCCAAGAATTTAATCCAGCTTCAAAATCTCTGAATCTCAAGCAAGCTCTTTAAGAACTGCAAAATTTAGCTTTCCTTTGGCTATGCAGATAATTAGAAAGAGGAAGAACAGAGCATAACAGCTTCTTCTGATATTTTTTAAGTTCACCTTTTTTATGCTAGGCAATTTGAAAAGTATTAACTCAATCCATAATTGGTAGGTTGTGCCATTCATATCACATCTACACTATATTTTACAGCAAGCAGGGATTTGTGGTTTTCTTGTTATTCTAGGGAAAAAAAAAAAAATAGTCTAAAATATCCTAAGTACTGCTTCTGATGTATTCAACAAGGAGGTGCAGTCCATATTGAAAAGATGCACTTAGATTTGCATATAGATCTTTCAACTCCTTTTCCTCTGGGCACCACACGCTGTGCATGCACAATATTGAAATCTAACAGTAATATGCCAGTGCGTTACATTCCCTGGTAAGTCTTTTGCAACACTGAGATTTGTCTACTTGCTCCTTTGGCATAAATCTCTACTATTAACATTTGTTATAACAAAAGAGGCAGCAAGAAAAGAGCCAGTTTGAGCCTCTAAACATCATACATCCCCAGTACAGACTGAATTTATTTCTAACTCATTAGAACTGACATGGTGTGCAGGATCTGAAGGATGTGTTTGCAAATGACATTCTCTGAAAGTTGAATTTGTAATAAAAGTTATTTATGAACTTGCTGCAGCAGAATAGCTCTTGTAGTAGCATGAACTGTGTTCTCAGTCAAAAAATTTCACTGCTGTAATTCTCCAGAAGAAGCCTCTCTAATGTAAATGCCTTTGTCAGCATGGGAGGCGGGCAGGAAGGAATACGACAAACGGGAGCTTTCAGTTATCACCGAGCTCAAGAAAAATGTGGAAGGCAGAAGGGTTTTTATACACACAGTCAACAAAAAGAATCTAAGACTCAGGCACGCAAATTCCATGAAGATATTGCATACTTAACTGCAATAGGAGTATCTCCAAAAATAAAAGGCAGGTGGAAAGCATAAATATAGGGTCAGAAGAAACAGATACTAACACTATGCTTTAGTACTTATGCTAAAATCTACAGAAAGATATAGATAAGAATTGACAACGATGTGGCAAAGGGTATTGTATCGGACTGTAATTTTCTCATCCACTCATTGCTGTGTTTTGACTGTTACGCAGTTCATTTTAGTGGGGCCTTGCCCCATTGTTCACTTCTAAAACAAATTCTAAAGTCATCAGCATTCAGTAAAGATTTTTTAATTCTGATTAGCTCAGAGAAAGAGAAAAAGTTTTCCAAAATGCATCTTAAGTAACGTTTACCTGCAAGGGTACCACAGGCAATGTTCTTACTTATCTTACTAAAAAAAAAAACCAGTGCAAGCATTGTGCATCAAAATTACACATAATGACAACTGTAGTCATTTAGTGCTGACTATTGTTTATAGAGTAACATCACAAAATCTATCAGAATAACCCCAGGTAATGCCACAGGCCTGGGGAAGAGCGGCTGAAAAGTTGCCTAGAGGAAAAGGCTCTGGGGGTGCTGGTGGACAGCCGGTTGAACGTGAGCCAGCAATGTGCCCAGGTGGCCGAGAAGGCCAACGGCATCCTGGCCTGGATCAAAAACAGTCTGTCCAGCGGGAGCAGGGAAGCAATTGTCCCTCTGTACTCGGCACTGGCGAGGCTGCAGCTTGAGTATTGTGTTCAGTTTTGCGCGCCACAGTATAACAAAGACATCGAGGTGCTGGAGCAGGTCCAGAGAAGAGCAATGAAGCTGGTGAAAGGTCTTGAGAAAATGTCTTATGAGGAGCAACTGAGGAATTTGGGATTCTTTAGTCGGGAGGAGGCTGAGAGAAGATGTTATTGCGCTGTACAACTACCTGAAAGAAGGTTACAGTGAGAAGGGTGCCGGCCTGTTCTCTCAGGTAACTAGCAATAGGACAAGAGGAAGTGGGCTTAACTTGTGCAACAGGAGGTTTAGATTGGATATTTGGAAAAATTTCTATACTGAAAGAGTGGTGAGGCATGAGAACAGACTGCCCACGGAAGTGGTGGATTCACCATCCCTGAAGGTGTTCAAAAAAAATGTAGATGTAGCATTTCAGGACATGGTTTAGTGGTCATAATAATGTTGGGTTGACATTTGGACTTGATAGTCTTAGAGGTCTCTTCCAACCTTATTGATTCTACAATTCTAAAGAAACGTAATTAACCACAAACACAGGAATAAACCTTTCCTCCTCCTAACTGCCACACTTGACTTTAATCTGTGCAAACCCCAAACATTCTATTACTATAATGACAGGTCTAATTGTTCTTAGCAGCTCCAAGTATTTTTCAGGAGGGAGGTAGGGAGATTCTCTCTCCTGAATTCAATATAGTTTTATTTTATTAATATGGTTTGATTTGCAGAGGTTTGTGACTCCCTGGCTCTCACTCTGAGTTTATAAAACCCAATGATTAAAGAGCATGAGAGTAACCAAAGCAAGAAAGCAAGCTGACATATTTGCTAGCAGAGGGGCCTGAGGGAAAGTTATTTACTCAGCTCCAGTAAAAGGAGCTTCATTTTCTCTAAATATCCCAGAGATGATGCGAACATTCAGCTAGAAATGGAAGTGTAGTAATACTGTTTAATGTAGAAGGAATAAGTTTTTGTGTTGTCTTATGACAACAGTGAGTTAATTTTAACATTTTTATGAACTGAAATATAGTACAGAGGCAGTCACAATTTTGTATCTGGGACTCAGCTAAAACAAACTGAAGACATTAAATAGAGCAGGTGACATGGGAAAGAGCTGTGTATCTATATGGACAGGCAAGTGCACTGTCATTGGGTCTGTTCTGTTTGTGACTTTGCAGGGACAATACAGAGGCTTAGATAAAACCTTTTTTTCCATTCTGTGTCTGTGGGTAAATTTCAGATTGTGATTCCTAAAATTAGTATAACATCCTGATGTGTAGGGAAGGAAAACCAGCAAGTAGAAATTCTTGGGTTTATGTTTAAGGTATTTCTTCAGATTAAACTGACCTTCTCATAACGCGAATGTCACAGCTACGTTCCTTTTCTAATAATCTCTTGCCAGGAGGTATTCTTACCCACCCTTACTTACCTAAAAAAAACCCCAAAAATTCCAATCTTTTCCTCAGTGTTTGTTCTTTTTTCTCCTCCACTTTTTGCAATTATTGTATTGATTTACTGGGAACTTAATGGAATTTCTGTATCAATCTTCTCTTTACTTAACACACTATTAGCTCCATCATCTACTTTTCCATTTTCTGTTAGTCCTCAGGTAGTAGATTGTAGGCAGCTCACAATTTTACTTTCATTGAATACCTGGCTTGAATGCAATCATAGCTTTTTACAAGACTTCCCATAATCTTTTTGGCCAGAAATGCTTGATCCAAGAAGTAACATTTTCATCATGCGAATTTTATATCCTTTGCACAAATCCAGTAACATAACTGATAAAATCCACCTGCCCAAACTAACACCACTTTCCTAAAGGTCCATTTTTGAATGACAGCTTGCAGGACTACTCACAGTAAGTTGCCTCACCTGCTAAAGAATACTCCTCCACTAACAACACCTGCAGAAGTCCTGAAGGAGGGATAGAGCTCATGAAAGGAGCAGGCTGTAGCCAGCTCTCCCAAGGTTATGGATGGGAGACCATGCCTGCAGGACAGATGACAGCTTCTCTTTCAATTCTGCAGTAGCGTTCCCAGACAGTGTCCCTGGTAGACCATATGACCCACTCGATTTCCAATCCCCTAGACCCATTTAGAGATTGAAACTGCACCCTTTTTTTTTTTTTCCTACCACAAATACCTTCGCATCAGACTTGTTATCATATTTACTCTGTCTTGGCATATACCATTAATCAGGGATCATACTATCTATGAACCAAAAGGTCATGAGAAATCCCTTTATAATGAGATGCGGTCTATTCCACCCAAAGTCAGCTCTGCAAACATCTTGCCTATTGTTTCATATAGACCAAGGAAAGAGTGTTAAGATTTTGCACCTTTGATGAGCTTTAATTCTTTCAAGATTTCATACTGTGACACCGGAGGGGGAAAAAGCTAATTTTAAACATTGCCCTCTGAGAAAAACTTCCGCAAGATGGCAAATGAAAGCAGGACTTTTCAATGGCTTCTCCACAAGATAAGAGATACATATCTGAAAAGACATATGCATATAGCACATTCACTGCGCAGCTATGCTACACAAAATTCAAATTTATAGGCAAGGCACATTATGTCACATATGTTCAGAATTCTGTTAACTCACACTGGAACTCAGGTTATTTGGGCACATACTAGTACAAAAATGATACATCAAATTTCAGTAACCTTCAACTGCAACAAAATGAGTTTATTAGCTTGTTCAAAATTCTATGCAAATACATCCATCATCATCTTAATAGCATCATGAACTGAATATCCATTGAGATAAATGGTCAAAATAATTTTACACAATAAGAATTAAAGTTTTTCATGCCTCATTAATTTTTTGCCCATCATTAAACATGTTCTACTATTTATATTGTAACATGAGTAAGAAATGTGTGTATCTATAAAATGCGGGATTTAAATATACTGTTTCATGTAAATGTCTGCTTGTGAATTTGCCCCAGATAAAACAACAATGGTTCCAAAAGACAAATATCTTGATTCAGCTCTTGTGCCAATGCGGACCACAGAAAATACCATTTAATTTTAACACGCTCTCTTTCTTCTAGAAGCTAATGCATCCTTTACCGAAATGCAGCAGCCCACAGTATCACAGGGAATGTGATCTGATCACAGGGAACTTGAGATGAAAGGCAGTGTGAATCATACCTCTCAGGATATATTATGGCAGCTTTTGAGATATATGTGTATTTAAAGACAGTAGTTGAATTTTTCGTACAATTTTTTTACCTTGTTAGTGCTTACGATATGATTCATTATTTGCCAATTGTTGTTTGAGCTCCCCAGTATTATTTCTGCTTTTTGCCAGTGTTTAAAAGTTATAGGCATAAGAATATGGGCTATAATTAATTTCAAATATTTAATTTAAAATCTCCCATTCATAGAAGGACTTTCACTTGTACACTAAAACAATCAGTCAATGTGCTGAAGGTGGAGTAGGATAATTCCTTCACTGATTCTGCAGTATGAATTTGGTTGATGATAAATAATTAGCAACAAGTCAATTGGGGAAGCTTTTTTTTCCCCCGCACATCATCTCCATTCCCACTGTTCTTGAACATTACAGAGCATTCCTCCTACCACAGCAAGCTACTCCTCATGCTGCTTGCCCATGACCAGCAAGCTCTGATCTGAACAGTGGTTCCTACTGAGCTAAAGGGACCTGCATAATTTTAAATTACTCCTGTCTGAGTAAGGATTATATAACACTGAACCTATTTTTTTTTCTTGCGCTGGGAAGAAAACCCTCACTGACAGAGACAAGCAGTCTCGTTCCCCACCTCACACCCCACAGCACCCGGCCAGCCACCACCTGCTGTTATCCCCACCACCACCACCTACACCCATGGGTAACTGTCCTCAGGCCACCCCACTAGGGCCTGTTACCCCTCGCACAGAGAGACAACTAGAACACACTTTGCAATAGAAAGCTGCTATTTGCAGTTAATAAGTGGTGGCCTGACTCAGTTCTGCTCAGTTCTTTGCAGGTCTCATGTCCTCCCAGCTCCATCACAGCAGTGCAGGGCTGCGCCTTGGCCCCACCAAACCACTGGCAACGGAGCAAGGTACACACAGGGTGACACAGGCAGGGCATCACAGCCCAAAAATCATAACACACTGACACTGTACCTTTTCCCATCCCTAATTACTACTATTTTGATCCTTAAATGGTGACAGAAACGTGTTCTCCCTTCCTCCCTGAACACATGCGCTCTCCTTTCATATGCGGGGGGAATTAATCGAAGGTTTGGGTTTTTTTCCACACTTGCACGACATAGACTTATCTAGCAAATTTCAGGCAATTAGGTTTTCAAGTAGTACTATATTAAAGTACTAGACTTGTGTGGTGACTATAATAAATTCCTTCCAGTCTGCTGCTGAGTGCATACAGGAAAAAATAGAGTTTCTGTATTACGGTCATAGAGAATGTATATTAATTTCCATTTAAAAGCATACAGCTAATATCCCTTTCAACCAATCTGATGCAAATTCTGACTGGCTACGTTCATATGCCCTCATTGGAAACGTTTGAATAGGTACTCAGTTTCAAAGCCACATGATGAAAGATGAAAATCCACAGTTGAGTTTCCATGAATATTGCGAGAGGGGCCCATTCTCCAGTCCTGAATGTCATTGTCTAGGCAAGGGCTTCGCCTACAGTTTAACACGAACACATTCATTAGCATCATGGCATCTCATAAAATAGAGATCTCAACACCCCGAGACAGCAGTAAAAACAACAGTGCAGGAGACTGCATGCACACAAACAGCACGTGTGCCTTAGACTGTGAGGGTGCTTTGACACGTACATTAGCACAATAAAAGGAGAATTTAATCATTTTCCCTGATTTTGTTTGGCCCTAGGCTCTTTTTCAGTCCTCAGAGACTGGTTTTAGCTTTCCAACACAAGAGTATTTGAGGATGTCAGCAACATACAAATAAATGTGTTGATAAATTCACCATAAACACCTTTTCTTCTTGGCTTTTCACACAGTAGTGAATCTGAGCAATTGCTAGTCTGCCCAGATTAGAGGAAAACAGCTTGAGTCACTTACATTTTACAATACTTAATACTTTTTACTGATTTCATGTTCAATAATGTTATGAAGTTGTTAGATATTGATCCCTGAAGACACTGCACTGTTAATTAAAAACAATCTAAAGGGAAAGCCAGTATTTACTACCAACAAGATCAAGATATAAATGAGTAACATTTTTACTTGTGAATTTTAGTAAATCTTATTTCTTAGTTTATTGTCCTAAATTATCTTAATTCAGTCCATTGCAAATATTCTCTATGAAAAATATAGCATTTCCCTTTTAAAACTGCAAGCTTATTGATAGTTTACTTATTTAGGATCAGACTGATGCCAGATTTGAAGTTCTTCCTTCAAAGTTCTACCGTTGTTAAAAAAACCAAACGACTTTTGGCTTCTCCTCTCTCCTAGTCAGCCTTGAGACATTTTTTTCCTACATCATCCTCTCTGAAATCACAGAATGATGAACTATCATAAAAAAAAATAAAATCATGCTGAGAGAGACACTCAGCACGGAAATTTTCCATCTGAACACTTGAGGTTTGGCAGCATCGCAAGTATTTGAAATCAGAGAAGAAATGAAGCATTTTCTTGATAAAGACAAATAACACCTTTTAAACAAAGTCCTGCATCTTTTAAATGCTACTCACTTTTGGCCCTTGTCATTTTTCACGATAGCCAGGAAAAACTTTTTTTCTTGGAGCATTTCATAAAGCAGAAGGAGCTAGTTACATCAAGACCAAGTATAAAGAAATATACTGCAAAAATATCTGGTTGTCCATGTTAAAAATGCATAATAGCCTCACCAAATTTGCTCTCTTCATATATAATGCCTCTTGGGGACAGTGGTCTTGCTCAAGTCAAACTCTATACAAATGTGGAAGAGAAATGATTCAAGGTCCATACCATCTGTTCCTACCCACGTCTTCCCAGTCACCTTTGAACTCACTTGCTGATACCAAATACATTTAAAGAATAGCAGAAAATGAAGAGATTATTCTTTTCCATGTGAATTTGCAGCTGATAGTGAACAGATGCGCCAATTTGGAGAAATATGGCCATTATACAATCATTCTGACAGCTGTAAATCAGTTCATTAGGAAGTGTACAGCACCCCAGACCATCATCTTGTGTGCAGGGATGTCAAGGCCTGTCTTATCTCTTGTGCAACAAAGGAGCAGGAGGTTACGTTATTCTACGGTAAGGTTTGAACAACAGAGACAGGATGCCAAGCTCCATTTGTTTTGCTTCTCACAAAACCACCTAACTGTACACCACATCATGCAGGAAGATCAGCAGCACAGAAGCCACTTTTAGTGCATTTTTATCACTTTGTATTTATTCCTGTATCTCATTCACATCAACAAGATACTGTATCACACTACTCAAGGTCTCTTAGAGTCAATCAGAACTATCTCCTCCTCCCTCCCTTACATGCTTTAGTAAAAGGCAGTTTATTTAAATGAGCATCTTATTAACTTGATATAACTTGATAACTCTCCACAGTCTTGGGAGATGGCTTTCCAGAGCTACCCCTCACTTGAAGTAAGCATATTTGTATGGTACTTCAAGTCATAAGAAAATTAGGTTCCTGTCTACAGAAGTTGCCATAAATCATGCAGAATTCACTTGACATTCTATCTTGCAGAATATAGGTTGAAAAAAAGCACAAAGACTTTTGGGAGGAGGACATTACTGCAGGATTTATGGGAAGAACAGAATTGTGCAGGAACAAAACAGCAGAATGGAAGAGTCAGAAAGCTGCTCAAAGCACACAATCATCTAGTGTAGCATTCTGCAGTTTCCACAGCAACTTCAGTGACTGAACAGTTCAGACAGAAGGGCCTTTGGACAGCTGTCAAAAGAAGTTCACACAACTATACAGGGTCACAATCTCTATGGTTTCTTAAGTCACTACATGACCAGTCTGCAATACATTCGTATATGTCCAAGTAGCCCTTATTAGCCGGTGTTCTCAAGCATTTCTTGGCTGAGATGTGTGTTCTGCAGTCTTACACAGTCACACCCTCTGATCTTAAGGCTGCTTCATTTCAAGTTAGTTTTTTGTTCAGTGTTTTTTGAAAAAAAAAAAACAATCATATTGTCATTCAGCTGGCAGGACTGCAGGGATATCTGCCGTGTTCAATATAGAAAAAGCAATCAGTGTGTTAAGACTACTGATATGCTTTTATTATCTTCAATGCAAAATATACCTCTGCAGAGGTACACGTTAGAATAAGTATCTGAAGAGATAATAAAGCACTTTATTTGTTTCCAAACTGAACTGTCAAAGTTATTTTGAGAGAGATGTTAAAAAATTCACTGCACAGATCAACAATGTTAAGCATCTGGCAGAGAAAATTTACCTGGATAATCTGCAAGAGTAATATAGTAGCATCCTTTTCAGTCTGAGCCTGTGATTTCCAGTTGCATGAATTTAAAGGTTACTACAGAAATGTAACTATAGATATTGACAGAGTTACATAAGTCATACATTTTAAATAGTCAGCTGCTTGGAAAGACATAGCTACTAAAAATAAGCAGAGGCTTCTTCTACAACTTTCCCTCAGAAAATGAGACCAAATACTCTTGAGAGCTTAGATCACACACATCATTAACAGGTTTTTCATTAATCAGTATCTAAGGCAAAGTGATGGCTTATGCCACTATGCCTTCAATATACAAGAGAGAACTCACAGAATGCCTTTGGTTGGAAAAGANAGGTAGTTCTACTGACTTCCCTCCTTACTTCCCTAAGGATTGAAAACTCAACCATCTCATGGTCGCTTTGCCCAAGATGGCCACCAATCTTCACATCTCCCGCTAGTCCTTCTCTGTTTTAGACAAAGAGTATTGATTTAGTGTCATCTTTAGAGGAATAGTGAACACCCTTTTTTCCTTCCCTTTCTGACTACATGGTACTGACACTTTTGAGTAAAACATAAAAGTAATAAAGAATATATTATTATTGTAATTTCTTCCAGTTAATCATTCCATTGTGATGGACACTCCTACGGCTGTCTTCAGTCACAGACTGAAGCGGACTCAGAAGGAAGAAAGGAACAACTGAGGTAGTTGTAAACAAGAGTTACCGTGCCAGGACCCTCCCTGCACAGAGCTTAGCAAGAGGTGTGTAGAGCTGTCACAGGCTCAAAGATATTATCTATGAATATTAGAAGGAACAAGTCCAAAATAAGACCAACATGGGTCACAGGGCATTTGAAGATGCTGATAGGCTGCTGGGCTAAGTTTCTGTAACAGCACATTGGAAGACTTTCTAAGTGAGAAAGCTAACTGACTCTCTGCTCAGAGAGATGAGAGCATGTCCACACATTTTCATAAGCAAACAGAATTTCTTCAACAAACTTGGATTACAGGTTTCTCATCCCAGTAGGCATGGGAAGTCTAGTGCTGCCATTATGTCATTTAACAAATAAATAAAAGGAAAAGTAATTCTTGCCTAATATGAGCCCTTTTTACTTTCATTCTTGAATGAACTGCATGGCTTTTGAGTATAAACAGATGGGAAATCAAATTACATATCAACTACTTGTTAGCTCAAGCTTCTAGCAAAGAGCTTATTGAAAATGTTTGCCATAAACTAAGAAAATTTAGATTCTGCTTATCCTTTATCTTTGATCTGCTTTAAACCGATAAAAAGCTCATTGCTATCAAACACCAATAAAGTTAGACCCTTCACCCCAAGAATATCCACATGACTGAAGAGACTATGGATTTGAAACAATCCACTTTGTCTTTTTACGTACCATCCTTTCAGACTGCAACAACACAGCAACATGAATGTCTGAAATGCTGTTGGTATTCTATGAAGAGACAAATGTATGTGAATGGCTTCTTACCATGCTAATATAAGCTATAAATTGCTGGGAAAGACTTCAGCTATTCATTTCCTTTCTTCTCCCTCACCACATTTATAATTCTATTGTATTTTTAATTTTCAGCAGTATAAAGAAGAAAAATTATGCCCTCATATCTGTAAAACCCTACTGATGTTAGCTGATATAGAAGATATAGAATACAATAAAAATACAAACACAATACTATTGGGATTTGGGGGAAGGTAAAATAGAGAAAACAACCATTAAAAAAATGGTTAGGACTTTTCCTTTTAAATTTGTGAAATATATAAAGAAAAATGCTTATAACAGTTTTAGTAAAGAGAACAAATTACACTGCACTCCAGACATGGAGCCTAATACAATCATGACTGTGATATAAAAAGAAAACTTTTTTTTTTCTTTTTTTTTTAAAGCAGTAAAACAATAGATTTTGAAATGTCCTGCTTTTTGACAAATGGCCTCTATAAGCAGCTCTGTTTAAGACATCTACAGCTGTGCTCTGAACCTCTTAACAATTGCAAAACACTAGAATATGAAACCATAACTTTTCAAAAAATTTGGAATCCTATTGAAAGGCCTGGAACCACAATCTTAACTTAGTACCACATACTTTCAAATTTTCCTACTAGTCTGAATCTCAGGCAACACTTTCCTTTTCCTAAGAGCTTCCTTTTTGAAACTTCTCTATTTATTCTGCATATTTAAGCCAATCAAACTGACTTACATATCTATTGCACTCTCCTTTTCCTGACATTGTATCTCCACTGATAACATATCATTTATAGCACTGCCTTACTTTAAAACTTCCTCACTGAAACCAAACAACCAAAAAAGCAAACAAAGAGAAATTCACTACCTAGTCACTAGCTGTTTACGACAGGAAAAAATTAGCCAAGTATGGGTCAAATCCTACTTCTCCTCTAGCACGTAGCAAGTCAGATATCGTAGTGACAGACTGCAACAACTAAATGTCAAAAATTTACTTCCTCCTCTCTTTAAAGAGTTGATGAAACACAACTCAGACACTATGATCCTTGGCTCTGTGATGTATCATCACCTTCAGCCTTTGCAAATCAGAGTGTGCCCGACTGTGTGATATTTTCCTGGCTGAGTGGGAGCCCTAGGGAGTTTTCAGTAACTTCTCCACCTACTTAATTTCATGTTCCTCATCTAGCAGCAGTGTAGAAGTTAAGCAGATTTACATCTAACAGGTTAGAACTATGCAGCAGAACCTACATATCTGGATTCCCAAATATATCCAAATTAATCACCCCCAAGTATGCGTAAATATTCTGTACTGCTAAATTACTTATACAAAGAAAGCCTCATCCTGTTATAAAGACTACTTTAAATCGGCTTATAACACAATTGTACTTTGTCCTCTTTTTACTTTAATGCTCGCTGGGCTCACGCTACACAGCTAGTGTGTAAAAGGTACTTTTCCAGTATATTATAATGGAGGAGAAGCTGTTAAATAAAATGAAACAAAACCCCGCCTTCTTTGAATATGTATGTTCATTTTATTGTATGTTGCCAACGTAATATCAAGTAAATGGAACAGACACTAGTAATAGCAGGTTTTGTTGAAGAAGCAGCCTGTAGTGCTTTAGATTTATAACTCTGGTTGAAAATATCAAATGAACTTACACTTGAATAGAAAAAACACCAAAAAAATGTTAAGCATATTTTTCTGTGAATCGGTCAAAGTAATCTTAGCTCTTGTACACGTTTTGTGTGTGAGGAAAAAAAAAAGTTGAAATAGCTCTTGGCTAATAAAAAGAATTGTAAAAATTCATGAATTCAAAAACTTCCTAAAAGAAACAAGTAATAATAAATCTTTTTCAAAGACTTATTGCAATAGTGAGAAAGTTTTAGTCATATTCAGTTTGAAGGATTTTTTTGATTTATTTTAAACATCCTGCAAATGCAGATGGTCTTAGAAATCAATCAGCTAAATGAATATGTATTTTTATTTCATTTTGAGTGAGATGTAGATACGTTCAAATAGGGATTTGAAAGCAGTATGCCATGAGCTGCATCTGGATACATCTTTATTCAAATCAGAGGCATATTACATCCTTCCTTATCTGTAATCTCACCTATCCCCCCTTACACAGAAGAAATGCATTTCCTTTGGCCAAGATAAACATTTGAACAGTGGTATTTTCAGAAGAGAAGAGACAAAAATGTTACAGGAACGACTGTGGAGACCACTGAGAGTTGATAGGGCAGGGACAGAGTATAGAGGTGCATGTAGAACATGGTGAAAAATAATAACAGGGATGAAACGAGTTTCTTACATAGCCAGGTAACCTGTCAACACTGTTGCTATAAAAAGATTTTTTTCTTCAAACAGCTAAAAAGACTCCAGTCCCAATGAGCCTTAGCATACCATCCTCCAATCTTGATATGTGAGGAAGATTCTGAAATATTTTCTGCAATTGACAAAAACAGGACTTTATAAACCAAGAAAGCCAGAAAAAATAATTTATGACTCAATCACGCCCTTGTAACCTACTTGCAATCACTGTCTATGTCCTACATTTTTCTTTTCCCTTGCTAATGGTATGTGAAGCCCTATTCCAAATGGCAAATACTTCTGTAAATCAAATTTCAGTGGTTTATTGCTTATTTTCAATACCTAATTCCACATGGCAGGAATCAAAGAGTCACAAGGATTAGAAGTTAGAGAGCCACATAGATATCTACAAAATCAGACTTTGGGACAGTGTTTTCTTTTTTACATTCCGTTGCTTTGGAAATACTCTTTTTTTCCTTTCTCATATTGATGTAAAAAGTGAAGATTATGATCGAGACATCAAACTCACAGGAGTAAGAGCTAATAGAGCTGCACTAAATCACCTAACACCTTTGTTATGATCACATTTCTGTGTGCTGTCAATGACACTTGACAGGCACACCGAGTCACTGGAGAATTAGTTATGCACTTTAAGCCTATATAGTACTAGCAGGTTAGAACTATCAACTGAATCTTCCTAAGTTATATTTCACAGTACCAGGGCAACCCAAGAGCGCTTTACAGTGTTTATGGGTTACTTCTTTCTGTGTTGGTCTGTTCTCAGCCTGCTGAGCACGTTCATAGTGTATTGGAACAATGAAAAGGATGCTAAAATGTATAACATGCTACCTTGTGCATTATATACCAGGTTTCAAGCAAAACAGATTTAAAAAACAAACAAGCCAATATAAAATTAAAGTTTACAATGATGTTTGCAGGAATAATCAGAAACGTACAATTAGAAGTTATGAACAATCTACTTACCATATTTCTTTCTATTACAACTTGAGTGCAAATCTGT
Source organism: Baryphthengus martii (assembly GCA_013396935.1). Classification (NCBI taxonomy): domain Eukaryota; kingdom Metazoa; phylum Chordata; class Aves; order Coraciiformes; family Momotidae; genus Baryphthengus; species Baryphthengus martii. The sequence goes on along the minus strand of VWZK01014940.1, from coordinate 36,437 downwards.
GTTTGAATAAAAAGCCTACAGAGATACCACCAGATGAGAATCTCCCTCCTATATTTATATAAGCATGTACATCCAGTTCAAATTCACATATGCAGATGACTACATGGTATTTAAGAGTGAAGAAAAGGAATAGCAAATCATATACTTTGCCCCCAACAATGTTAGTCTGTTACATACAGTGAATTCTTGAAGACTCGTACCCCAGCTTACAATAAACACATCAAATGTACCAGCTGCTGACCCTTTCCTGTGTCTTTTATTCTCTAAAGCTACAAGTGAGCTATGTTATATCCTTATACTTTGCCATATCCTCCCCAGTTGAGTGTTCTCTAGGATGGGACACTGAGAAATTTTAAACAAAAATGAAATCTGTCATTTTTCTCAAAAGAAAAAGGTTCATCAGTTTTTTTATCAACTCTGCTCAAAATCATAGAATCACCAGGGCTGGAAGCGACCTTGAAGATCGTCAAGTTCCAACTCCCTTGCCATGGGGAGGGACACCTCCCACTAGGTCAGGTTGCTCAGAGCCCCACCCAATCTGGCCTTAAAAACTTCCAGGGATGGGGCTTCTACCACCTCTCTGGACAACCTGTTCCAGTGTCTCACCACCATCATGGGGAAGAACTTCTTCCTAACATGCAATCTAAATCTACCCTCCTCTAGTTTGAATCCATTCTCACTCGTCCTATTCACTACCCGACATCCTAAAAAGTCCCTCACCAGAATAATCAAAAGCAAAATGTACCTCAGATCCAAATAGCCTTGATATTTTCCTGTAGGAAATTATTGATTCGCCATTCTGAAGTGACTTGCCAAACAAAGAACATTTATTTATTTGAGCTTGATTGCTAAGGAAATTATGCCAACGTGATTACACTAAAGCACTGCTTCTTCTCTGCATTTATGAAAATCCTTGACTAACTTTTGAGATAGTTGATGACTGCAAATAGATTTGACAAGACCAACAAGGAAACCCAATGGTTATCAAGATCTTGCAACTTTATGGAAATAAGCCACTGAGAAAGTGGGGGAACCCTATACAATTTGTGACTGCAGAAGAACATTATTTGCAGCTCCTGTCTTCTTGGGTGAGTCCCAAAGCCAAAGGAGACCTTATGCAGCACTACCTCACTTATTCTTATGTCACACGCTCTGACTTACTTTTTAAATTTTTTCAATGTGATAAAAAAATGGAGAAGATTGTGTGTGGTTTGCTTTTTATTCTGTTTTGGCATATAGAAATTACTGTCTTACTGAAAATTGTTTAAAATTTCTTTTTACTGTGAATTTCAGTGTTTTGCTCTGTTGAGAAACAGAGTAAGAATGTGAAATACCCAAAATTTCTTTAAATAAGTGGGGAGAAAATCCAGGCCACGTTCTGGTCTTAATTTAGAGTTGCAGAAAAGCTGACAAGAGGAAACAATTTTAAAGCGTCAATAGACAGTTCCAGCTGGTGGGAACCCTGTTCTTGCACTCATACCAGCTCATCTGACCCAAGCTGACCCAAAGAACTGAGGGAGTACAGAGGCAACATACAGCCAGGTATAACTCGAGACCTCCTCTGCCAAGTGGTGACTGCAATATGTTTGTGATAAATGAGACAGCTGTAGCTCTCTCTGGGATCTGCTCCGACATGTTTAAATGTAGTAATAGAATTAACAGTGAAGATTAAAAAAATTGACAATCATTAACGCCTGACAAGTTGGATCATAAGTTGCTCCCACATCCCAAGGCACTATAGCAACTATGTCAATCAAAGAATGAATATTTAATACATCAAGCAAGAACTGATGTTTCAGACATTTGTTTTAGTTTGAAAGCAAGCTCTCGGTATTCAAAGCTGTCAAGACACTGCGTTAAGAAAAAATTCCAATGTTTTGCAATGCTAGAAAAAGTTACAAAAAGAAATCGGCCTCTACCCTTTAAAAGCAGATGATAGAAGACATACTAAAGGGAATCTCAGGAATGCAAGGTGGATCCTACAGAGCTATTAAAATGAAAAGTTAAATTATTCAGAATATTTTACCATGTTCCTTGCCTACTTATAGCTCTTATGTCTCCTAAGAGTCAAATATTGTTGTAGTTTTTCTTTAAAAAAAAAACCCAAACAAACAAGCTCAAAACAATAGCAACTACTCTACATACAAATGACATAAATTTGTAATCATTTTCTATTCAGGGATATGACTTTTTCAACTAACCTTTTTTGGTTTATGCTCTAGATAGTATGTAGCAAATGGAATTTTTTCTCAAGAAGTAAGAGACCTTTAGCATAGATTTTACATAGATTAGAATCATCTAACTGGTTTAGTTTTAAATTCTGATTTTCAGTTATTTATGTCTCCAAGCAGAGAGCACACATTCAGGACTCAGAAGGGCTACGTGCAAGGTAAAAAAAAGATCAAGAGTGCCAGGACAGTACCTGTGAGTTAGGTCATTGAATGGAAGGAAACTTCAATCCATAAAGGCACAGAGCCCATTAAAAACACTTCTTATGCATTGCCTTTGCTATTAAAATTTCCATACGTCAGGCAAGTAAAGAGAAAACTGTAGTTAAGTACCAGTAAGAAGCATCAACATACTGATTGAAATTCATCCAGCCTCCAAGCCAATATAAAATATTGCAGCGTCTTGATACTATACTTGTCATTACAGAGCAGTTGTGTTAATATAATTGAGACAGTCTAAGTAAGCGAGCAAAGCTAAGTCTAGAGGAAGAAGAAATCCTACCACCAACTAATACGGTTGAAAGAAAAAGACAAGGTCCTAGACACACAAGTTTATCTCTGGATCCCTTGCCTGAAGATGAAAATGCATCATGACAACTACCAGCAAGTGCAAGAATGCAAACACAGAACAATTCATCAATATCAGTATTTGTGCTCTTGATTTGAGCATATTACCTTTGCCCTAATTGCACACAGACGTTTAAAGAATTAGCAAAATACAAACGTTCCTAGGATTTCTTACTATACGACAAAAATATTAGGAAATAATCTCGAAAAAAGAGTTCAAACAGCGTCCGAAACAATATTATTAGCTCAATGTCTCCCCTTTCAAATCCCAGAATCAGTAAGGCTGGAACAGACCACTAGAATTCTACTCCGAACACCCTGCTCAAGTAGGGCAAGCTAAAGCAGGTTGCCCAGAACTACATCCAGTCAGGTTTTCAATATCTCCATACATGGAGAAGCCACAAACTCTCTGGACAACCTGTTCCAGCATTTCTCTACCTCACCTCACAATGGAAAAACAAAAACAAAACAAAAGTAAGAAACGTGTGTTCTTGTTCCGTCTTGTCCATATAGACTTTCATGTTTTTTCCTCTGTGTCCACTGCCCCTCATCCTATCACTGGGCACCAGGAAGCAGAACCTGCCTCTCCTTTCCTTTCTTTCTTCCCATCGGGTAATTTGTACACATTAATAACATCCCCTACCCAAGCCTTCTTTTCTCCAGGCTAAACAGTTCTGCTTCTCTCAGTGTCTCCAGAAAGATACTCCAGGCCCTGCATCATCTTTGCAGCCCTGCACTGGAGTTGCTTCAGTCAGACCATATGTTTTTTGTGCCGAGGAGCCAAGAACCAGATCCTGCACTCCAGGTGTGGCCTCTCCAGGGCTGAGCAGAGGGGAAGGTTCTCCTCCCTCAACCTGCTGGCAACACTCCTCATACAGCCCAGGACACTGCAACCGTTCTACCCAGCTCGTTACAGTTCAGTTCTTTTCCAAAGCTTGTTCGAGAATCTAGAGTGAAAAATAAAACTGCTCTTTCGATAACAATAAAATCACTCTCTTCATATGCTCAGACACAGTCACCATTTATGTACTAGAACACACATTGGGCACCACGTACTGAAGGTTAGCTGCTGTAAAACCCAGCACAGGGGTACTGTGTTCTACTTTGAAATGTGACAACTTCTCTTTGTTCCAGCAGTGAACATATCACATCCAGAAAGAAGCAGTCATACTACATCCCGACACCATGGAGCTCCTTACAAAGCAAGAAAAACTAAAATTACAGATCAAATACACCTATGTTATCTAATGATATTTGGGTGGCAATTTTTTTTTGGGAGGGAGCAATTATATCTATACTTCAGGACTTTTAATGACCATAACTGACACAACTGAATGACCTGAACTAATAATTTTAGGGCAATTATTACAGAGATACTTGTAACACCAAAATGGTCGTAGATATATTTTTAGCACCAAGTTCCATCCCATTGCTACATTAATAAGAAAAGTTCTTCAGTCCAGATTTGCCACATGGTGTGCACATATATATATGTGTGTGTGTGTATCTCTGAGGGATAAAGCTGTGAGAGGAACAGGAAAGGCAGGATTGATTGGCCTGCTGGAAATTCTGCTTTCATTTATAAGGCTTCTCATGAAGGTAAATTGTGAGTAATCCCCTAATTCTGACTTGAAAAGCTCAGCACTGTTCACTTGCATGAAAAACTCCCTTTTTTTTGGTTTCTAGACACAAGATTATGACTAGTAAAGTATGTGTTTCAGTGTTTCCCTTCCCATTATAAATGTATCAGAGCATCAGAAGAGTAAGATTTTTATTAGACTAAGAATTTTTTTCACTCACAGTTGAAGTAAGAACAGAATAACTTCTGCAAGGCCTTACACTTGTTTTATAAAGATTTGACCTTCCCAAGAGGGAGGGCATCCACCAATCAATTTCTTTATAAAAAAAAAAAAATAATTTTTTTTTTTAGTCTTACCCATAATTATTTGAGGTAGTTTTGTCATTTGTTTTTTAATTTGAGAGACAAGATACTTTCAGAATAGTTCATTCACTCGTGACTGGAGACAGATTTTTGTGGAAATTTCAGGTGACAGATCATACAGCCAATATACAGCTACAGAATTGCTAACTATAATGGAGATTTCTCAAATGAGTTGTGAGTAATGTAACGCCTGCACCAATATTCCATGTAAAAATCACCCTAATTACATTATTGACTTGACTAAATTTATTGTTATTCTGATAATTCCGATCCATTGCTTTCCAAAACAATTTTAAATTGATAGCAAAGATATATCCTAGGTAATATGCTTCTGGGAGATTACTGTGCTTCTCAGCTGGTTAAATCCACTCAGCCTTCAGTGTGGGACTGCAAACATTTCTAAATTGTGCAGCAGCCTTCCACAGAAATCATCAAGAGTCATGTCTTACTGCTTTCATAAAATGTGGTTTACACCTCTCTGAGTAATTGAATTTTGCTAGGGTTATGAGCAGGCTGCATATTTGTGTGCACCAAAATACTATGCAGCCCTTGAGAAAAAGTAGTTCTTTCTATTGTATGAAGTCTAATCAGAGATTACTTTTTGAAATTTATGCTGGACATTTTTCACTATAAAATGTTAATTAACAAGTAGATGAGTTTGTCTAGGAGAAAGAAAAGTTTCATAGAGTTATAACAGCTCTTACAGAACTCTGGAAAGGCTTCCTGCATATTATAAAAATATTAAGTCTAATATATTCCACCGCTGGCATAAGCCTAAAGCAACAATCTCTACTGTCAAAAAAAAAAATAATAAAAAATTAGTTCTTACAGTCAGGTCAAAATCTGACACCTGATGAAGATCACAAATGAAGAATGAATCATGTCAAGTGCATTAGCAGGGCTTTCCTTAATATGGATAAATACAAATAACTAAAGAAGCCACCAAATTATTCACAAATATGCAAAAACATATTTTGAAGCAGAGTGAAAAATAGATAGATAACTACAGATGCAAGTGTAAGAAAGAATTACCAAGCAAACAAACAGGAAAGCGTGACCACCTGAGGAAAGCAGACAGGTAGAGGACTGATCCTATAGTCTACCCACGATTCTAAGCAGTCCATACCTATCAACGAACCTCTGCTCAGTGACTTTAACGGGTTATAGAGAAAAACCTCAGCTCACTAACTTTTCTCCTCAGACTGTGGAGATAACAACACAGCACAATTAACACAGCACACTTTTTGCTTGATGTTTAATATTTTTGGCACAAGAGGAAAAGAACCAAGGTCTTCATGCAAAACTGAAACAGCACAAAGTCAGTTGTATCAAACAAGCCAGCACCGTATCTCCCCTTGTGCATACAGTGCATGCTTAAACTAAGGCAGTCACTGAATTACTTAATCCTCTCCCTCATTTTCATTAGTCCTGTTTTGCTTCTGTAAGACTCCTGGCAGGTTATTAAAGAAAGTACTACTCAGCAATAAATAGTGTAAAAAGCTACAACATAATTTCTTAAGTCTTAAGTGCAATAAAGGCTGTCATGCTCAAAAATATTTACATTGCTACCAGTATTCCAGGAAAACATTATAATTTCATATATCTTAACATCATTGATCTCAATACCACCTTGAACATCGCATTTCCTCACCAGTAGAGGCCAATGCTGCTTGGAAGGCTGATGCTGCTGTTTAACATCTGTTGATGAGGAACCAGTTTGGTAAATCTTGCTACAGCACAGCTCTCAGGCACAGCAAAAATGCAGGAAATCATTTTATACCTTAGATGCTTTGTCACAAGAGCAGTATTGCCAGGCTAACCCTCCATCCTCACAGTCTCCAGGATGGTGGCATCGCAGACAGCTCCCATTCTCACCAGGTATTCCCAAGCCAGCTAGACATGAACAAGCAGCAATGCTACCTGTCACTTCCCAGAGAGTAAAACAATTTCTACAGCACAAGAATCCATTTGAAAACCGTGACATGAGTTTGTTTAGAAACAATTCATTAGAGACAGTAATGAAACATTTCACATTGCCGTCAAAACCTTAAGTATGACACCAAGATGAGTAGACTGCACAACTTCCAGCCTGCAGAAGAAATGCACTGTCATCTGCTTTGATCATATTGCTTGAATTAAACCACAGTTTGTACGCTGTGGACCTTTTCAAAATTTCCACTTTGTTCCAGCAAAGCCAAGACAGGACAAGAAAGTACTCTGCCCAGTCACCGTTTGTGAACAGAAGACACAGTAGCATCTATCAGAAAGTATAAAACTTTATATACTATACTTCAGTAGTATTTCATAACAATAATTTAATTCCCCTGTCACCACTCTGTTTTTCCTAAAGAAGCAAACGAAACACCACTGAAGCAGGATGAAAACTCATTTGCAATTTTGCAGTTTACAATTTCTCTGTATTCCTTAGGAAATCTAGATTAAACGATTCACTGATGTTTAAATAAAAATCAACAGGAAGGTATCAATATAAGCACCCCTTTTTGCATGAACTATGGCTCTGTTTAAAGGTGTCTGAGGTTGATGAAAAATGATGTAACAGTTTGATAATTTACAGATAAATGATGTAACAATTTGATAATTTACAGATAAAGAAGGGGAAAATGTTCTCTTTTTTGTTTGTTTGGCTGGATTTTTTCTGTTGTTTTTGGGGTTTTGTTGGGGTTTTTTTTGTTGTTTTTTTTTCTTGAGGCTAACAGATGCTGCAAGGAGAGAAATGATGTGCTGGGTACCTAAGCGAGACAAGGACCCCTTTCTATCAGGCGGAAAAGTTGAATACTGGGGTTCAAAACATTTATAGCCTAACCAGACATGATGGGCAAAGGCGAAAGGAGAAGTGGTGGCACAGGAAAGGGAAAAGACCAATCCAAATGCCACGTGTCAGACCAATATCAAGAACAGGCCCTATCTCCCAAGATCCTGCAGGGTGTTCTTTTCAGTGGTGCATAAGTAACTACCCCCCACCTCAGCTTCCCTGGACAATACCTCTTTATCTGCCTGGAAATTCTGTTTGGGTAGAATGAAGCCAGGTTTGTTTGGTGTGGGTTTTTCTGCGGTTTTTCCTGGGATGAGGAGTTAGCTTTTAGTATTTGCCTGGGATTTTCCGATGCCCAGTAGTTGGTTAGAAATAACACGTGAGCAGTGAGCTCAGACCTTCAGGGAAATTTCTAGGTCAAATGCAAGGCTAATCCTTCCAGGAAGCATCCTACAAGACTTTTTTTAACCTATGTGAATCACCTTGTGAATCAAGGAAACATGTAATAATATTCATGAAAAAAAGCTAAAAGGAAACAAAATATTCCGTATGAATAGGTTTATAGAAGCAGAATGCATAAAATGGACACTGTCTAGAGTCTAGGACAGCAGGGAGGAACTGCAGAGTACATTATACCTGTGCAGGGTCCAGGTATGCATAGCAAAGTCAAATAAAAAGTCTGCAAGCTCAGATAACCGCACTGTGAGTGTCTATTTGGAGAAGCACTTCAAGAAAAACTAGCTACCCATTTCTACAACTGAATATATTGAAACATTGGCTCTTAAATTCAGTTTGCTTCCTAACAGTTGCATCTATCATGATGCCCTAAGGAAATATAACACTATCTTTTAGTTCCACTGATCTCACACAGAGGAATCCTGGAAAGGAGCCTCAGGCAGTGACAAAAAATTTATCTTTCACAATAACCTGATCAGTAAGACGTATCCAAGGAAACTGAGGAAACTAATTCTTACAAATTCCCCTTTTTTACAGCTCTTGCAGAACAGTGTTAGTTTCAAAATATGTCAGCCACAGTAATGCCTGTCCCTCCACAAAATATATGAAACTTTAGGTGCATCATAAAATGAGCAAGTAAGGCAATCAAATATGTTACAAAGCATTCACAATTCCAGTTGTTGCACAAAAAATTCAGTTCTAACAATGGGGTGGTAACACTGTATATCTCTGTATAGTTTCAAATAGAAAGAAATTTTAATTTGCAAATTTAGATTCCCATCCTCTTTTCAAGACAATGGCCATAACAGAAATGAAAATGTAGTAGTCTTTGTTATTCATGCAGCAGAGCTGTTTAAAATCTCAGTTTATTTTACACCCTGCATAGTCTTCAGTCCAACTGTATATTTTTCTGCAAATTGTATTTCAATATCTAAGGATAAAGAACAAGTCCCTAGATCTCCGTCTTGTACTTCTGAAGTCTGTATTTGAAATTCAACCTTAAAAATGTTCACACTTTCTGAAAGTGTGATCACATCTATTAATTCTTTTGCTGAGTCTTGTCATTCTTTGGCGACACGGTTCAGTACAATTTGAGGGTCGTATTCCGCTCGTATTTACACTGGGGTGCATCTGGAACAACTTGGAGCTGCAGAATAAATATGATGTAGATGAAAAAGGAAGTTTTCTATTACAAATCCTTTTAGAATACATCTGTAGAGAGAATAAGGACTAAAACATTACGTTGAACTGGAAATCGATTTCATTGCTTTGGGCTGAAACCAGAGAATCTAACCACATACATAGGGTACCCAAGTGCTAAGCTGCATTAAGTCCTACTTTTATTTCATCAGATCTCCAGAGTCAGACTCTAATCTCTGCCCCAGCCAGTGCCAATCCTGTTATGGAAGACACACACGCCTTTCCTCCTTTTGGGCCAGGGAGGAGGAGGGGATCGTCTCCCATCCTGGCCAAAACCATGCAAGGGAGTTCCAATTTGAAACCGTTTATCTTCACCAGACAACTACATAGATCAATCCCTCTGGCAGCTTTGCCAGTTTACCCAAGCTTTTTGTGTCCCTGCTTAGCTTTAAAAGTAGTCTCAGCACTGCTTTTTCCCTCTGGCAGTCCCAGTGCCTCATTTTTCTCTTAAAACTGCAGTATATAGTTCTGCTTTCTGAAAGCTCAACTGTGGATCATTTTAGACTTAGACTGAACAGAATAGGCTTACATGATGAAGCTGCTTTCAGGTGCTCAAGAATGCAGTCTCTTGGTGGATGATAAGGCACTCACCCAACAAAACACATGTTTCCAGAAAAAAAAAAAAAAAAAAAGGGTATTATTACTAACATTTCCTCTTTCTAACACTGAATCAATGGCAGTTTGGCCTTTGTAAGTTGCTGACTCACGCTCTTATGCTCAGGATGTATCACAGTTTCATTACCACCTAATAAATGTGGTATTCTGATCCCAAATATCAGCTGAACCACAGACAAAGTTTTGCTCCAAAGAAAGTAGAAAATGGTTTGACTTCCAGAACTGTTGGACTTAAAGTAAAATTTTTATTTCTGCAAAGAAACTTTTCTTCAGTCATCTCCAAGCAGTTCTATGTCCAGAAGTTAGGAGAGCAGGAGTAGCACATAAAAATACGAGAAGATAAGAATATTTTGTGAATTAGTTCCAATACACATATGTCAAAGTTTAGATCTGGGCTGGCTGGCCACTAGATGAATGACACATACTCTCTATTAACTCTTTTCCCCTCCCAAAGGGGAAAAGAACGGGAACAAGGAAGAGAGACTTACGGATTAGAAAAAGAAACTAGAATAGCATTAATAAAAATAATAATAATAAAATGGAATATCTACAAAATCAATATCAAACCCCAACCCCTCTGATGGCAATCACATCACTGTCACCACTGATGCTGTGGAGAAGGCATCGGGGAAGTCCCAGACTAGAGCCAGTGGCAGATGGGAACTGATTCAGGAGCTGGATTCCAGAACAAATGGATCTGGATTCAAGACAGAATGGACAGAGTCCTCCTCAGACACTGGCCATTGAAGAAGAGAGCTTGACCCTTGTGATCCCTCAGCTTTATACTGAATATGACGTGTATGGGATGGAATCTCTCGTTGGTCAGTTTAGGGTCACCTGTCCTGTCCACTCCTCCCCACAGGTGTAGCCTTTTCCTTTCTGCATCCCCAAGGTGGTACACAAGATTTGGCAGCAACCTTAGTCTGCATACCAATCCTTGGTAGTAACTCAAGCATTACCACTGCTAGAAGTAGGCACTGTCTGTGAAAATGTGCCGTTAACTTCAGAAAGTGCAACTAGTTAGGAGAGGCTGAGCCGAAAAGTAAAATCACTGAACAGAATTAGTTCTATTCTACCTCAAACAACGACAGCATAAAAGCTGATAACCATTTATAACAAATATAAGTGAATTCCACTGCACACTGTTGCTGGGCATCCATAAATCAAAAACTTAAGATGATCTTCTGCAGTCAGAGCCACTTACATTTTGCCACTATGAATTGGAAACATGTTCCAGCTCTGGAACCCATTTTTCAGATAGATAGAACCCAATGTGGGCAAAAAAATTGCAATTAAAAAGAATAATCTTTCCACAATTCATTTTTCAAAGAACTTTCCTGAGAAGATGAGTATCTCAGTGTGGAAATAGTATGACACAACACTTATATAAACTACATTTACTACTCAAGAAAAATTAATCTTTCAGTAACAAAACTGGCAAATCAAAGTTCCTTATAAATATATTTACATTGGAACTAGCTTGTCAGTGATTAATTACTTTTTAGGAGCCATAATTCCTCCCCAAATGAAATACTGCCTCTATTATAAAAAAAAAAAAAAAAAGGAGCATATAGGTCACGGAGTTTATGTAGTATCATAGACATTCATCAAAATATGTTTGCATATACAAACTCCAGCTTCCTCTCCAGAGAAATTCAACCAAATCCTATGGTGTCACTGACAAACCCTGCAACCTTTTATGATTATCTGCTATTTAAAGTCTCTCAGCATTACAGGGCTGACCTTGTCCTTATGTCACTTCTCTCTCAGTGACTAAAGAGAGTCACATTTGCTCTCAGTGCCACTTCTCTGTAATGCCATCTTCAGTAGATAAAACACTGGCTAAGCATAAGAGAGTCCCTAGAAAGTAGAAGCAATAGCACTTTTCCAAAGACACAACCTCACATCATTTAATGCAGTTCTGGGTACAAGTCTATTTCATATCCATCCCAACAGCACAACAGTAGCAATAGTAACAATGGCATTACGAAATACTTTACTGAGCTCGTCCCGATCTTCCTTCAAAAGGCAGACACACTACTGAGCTGTTTTGATTGATCGGTGGCATCACCCCACTTCCTTCCTTGCATTTTGGTGGTGTAAGTATCCAGAAAGGAAAACAACAACAACAAAAAAGAGATGGAATTGCTGATTTTTTTTTTCCACATGCCCAAAATCTTATCCCTGAAGATAATTATTCTTTCCACCCTCTCCTTCCACTCAGCTAACTCAGTGTCATGATCATGAGATTTTGGAAGGCTGTCCCTGAACAAAGAAAGTGATTGCACACAAGTAAAATGGAAACTCACTGTCTGGGCACTCATTTTTGATCATCACATATACAGGATCCTACATCTTATTCCCACAGAAATTTATACACATTAGAAATACTTCCTCTGTACTCTTTGTTGTTTTATTAATATGGAAGATAACACAAAGAACTATATAATGGAGTTTCTTTTAAGTGATTAGTAAAAGACATGTTGAGTCTATTTTTGCAGTGAAATGGAGTAATTGAGAAGATTTTTTTCCTTTTTTTTTTTTTGTTTGAATATGATAGGGAAGTTTATGACAAAAGGTATATAAAATATTTTTGAAGGATCATAGAATCATAGAATGTTTTGGGTCTGAAGGGACATTTAAAGATCATCTAGTCCAATCCCCCTGCAGGGAGCAAGAACATCTTTAACTGGATCAGGTTTATCAGGATTATCGGGAACAACTGAAACATGCTTAGCTAATATGGTTATTTCCACCTCAAATGATAGAAATTCATCTTTGATTTGGATAAATATCTGATTCCTAACATAAAGGAGGCACTTTGCGTAGGAAAAAGGGTATGTTACTACAAGTGAAAAAAAATGAACAAAAAAGTCTACAGAAAGTCATAGATGACTTATAGATCACATGTAAATCAGCATTAACACAAAGTTTACATCCTTAAGTGTCATTATGAGCTTTAATCCCATAAATACATCATAATCAAGAAGTCCGTAACCTATGTTGACGGACCAATTCTGCTATGCAATACTGTGACCTCTATTTTTTCATCTAGCAAGAGTCACCTATCCTTGGAAGAATCAGAAAGTAGAATTGGAAACCTGAACTGGAAGAGACTCAAAGTGGAATAAGAAAGGCCTTTAAAACACTATGGAAAACAAGCAAGAACATTGCAAGGAATAGGAAAGAAGCCAAGTAAACCGATCAGAACAAAAATCTGCACAGAAGAGCAGCCCGAACAAAAAAAAAAAAGATTAAATTGGAGAATGTCATATTTCAGCAAGAGCAAAAATCTATTTTATATTCCTCTGATACAGCAGTATTTAGAAAAAAAAGGTCATAGCTTTAGAAGTTGGAGCAGACATTTTTTATTAAGATGATGTAGAAAGGGAGGTAATTGAACAGAAAGCCCAAAGAGTGAGATATCTTTGACAAGCCTGAGACTTCAAAGTGAGAACCCTTGGAAACAGGCAGACAGAGCTGTAAGATACCCAGGCTTCGAATATAACACTTGCACAACTTTATCCACGACTACAGAGCAGAGCTAGAGAAGATATGCATCTACAGCAGGACAGCAATTTCAAAAGCCTTCTGCATCCAATGGTACTTACTGGATTTCTCTGCTTGCTCTATGTGTATCTAGCAAGAAAAAGCTCTCACGATAACACTGAGTTAACAGCCAAGTTCGTAATACTGATTAAGCACAACCATTTTACATCAAATTTATAAATATTTATGACAATTCACAGCCATGAGTTCTCCACTTTTAAACAAGGAAAGGGAAAAAAAATTGGTTTTTTTATCTAAGGAGACAAAAAATATCAAAAAGCTGGTGCATTCAGTATTAGTTTTCCAACAAACTTGCAAGAGAAGAAGCTACAGTTCTCCATCTGGGAGAGGACTTCCATTTACCGGTTAAAAAAAAAAAAGTAATTTTGAAAAGCTGTGGATTTCTCTGTTGAACGCTTCTGGTTCACAGGAGAAGAGAAACAGTTTTAAAGACACTCTTTAAGTGTCAAAATAGTTTTGAATTCTAGATTTAAACATATGTAGCTTTCAAGCAAACAAAAACAAAACAAAAAAACCTAAGTACTTATTACATAGGAATATAGGGCAAAGGGCTAGGAAAGACTCTCTAACATCTAGTCTATAGCTATTACACAAAATTACTGGGAGTGCTGGAATAGTAGAGAATGGACCACAAAGTGACAAGATTCTCTTTTCCCTAAATATCACCTGCTATCAGAGATAGAATAGCAGAAACGCTGAACCACGAATGACAAACATTTCAAAATGTGAATTGACGGATTTTATTTTCTTGTTCTCGTTTCTCCTCGAAAGCTTTCTAAAAAAGTCCTATCAACACTTCTGTGACATTTAAGTAGTTACTTATCCTAGGTACTCCTTTCCATTATTTGGAAACTGCATTTGGAAACCTACATTTCAGCAACTCAAAGCCAATATTTGTTTTCTAATAGAGGCTCTTTATTCCTCGAATTATCATCATGTCCTTTCCAGCTCCATTTGAGCAGTGGGTGACAGAAACGCACACAAAATCCCTGATGAAGTCTCAACAGCTTTCTTACTACAGCCTACTACACTAGAAACTCCTCATCTGATACATACTCAACCTACACGTAACTTTTTCTGTACCATATAATTTTAGTTTCTCATTCATTCTGTCATTGCCTCATACTTAAGCCTTTCTCCTCCTGCAGTTATTTCAGTCCGTAAAGACTAATAACAGGAACAACACAACCTTGGGACTTTGCCCTAGTGAATATCATTACATTTCTATTACTGTCTCCTCTAGGTGACCCTATTCTGCTGTATGTTATTCTGATCTTCCTCTCTACCGAGGAGCGCTCAGAGCTTTGTGTTATAAATAATGCTCTCTTACTTTGTGCTCCAAGGTCCTTAATGAAATTAAATATTAAATTAAAACTCTCTTCAGATTCATCTCTTCCTTTTCAAATAATTACCAAGATGCTTTTGAAGATTTCATCCAAGGATGTAAACAAGTATTGCTTTGGCACACATTCATTTTAAGAAGAACTATGAAAGATTGTGGCATTTTAGAGTAGCATCATAAATGCTGAAAAAAAAATAAAATATATACATATATTACCGGAAAGACGCTTTAAAAAGATGTAATTAAATTCCTTATCCAGCCTAGTACTATTACAGTCACTTTTAAGTACAAGAGTTAGGGGCTTACGGGTAGGTGTGAGTCAAAATACCTTGGAATTTGATGAGCAGACCTTCACATACACAAAAGGACAGAGCAATGCGGCGAGTGCTATCCATGTATTCCCATGAGAAAAGGAAAACAATCATGAATTCTAGCCTTTGTAGGACTGGAAAAAACCACTAGGCTTTTTTTCTGGGCAGAAGTGTCATATTAGGAGAAAAACTTCAAGACCAAAATATTTCTCTTTGCATGAGCAGTACCTTGAAGGGAGTTTGTCTGACATCAAATTCACCTCTAACGTCACTTCTAGAGATGCTGAAATACGAGAGCAATCACTCCCCAATCGCTTCACTACCACAAGATACTGACCTCAGTAACAGAGCACGAGGGATTGCCAGTATTCCCAGATTAGGACATGCAGAGCATCTCTCCCCTTCCACTCTATCAGCACCATGTCCTCCCGTATCCTTGCGCTCCTCAAAGCCACATAGATGTTGTACTAACAAGCAATATAATCACTTGCACATCCCTAGGGTGTAGGAACTGCTTGCATGACCCAAGTAAACCTCTTCCCCGTGCCACACCGCAGGAAATTTTGTCAACTGAAATCAGAAAAAAGCAAAGAAATGTGAGAGAACAATGCAGCATGTTTGTAGACAAAGAGAATATTCTCTCCCCTATTCATGTGAGCAAGAGAACCAGCTGCCCACTTCCACACAGTCTCCAGGGCTGGGTGAGCTCCCTCCAGGGAGGCCAGCCGTGGGCAGACAGAGGTGGGCAGGCAGGGAGCACCAGGGGGGAGCTGAAGGATTTGCCTCACTTCACCTTTGAGGCTGACATAGTTTAGACATTATCTTTAGTGTAAAAATCTCAGTTCTTCTCTTCCAGAGGATGATTTATTCCCAGTTACCAATGAAAGGAAGGGAACAAAAAGAACTCAAGCCTGCCCTTGCCGTCCCTCAAAGTGGACAGGGCAATTAGATGCTTTCTCGGACACACCAATTATAAGGGATAAAATCCAGATTTTCTCTCAAGATGGCAAACAGACATGGTTCGTTCTCCACAGAGAGATCACAATATTTCTGACCAACTTTAATCTTTAGTCATGATTTCATTCCATGTGCTCTGCAGAGCAGCTTGTTAAAAGAAAAGTTAAAAATAACTGAACTCTGCATTATGTCCTTATCATCTATTAATACCAACTCTCTCATGAAAATGTTTCTTCCCATTGCAATCAGACTAGAAGAGAGATTGACGTGTCTTGCATTCCATTTAGTGTGCATAATCAGTGTAGTATTAAATTGATAAATCATTCTATTAGGCACAGAAAAATTCTACTGTAGACTTTTGGAATATAAATACCTAGCATGAGGAAGAACAGTCTTTGAGGCATTTCTAGCCATACAAATAGTGTTTATATGCCTGTAAACTTTAATAAAAAATCTATTTACAAGTGCAAATGACTGCTGGAACATCCTGTCTCCCATCTCCCAACAGACTGAAAAATGAACATGATTCAGATCTTGAATAAATTATATGAAGGGACTATAATACTAATGACCACAGAAATCCACACTTACAATTATGAAAGAACCAGAGATCAAGTAAATAAACAGTTATTTAAACAGAAATAAAGGTGAGTACTAGACCTATAGCAAAAACAAGGTCAGTGGAGGCAAGTGAGCTGGTAAGAGGATGGCAACACTGAAGACAAATACACCTGAAACTGAGTGGCTGTCTACCAGCACAAAAATCAAGAGGTACCCCAAGCAGGAGGTGGGGAAATTCATAGCTAGTTACCAGGATTTAATCAGAGATGTGTAATTTTAGAAGAAAAATCAATAAATAAAACACAGTTTAAATTAACAGGTTTATTTCAAATTCACTGTAACAGAAAAACTACTTAGGAAAAGAAGGAATTGAGACATAGATATTGTGCGAACAACCATTACAATTCCAAAAACATTCTTGTTTCTACTATCATTTCAGAAGCGTCTATTACCTTTATAATTAGGCCACAAGATAAGACACAAATTATAGAGCAAAACAGAAGGCATGAATAAAAGAGAATATTGCCCTGCCCTAAAGAATCAAAGTAATTCTGACAGAAATCACCATTTTAATATATTACATTAAATATATAGAGAGATAATATATATATATTTAATATATTATCTCTCATAGTGCAAGACTTAGAAAACTACCAGGAAGACATTTTCCAGCTGTCATCACTGACAAGTCAGAAAGAAATGAAACATGAAAAAATACCACCCACTTTCACACAAATACATTTCAATTGAGTAAATTAAACTGCATTACACATGATGGGAGGGTGTCCCCCAGCCTCCATTCTATTTATGCATTTCAAGATAAAAATAATAGGTTTGCACTATCATTAATCTGAGAAGAAATCAGGCATAGCAACAGATCAGACAGCTAAATTATATTGAAACCAATTACAGATATGTAGCAGTATAAATCTGCAATATTAAGAGTGCAGACAAAATCTATTCATATCAAAAGAACAAAAAAATCCTTAAAAATTTGTCCTGTGACTAAGAAAAGATAAATTTTTGTTTTCTTCTGCAAACTCCTATGCCATAAGAACACAAGAGATTATGATGGTAAAGACTGAAGTAGGAGTGCACTCTGTTTCCAAGGAGTCTGACCCTTGCCTGCACCCTTCTCTCATTCCTCGTGACCTCCTGTAAAGCGCTAATGCCAAATGAATCAGGAAAAGCATTTGGATGTTTAAATAAAGATACGGCAAACAGACAGGTCAGAGCAGACATGTGTCAGTCTGAATCTAAATATTCCCATGTTCACCATTTACACTTTGAGGGCAGATCTCCTTCAGCTTGACATAACAGGCAACTGTTCAGATCCACTGTTGGTTTCTGGTTCCTAGAGGGCACCTTTGAAGCGTATTGATAGCGCTAATGGTGGGATCTCTTTTGCATAAAAAAATTCAAGTGAAACAAACAAAGCTGCTGAATCAGTTGTGTTTCATCAGTGAGTCCCAGAGAAGATAACTTATGGTCAATAGTTACACGTAATAGTCTCTATTTCTAGGTCTTGCACTGACTCACAGTCCGGCAGCAGATGGGTCATATAGCTTCACTATGTCCTCAGAATAGAGGAAAACTTATTTTCTCAGCCTCCTACCGCTCTCTGAAAATGAACGCGCACCACAAATGAAATTTTTGAATCACAAGAGTCCAAGCATTTCTGACAAAGTCAGTTAATCCAAAAGAGCATTGCTAGATGAGGTATCCCTATTATAATCGCATAGTTAGAAACATTATTGGAAATAGAGACCAGAAGTGACATTAAATGGCATGTCTCAGTTAAAATAAATGTACAAAATTGCCCTAATAGAATTTACGTTATCAGGCTTCATAAAAATTCAAGTTTTTTCCTCCATAAAAATATTTGTTTTCCAAACTCCTCTCCCCTCCTTTTTCATTCTTGCTGTTGCAGAACAG
The DNA here is from genome assembly GCA_013396935.1 of Baryphthengus martii. Taxonomy (NCBI): domain Eukaryota; kingdom Metazoa; phylum Chordata; class Aves; order Coraciiformes; family Momotidae; genus Baryphthengus; species Baryphthengus martii. Next base: position 17,980 of record VWZK01014940.1, on the reverse strand, counting down.
CTTTAGATTTTAGAGGTGGAGTCATTGCTTCATTGCAGTCATTCCAAAGAACTTCCTACCAAACCAACCCAAGGGTTAGACTGGGTTTTTTTTAAATAAACTAACATACCTGCAGTTACCCATTGCTCATAGGCTTTTGTTCATGTACTCAAACCTCAGCTTTTTTGGGGACAAAATCTGTTACTATGTGCATTTCAAGCGTGCAGATAGTGATAAATACAGAATATGACTCACCAGTTAAGTAGGGTAGATATTATTCCCTTGTAAAGCACTGTTTGACCAAACAGATGTGAGGAATCACTGGATAGTTTTAAACCATTTTGGATTTTTAGGGTTTTTTTTTCTATGAGGAAACAAGACATAACTGATTTCTTACATTCCACATTAGGTAAAAATAAAATCATTAAGCAAAAAAAGTCATGCAGGGAACAGGAAAAAAAAAGTCAAAGTAAATGCTCTTGCCTGTAAACTCATTTCTAGGAATTCATTTTATTCTATTTTTTTTCCTATGTGCTTGATGTCATTTATAACAGTATTCAGGTTATACGATTTGTAAAGGAAAGACTTCCTGATTGATATGTATAGAAATGATGACATATGGATGTCAGTCAAGTATCTGATCTCCAGACACACTCAGATTTCAAAAAGGCTACAGTCAGATTGAATTCCTACAAAGACTGAATTGATGGAGCTCTTTGGCAGCACCTCCAATTCTGCTTCATGAGCCAACATAAGTGGAAATAATGAGAAGATCCACGCATGTATTTTTAATATTTATTAAAATCATCTGGCAACACATTAACTCTGTTCTTCAATTTTAGTAATAGCCTGTCTTGACTGAAAGATAAAAGCACTTCTCTAATAGACTGAAAGGTTTCCCAGTTCTGTTCTAATTCAGAGAGCATCTATCTAACCTCTCCTGAACTCCCATCTCTGCCTCACTGACTGGAGATCAAGAGTGAAACCCTGGTGTTTTGTGCTAAAACTTGAAGTTCAAAGAATTTCTGTGCTTTGCTGCTCTTTCCACAAAAACAAGAGGCTGATGTTTTTCCTCCTGGTGCCTACTGTGATAGGTGTGATCTCACCACTCATTCAGTGGGATCAGAAACATAGGGAAGAGAAGCAAACGCGTCTGGTGCTCAGCTTGCATGATCTTTAATTTTTGCTCTTAAAGATCTAAATTTGTTTTTTTTCCAAAATGACAAAGACTCTGTGGCTGTGATATAAGGTTCTCCCCAAAGATAAACATTAGCCCAGTAAAAATACGCTCATTCCTTTTGACATGTTGGTACATTCTTTGGCTCCAGCGATACCGGATTTTTTCAACACTAAGGGAAGAATAGCAATAAATTCTTTTTCGGTTGAATCTTAACTAGCACCCTTAAAAGATGGCTGATGGAGACCGACAGAACTGATTTGTACTGAGCGCCGTCCTATACTATTTGTCCTTCTAGGGAATCAGTCTCTACTCTGGAGAAGCCATCTGGACAGTACTTCAAAAGACTTCTGTGAAGAGAAGGAACAGGCATGCATCTCTGACAATCACTGAACCAAGGTGAGCCTTGTAGCTTTGTCATCATTTGCGCATTGGAAAGTTGAGCTTTAAACCTACCTCTGGTATTTCAGAATAGCCACAGTTACATGCACAGTTACACAGGTTCTTACAGTATCTTGCCTCTTAAATCGCTCTGCTGTTGTTTGTGTGTGTTTGGTGTATTTTAAATGTTCCTCTCTAGAGGGAAACATCTTTGATGTCGGATTCTTCAACCTACAAAGTCTTTCCATCTTGAAAAATCAATAGTACTTTTTAAGTGTTACTTAATGACATCTTTGGACAGAGATCCCAGTTTTCTATGACAAACTTTCATTGGATCCATATTGTCGGGAAACTAGGAGTGTTTTGACTGGAGCTAAGAAGTCACGACAGTCAAATAACATGTTAGACTGAGTTGTGTTGGTTACTGTAAATTTAACTCCTGCCTACAAAGCAGAAGTAAAGGGGATAAAAGGATTATCAGTAATTTTGGCTATGAAACACTGGAACTGCTAAGTAAAAGCTCTGCTCAAACTTACTACTTTCTCCTCTTGCTTTTCTTTTTTTCCCATCCTACATCACCTGTGATCATCTTACTTATATTCTGATTTAAAGTAGATTTTAAAAGGCCCCTCAGGAAAGTGCTGCAAAAGAGAGATTTAGCAAAAAGGCTGGACATATCTGTCATGAGAAGCAATGCTTTCAGACAGGTCCAACTAGGAGCACAACTTCACCTCTGTGTCAGTAACAACAGAAAAGCCCACACGTGAGCAGTGAGCTTCCCCGCTCCACGGACTCCGTTATCATCTACTGCACCACAATCATCAGCCCCCTCTGTAGAGCTTTCAACAGAAAGCAAAATTAAAGAAAACATATAAAAGCAGTCCTTTGCACAGGTGCAGTTTTTCACCAGCAGCCTGCTGGCAGGGCACTGCTTTGCGGGGCTGTCAGTCAGTCCAGAGATGCAAGAGCAAGGTCTGCTCCAGGAGTAATGAGTACTGGGAGGAAGTAGTGAGAGCTGACACCAAGACTTCACACTGGTGTAGGACCAAGCAAGCTGCAGAGTCCGAGTTATGTCTAACTCACATGTTATGAAGACCAAGGCCCTTCTCTGAAATAAGTCAGAGTTTCAAGGCATCCGTTCCCTTAATGCTACTGCATCGTGCGGGCTGCCCTGTGCTGCTGATTAATGCTCCATTTGGATGCACTGGAGGAAGGCTTCAGCTCTGTACTGTGCCCCACCAAGCACCTTGGAGGTGATCAAGCAGCACTGGCACACAGTCTATTAGGACTTACTGATTAATTTCAATGGCACATCTAAAACTTGCTTGCTCCCACTCAATTGCTATTTCTTGCTTTCCATGCAGTGCTACTTCTGGAGATGCGACGTATAATACCTTGATTTCATAAAGAGAGTGCGTTGTTTAATCATGTGAACATCGTGAAATACATACATCAGCACTGCTCATAAGAAAAAACATAGCAGTGAAATGCTTTTTTTTATACAACATCATCATTTCTTGCAGCTTCCTTACCTGACAGCTAGTATTATTTTTCATAAGGGAGGTGGCTGGCAGATAGAAACATACATTTATATTATTTGTGATAGCAATGCGGCTTCGGACCTTTTCTCATTGCTTTGTCATTCTCAATTCACCTTGCCATTTCTCAAACAGCATATTTTTCATCGCACAACAAATCCATCCAAATACACGTAACTAGAGCACCCAGACAAGTCAATGCTCTGCCCACTCAATTTCTCAGAGAAAAATTGTGGGTGAGACTGTGAAAAGTCACGATCAAAAAGTCAAAACAGAAGACAATACCAAGCAGTCATCCTTTGATAATCCTGTGCCATTTAGGAGTCTACAAGGCCAGACTTCCTCCTGGTTTTGTAATCTCAGCAGCTTTTTGTTTCCACCCGTTGACAAAAAGAGCAGCTAGGCTGTTTGCAAGTTAGAACACAACTTTGGCCTGTTTTGTGAAATTTCTGTCTTTACGACCAGGAATCTCTTTCTGTTAAGTTGCAAGCAGATGACATACATATTTCATTAGGTCTTGGACCTTACCAGGTATTTTATAAATGTAATTTAAAAATCGATATGGGTTTTGGAATGATAACACAATTAACATTAAATTGCTGAGTTATCCCTATTTTACACAAGATTGATCATTATAAATTTTTATGCTTAAAGTAGAGCAAATTCCTATTTATTATAATAGGCAATCCATATACTTCATTCAACTTAGAATCATAGAACCACTGTGGTTGGAAAGGACCTCCAGGATAATCTCTAGTCCAGCCTTCATCCCAGCATCCCTAACCACTAGACCATAGCCTCAAGTGTTATATCTACTTGGTTTTTAAACACCTCCAGGGATGGTGACTCCACCACCTCCCTGGGCAGCCTGGTCCAGTGCCTAATCGCTCTCTCAGGAAAGAACTTCTTCCTAATATCCAGTCTAAATCTCCCCTGGCACAACTTGAGGCCATTTCCTCTCGTCCTATCATCAGTAATTTGGGAAAAGAGACCAGCACCAGCCTCACTACAACCTCCTTTTAGGTAGTTGTACAGAGCAATGTGGTCTCCTCTCTGCCTCTTCTTCTCCAGACTAAACAACCCCAGTTCCCTCAGCCTCTCTTCATAAGGCATGTTTTCTAGACCTCTCACCAGCCTCGTTGCCCTTCTCTGTACCCACTCCAGCACCTCAATGTCCTTCTTATCCTGTGGTGACCAAAACTGGACACAGTACTCGAGGTGCGGTCTCACAAGTGCTGAGTACAGGGGCACAATCACCTCCCTACTCCTGCTGGTCACTTGCACCTCTAATAGCTGAATAATGCTCCTGTTTAGCTAAACCTAAAATCAAATGTGTTTTCTGAAATCCTTTCAGGTTCATGTATCAAGAAAAATTAATATTTCTCAAGTACTTCAAGACAGGGATGTCTGTTGATCATCAAGAAGAATATTTTCCTTCTCTATCTTCTTTAAAAAGGACCATTTTTTAGGAAAAAAAAATAATCCTAAATATTAGCTTGACAACCTAGCACTGAACAGAATTTATAATTTCAGCATCATGTTGAATTCTAGTTTCTGTAATATTTGGAGGGGCAGAGGAGATAGGGAATAGAAGCTAAAGACAAAATGCTTCTTTTATTTTTTAAAATTTTTATCATTTTTCTTTGTATCTTCATTCATTTAGTGTTCTGTTTTCAATGTGAAAATTGGAGAACTGACTTACTGAAAAGAACTGAGGTGCCTCAAAAAAGGAGTTTCATTCAAAACTACACGTTTTCCATAAAAGCAATATCCAATGTTAATTTTGTTTCCATTTTCTTAATCAAAAATATGTTAAAAGTGATTTTATTGAAGCTTAAGTTTGAGAAAATTCAAAATCTTTCTAGTGTACAGAATGAAAAATGTCAACCAAATTTGTTAGTAATATGGTGAAAAGTCTAAGGTGAAGGAGCCAAAGGAAATGCTTAGTTTTCATACAGTAGACCAGTGCTTCACAGATACTGAGCCTGAAATGGAAATCTTGGCTGCAGCAAGGGTAACTGCATTCACAGGAGTTTTTCCTCACCCAGCTTAGGAACAACAGCAGCTACGATGTCTCAGGATACCACCAGCTTGCCCTGCGCAGAGCTCAGTGAAACACCTGTGGTATTTCCATGGCTATGCTCCTGCAGGCTGCAGGGCATGGTGTTCTTGTACAGTAGCATCATCTTAAACTGAAAGGCTAGTTAAACTTTTCCTATATGAACGACAGCCTTTTTCTCCTCTGTGTTGAGAAGAGATTGAGTTGAAGACTTTTAAAAATATATATCCACCAAGAATACATTCAGAGTCTTTCTGCTCCGAGAGCATACAGCACTGACTGCACATTGAGAGTCTGGGACTGATACACAAGACTTTCCACCTTCAACACCTTGTGTTCAGTTTGCTGGCATGGGTTTATCAACTAAAGAACGGACATTCCTGGTCATCAAGAGGGTAGGCTAGCTGGACAGGGAAAAAGAAGCTGGCAGGGTGAATAATCACCCAGAGCTGCAGCTCAGAGAACACCCTGTAAGGGAGTAGTCCTCAAAGTTCACCAGAGGGTCCAGGGATCCTCACTGCAAGTGAGCGCTGCAGCTTTGCTACAGAGCTTATCCTTCCTCAGGATTAGGTCCCAGGGTAACTTTAAGGATCAGGAAACAAATAAGGGTCTTGCAACTAAAAAAGATGGGGCACATACTCTTACATTTATGAATTATTAGCTGAGCAATGCAACACCGCAAAGAACGTAATACTGTACAGTTCCAAAATTATCTTTACTAATAGCTGTGATGATAATAGTTTAGAAACCCTTATGATTTTCTTTAGTAGAAGAGATCCAAGGGCAATTCAAACAACTGCTTATTTCAAGTGGTACACCCAAAGTTTAGTGAGACTAATAAACAAAACTGAAAATGCTGCATCACTGGTTTTGAGTTCCATGGGGTGCTGAAGTATCTTCAAATTCCATCTGTTACCAGTAAAATATTAAATAGTTTTTGGCTTAATTAAATTTTTCTTTCAATATATTATTTTCTCTATGATCCTCAAACATCTCAGTTTCACAATTACACTTCCCACTTAGAAATTTTGGTTTTGGTGAATTTTAAGAGTTCCAATGAAGGCATCAGATGTTGCTGTGCTGTTGCTGCCAGACCACCGTCTCTCTTCAGATATCTGCTGCCAAATATCCAGAAATCTCAATAAAATGGCCACTATAAATATTTAAAAAGATTGTACGTAGTATACAAAAGAATCCAGCACTTCTAATTCGGTCCATGTACAGCTGGTCCATGGATATTCTAGATTAACCATTTTTAATGCACCTGCACCCACAGGTAATCTCAGTATATTCACAAAGCACAGACAGATACGTTTGTATCAGAGATATCTTCCCCACTGCTCCACTACATATCACAGCCTACACCTCTGTTTTTCCCTTGCCTGGAAAAAGAGTTTGTAATAAAAATTGAGACAAACCCAATAAAAAGTAAAGCAAAATACCCCTACCTCTAAACATGAAAATACTCACTTCCAGACTATTTTCTTGACACATTAAAACACTAACACTACAAACATACTCTGTGTTGTTACTGATATTGGCAACAATTCAAATTTATCTCAAATATCTATCGATACTCTCAAATTCTCAAACACACTCTAGATGGTTTCATTTGATCTCACTTTATGCTCTCTTTCAAAGACTGTAGGTAAATAAAAATGAATACAAAGGTGTTGATCGTTTATTTCAGTTTTAGGGTAGATTTTCCTTCCGAGGGCAGGGCGGGCAGGGGGCAGATATTGGAAACCCTACAGTTGCAATGAGGTTCAGCAAGGCAACGATGTTTATGCCTTACGAAGCATGTGTTCTCAGTCTCACAGCAGCTTCAGAAAAAAACCGCAGTTGCATCGTAATAACTAAGAAGGAAATAGGATGGAGTCATAGGAGGATGACAGAGCACTGGAACAGGCTGCCCAGGGAGGTTGTGGAGTCTCCTTCTCTGGAGACATTCAAAACCCACCTGGACGCATTCCTGCATGATCTACTCTAGGCTCCTGCTGTGGCAGGGGGGTTGGACTCAATGATCTCTCGAGGTCCCTTCCAGCCCCTAATATTCTGTGATTCTGTGTGATTTTCTTAAGACAACAGAGTTGCCCGATATTTCTACAAAACAACTCCTTATCAAACAAATGCAGCATGACTAGTCTTACAGTGAGTTTTCTGACAGTTTTTAAAGTGTTCCATAATTGTGATGAAAGAGAACCAATTTACATGTCATCCCCCTTTTATGTTTATTAAGAAAAATGGATATCTGCTATCAAAGTCACCATCCAAACTGCATTTAAAAGACTTCATATGCAATCAGTTTTGAATGTTAAATATCACAGAAGATTCCAGCAATGGCAGTACAGTAGCTATGTACAAAAATACAGAAAACATCAGCAGCTGCTGAAAGGGTAATGTAAGATTGTAAGAATACACCATCACAACTGGACAAAGATTTGAACTTAAGTGATTGATAAATTAAAAACTAACACTAATTTCAAGGAACAGATTATTTGGCAATTTTCCTTTCTGTGTTTATTGAGTTTGTAGAAGGAGGAAAAAGTTTACAGGCATGCAGATTGTTTTAAAACAGTAAAATATGAATGAATGATTACCTTTATTTAATATTTTGTCATCTTTTCTCTCCTGAGATGATAGCAATAATTTTAAGATGCGATGAGATTTAGATCTAATTTCTGTACTAAATAACCCATTACTCTTTTTAGCATGGGAAAATACTAGAGATCAGAGTGAAAGATTCCATTTGGGTCAACATTATTACTATGGGCCGCTCATTTCTCACAGTGCTTACAGGACGCCCAAGTTTACCACCAGACCCAAGAAGGCTGATGAAAAGTTCAGTATGACCCAGTAATGTGCATTTGCAGCCCAGAAAGCCAACCATATCCTGGGCTGCATCAAAAGAAGTGTGGCCAACAGGTCAAGGGAAGTGATTCTGTCCCTCTACTCTACTCTCGTGAGAGCCCACCTGGAGTACTGCATCTGGCTTTGGAGCCCCTAGCAAAACAACAACAAGGATCTGTTGGAGCTGGTCCAAAGGAGGCCACAAAGATGATCAGAGGGCTGGAGCACCTCCCCTGTGAATACAGGCTGAGAGAGTTAGGGTTGTGCAGCCTGGAAAAGGGTCCAAGGAGATCTTATTGCAGCCTTCCAGTACTTAAAGGGGGCCTACAGGAAAGACGGGGATGGACTTCCTCAAGGGCATGTAATGACGGAATGAGGGGTAATGGTTTTAACTGAAAGAGGATAGATTTAGACAAGAAATTAGGAAGACCTTTTTGAGTCGCTTAAAGCTACTTTTTCTCTCAATTGACACAGCTCTTTGCTGGATCAGTTAAGTAAGTGCTAACAGCAGCAACGTGAGGACAATCATCTTGTTTTTGCTATGTAAAATTGTGCAGTTTTCATGCTGAATTGCTCAGAACTTGGGCAAAATGTGATCTTCTGATATGAGATGCTTGAAATTGAAACTAAGCAAAACTCCAATGATACTGGCAGGAGGTGGAAAGTTCAAAGTAAACATTAAGAAATTCTGGTGGAGATTCCTTCACCTGCAAATATATGATCCAAATAGCTAACACAATTAGCAAGCACAGGTCAGTCTTGAATTTACTGATGTGAAGGCTGGATAGAGAGGTAACCTTGAGCACTGCATAAGCACTCCCAGTTACTAGAATTCTCCCAGTTTACAGACAATTGCTCAAATATCTACAGTTAAGTTCAACCTCAATTTGGGCCCTTGATCAACAGATGCAATTAAAAAAGAAAATTGAGTTTTCTATAGGATCCATTGAAATTTTCAGCCATTACAGAATGAGATGTTTGCCTTGAGTACTAAGTCAGGTTCAAACATCCCAGTTCCAAACATCATGTGCACCAACAAGCAGAACTTAGGCACCAAGTCACATACTGAACATAGCAGCCATACTTTGTTTTTAAATATATATACACACCTTCAAGTACAGGCTGTAGTTATTTGGTCAATACTGCCCAGAATTTCTAATAAATACAAAAATGTTTTTCCAAATTACTAGAGATATGGAATCTTCCTGTTAATTACAGTGCCACTTGCTGAAGAACTTGCACCCTGAAGAGCACAGAGATGTCTTACTGCGCCCACATTTTGCTCTATTTTTTTTAAAATAAACATTCACACAGAGACTTCTGTATAATTGAGTTTAGATGAGTATGATTATGGTATTAATTATGAAAGGTAAGATAACAGGTTAGAAAGCCTAATTAACTCATCAAACTTCAGGTATAGTCTACAGTAAATTGGCTGTGTCTCAAAATTAAAAGCTACTGTGGATTGATGCAATAATTGCAAGACTTTATTTACATGAGACCTGAAATTAATTGTGCTAAAACTTACCAATCACTACAAACAGCAGATCTCCAACACCTCGAAGCTACTGATACAATTGGTCTTTCTAACAAGTCATAGCTGAAAGGCCTTTAAAATGGAAATGAGATGCAAGCAAATTAGCACTAAATATAGCATAACAAATCAATTCTGAGGTCACCATGGCAACTTCCATAACATTAAGCATGAATTATGTAACAAAATAATTCAATACTCCTTTCTTTGTAGTCATTCAATTTACTTTATGCTGAATTGTGACCATACTCCCTCCACAGAAAGTTTCAATGAAACTTACATCTAGAAGATAATCTTTAAAATGTCTAATTTCTGAAAAGCAAATAGAATTAAGTCAAAAAAAAAATAGATCAGTGTAAAATGATTGTAGAGTACATAGCAGATACGTCTACTTCTGAAAAAGAAACAAAGCCCCCGCTCTTCTCTCTGTCCCCCAGGAACAATCTGAAAAATTACAGTTAAACCCAACAGTAACACCACCACATTTATAAACTAAGCTGCATGAATACAGGCTATCTGGTGAAATGACACTATTTTTGTTCTGATGGACATTTTTCCCCTGAAACTCGGCCCTGAGTAGTAAACTAGTGGTGGATGCATAGCTAACTAAATTTTCTCCACCCTTCCCACTTTATCAAAAATGCTTCTCTAATTGCTCACGCTAGAGGTGAACACAGTATTTTAGACACTAAAACAACATCAGATATAATCTTACTACTCTGTCTGAAGTTGTCCAATGACCATCAAAAGACCCAATTAGTCTCTTTGATCTCTGTGTCACACAGAGAACTATTGAGACTTAAGTCTTCTAGAGTAACCCTTTCTCTGAGTACAAGATAAAAACTTCTATCCATGGACTAATGTCTATTGTCTATTACTGGATATCCAACCTCATATTCAGCTGCAATAGAACATCTTTTTTTTCCCCTGAACCCTCACATTATCTACTTCACGTTTCTTTTTCACTATTTACCATTTTCCCAAGGGTCAAAATGTCTCCATCTTTGTCATCAGCTTCTCTTTCTGTAATAGGTAAAAAACCTCAGCTTGCTCTGAAAGGTCTTTATTCATTCAGTCCTCAATATTTTAATATTCTGTGCTTTGAAAGGAGCTTGAGTATTTTTTAGGTTCTCCTTATGTAAGAGCACAACTGGTAAATCACTAGAAAACAGACAGGCTTGCTAAAAGTGAAGTATAGAAGTGCTTCAATCCATTTATTTGTTCTTTATAACCTCTAAAGTAGCTACAGACTCCCATTTAGGAAAAGCTGGCAACATAGCTCCTCTAAGAGAAGTCATCTGTTGCTGGAAACGATCTTGTGAGCACAGAAGTCTTCTGGTAATTCAGTGTTTCTTGACAGTTTCTTAACCACCACAAAAAAAAAAAAAAAAAAAAAGGACCCTGAGGGAACAAGATTTTCATCCAAAGTAGAGTTGGTAGCATAAGAGAAGAAAAGTTGAAAGCTCTAAGAGAGCTTAAGATGAGCAGCTCTTTGAAATTCTAAATACATCTACTGTTCGCTTGGATCGTATTCTGTTTACTAAAGCCATCTGAGGTCAAGTCTTGATGATTTCTACTTACTTATCTGTGATTCTCTGTCCTGAAAAATCAATTTCTCCTTATCTGCTAAGATCAGGTCTCTGTAGCTTTACACTATGTCAGATGCAAAATGGAAATAGAAACTGCTTTAGAGCACTTAAAAATGTCAGGCACGTTTTGGTATTCACTGTGTGAAGTTTCTAACATTATCACCTGAGGAGAAGCCCTGTAGTTACGTATTTTTTCCTCTCACCCAATTTTAATCTGTGATTATAAGGCACACTGAAGGCCTGAAGCAGTCCCTAAATTATCATCCATCTTGCATGTTATCTGTTATGACATTTTTCTATAAGCAATTAAAGTTTGTTTATGCTTCTGACTTGTCAGTTCCTTGAATGTGGCAATTCTTTTTGGGTTTTGGAAGTAAATATGTCCTCCCTAAAAATCACTGCAACACGAACACAGGTTTAGGAGTTGTTTTTTTTTGCATGCTTCAGTCCTAGTAGCCATCCAATCAGACTGTAATAACACCAAAGTAAAATTTTTTATTATATATGGAAAACGACTATTTCTCTCATTTAGAGCAGACTCCTAGTGGTGTTGTACAAGCTACTAAAAAACACCGTCCTCCCTTTGTTTTTTTTGTAGCCACTTTTGTTATCCACCTCATGATTTTTTCACATTCCTCCTTCCCCAGTAGACACACAGTTTTCATAAAAACGTAATACGTCCTGGCATTCTGACCCTCTTGATATGAAGACCATCCCAAAAGAACAGCACCTGCCTCTAAAGAGCTTCCAGCACCGTCTCCCAGAGTTGCACAGTCTCACATTGCACTAGTTACCACACAGCTTGCTTCTGTCTTTCTTTAAACCACGCTTTCAAAATCTCACAGGTCTTTGTACCTTCCAGAAGTGGTACCAAGCTGACCTCAGGGAACCGACCTGAAAGCTCCACCATTTCTCTCAAGGTGTTTCTGAGTGCTGGCTGATAACAAAAATTTTGGAAAGGTCACATTGCATCTAACAGCGTAGCTAATGACGCCTGCCTAGCATCCATTGCCTTAACTTCCCCACAAATTTTAGGAAGTTTTCGCACTGATGTTATCTAGACCTACTCTGAAATTCTCCCTGTAGGTGTGATGCTGGAGGCAGCACACACGCCTGGGGCTCCGTGCCTATAGGAGCTCTTGTTAGAGCAACACGTCTCTGTGCTGCACTACAGACATGCTTCAGCCCAGCATCTCTTTACAAGGTGGGTTACAGACTTTGTTAGATATCACTCAGACACGGTATTATAAGAAAACATGCTAAACCTCAGAACTATAGAAAATAAATATATTTTTTTGCTTCATTTATACATAGATCTTTGTGCACCAGATATTTACTATCTGTCCATTCCAGAAACAATAAACATGAGATATAGTCAAAGTTTTATACATTTATCTGCAGAACTCCAGTCAACTTTGATCCTTGCCAAGAAGGGACTGGAAAAATTAACTCAATATATCCTATTTTTTTATCTACTCTAAAAACATACAACAATATCAGGTTTCTTCAGAGCCTGACTATATAGAAAATCATGAGAAAATCTCTTTTATATCATGCTTTTTCATTCTGTATAAGTTAAATAGTTTCTCATTGTTTGGGAATACCTACTTTCACATTAGAAGCTAACTTTAAGGTACTAATATACAGAAAGTGGGGATTTGTTTCCTGATTTACAGTGAAAATGAAGATACCATGGAGTGATTACCACATTTTTTTCCAGACCAAGAAATTATTAAAGCTTTCGAAATTTATGAAGGTCACATCATACACCGATAAAATTTTGCTTACAAGTTTGTACTTCACAGTATTTCTCACACACCATTCACTCAACGCTTTGCAGGCACTCTTGCAATATCTAGAAAGCAGAATCCACAGATAGGTAAAAAAGCCACAAAACCTTGGTGTTGCTGAGGTTTGCTCCTATTCCTCTAATCACCTACGTTTAAACAATCCACAGAGGCAAAAGCATTCCCCATTTTGTGCCCAGACTAATAATTCTCTTTAGCAGTCTCAACACTATTTCTTTGTGATGTTTTTTTTTTTATACTTCCCTCAGAAGGCATTATGAAGAGATAACTGATTTCTTTCCTTTTCTTTTTGACATACTGGCAATGGACCCAATGTTCAGTTCAGCCACATTTTTCACTATGGTCCCCTCCTTTTTATGGAGATTACAATTCTACCTTGTAGCTGATTTATACTTTCACTCTTTCTGCTTAATGATTCAGAAAATAGCCTCTCAAAAAAAAAATAAAAAAATAGAATTCTACGTAGTGTTCAGCTACGGTTCAACACCTGTACCCTTTTAAATGGGTCTCTGACCGAGTCCAGAACGCTTTATAAAAGCAGTATTCACAATTTATACAGCTACTGTGCAAGAAAGAAAAATAAATACTAAAACTTCATCAAACAATTGTAGACGCGTGAAGCCAGCAGACACACACATTTGACCCAGTCCTCTCATCCTGGACAGCGCTGCCACCTGCCCTCCTGCCTGCACAAAGTTCTCTTCAGTTGGTATTGAGGAATTTTAATAGTTGGGTTTAAATCCTCTTAAAACTGATTGCTGTACTGAGTAGATATTTCAGGCACACTAGACAGCTGTATTAAATGTTTTTCTTTGGGATTTGATTACTTACAGTCCATTGAGTTTCAATGCATCATCCACTGTTAACTCTGGTTTGATAGTATCTTGGCTGGTTACAATCCAGTGTTATTACAACATGATTTGCAGGCAGCTGAGATTAAGCTCTGGATTCTGCTGTGTATGTTATCGGAAACACAGTGTTTCTATGTATCACAGAAGAACGGAAAAATTCCATATAACATACAGCTTTATCATGCAGTTCAACTGTCAATGGGAAATAGTACCTGAAAATACCAAATAAAGCCAAGACATGCCAAAGTATGAATGCATGAAATAAAAACAAGTCTTTGTCTGTATACAGACCATTCCACTGCAGATAACCAAGACAAATTCCTCCTCCTAGTAAAAGTAACCTGCTTAGTTCTAACACCATTAATAATACTGAATTTATCTACTATAGCATGAGGACACTCCAGAAGGAGGGCACCACCACAGTTCACCACTTTCTCATTAGGAGTGCTTCTCCTCACCATAAATATTTATCCTGTTGACTATCCTTTTATTTCTCTAGTTCATTATTAATGTGAAATTTTGAAAACATTCAGCTGCTTTGAAATGTTTTATAAAAGAATTTTATACAAATTGTTTTCTTCCTGAATATCTGAATTTATGAGAGGTCGATCATGGTCATGCAGCACTTACGTACAAAGCCTATTTCTAAGTACCTATCTTTAATGTCAAACACCACCAGTGTTTTTCTAAGTGAAGACAAAATTGATCTCTAGTTCTGAGGAGTAGTGGCCGAGTTGTTATAAAAAAAATATTTTAATTACACAATTTTTTTAAGTAAGCATGCCAAGCTTTCCTTATACCATTAAATTAGATATTGGGCTGCTGCTAACATCTGAAAGTCAGATAGACATACTTCTCAAATATTCTTGTAAAAATACTTTAATTGGGGGAAATAATAAATAGTGAAAAATCAATGTCATTGATAAGCTATCATAAAAGTTAAAGAATTATGTTCTGTGGGATTTTACTTAAACTGAAATGATGCTTTAACTTCTGCCTTCCAAGATCACATTCTCTCCTGTGCAACAAGAAGAGTGAGATGTCAGCATCAGGGCATCTTGATCCTATCACTGAACTAATGCAGCACAACTCTCACCATTCTCCCAAAGAACAAAATTTCCCATTATTTATATTATGCTATTTTAGAATCATAGAATCATTTGGGTTGGCAACCACCTTTAAGGTCATTGAGTCCAACCATTACCCAAGCACTGACAAGTCCACACCCCCCAGAACCACATCCCCACAGCTTTCAAATTGCTCCGGGGATGGGGACTCTACCATTGCCCTCGGCAGCCTGGGCCAGGCCTGGACAGCCCTGGAGGGGAAGAAATTCTTCCTCAGGTCCAACCTAAACCTCCCCTGACTCAACTTGAAGCTGTTTCCTCTTGTACCATCGCTTATTCCTGGGAAGAAGAGACTGACTTCACCTGGCCCTAATCTCCTTTCAGGAAGTCGTTGAGAGTGAGGCGGTCTCCCCAGAGCCTACCCCTTTCCAGGCTGAACAATCTCAGGTACCTCAGCCACTCCTCACAAGACTTGTACTCTGGACCCTTCACCAGCTTCACTGCCCTTCTCTGGACGCACTCCAGCACCTCAATGTCCTTCCTGAAGTGAGGGGCGCAAAACTGGACCCAGGAGTCAAGAGGCAGTCTCCCCAGTGCCAAGATGTTACTGCTAAGCCACTCTCCATCATCTTTGAAAGGACATGGAGAACAGGAGAGGTGCCTGAGGACTGGAGGAAAGCAAATGTCACTGAACCAACTAACCCCAAAAACCTGCTAGAAGGGAAGGTGCATGCTTACATTTTAAAGGCAAAGAAAAAAAAAAAGCCCGATGAACTATTAAAGCTCACACCTTCCCATCCACCCCAGCTCAGGACCACTCTGTTTCCATGGCTTGCTGTGAGAAGCACTGTCATCCAGAGTTCCTGATGTCTTCCTTTTTTCATGCAAAGGGATGTTTTTTCAGAGAGCATTGATGAAATATACTTAGTCGGCTTACAATGATGAGCAGAAGTGTAATGAGACACTATTTCAGGCAAAAATCAATAGAATGTACAGGCAATCAGAAGGGAATACAGATGTTTAAGTCCATTTCCATGACAGGTTTTTTTCCTTCCATATGGTAACAATAAGTTATATTATGCAGTAGCCTTTATTCACTTTCATTTTCAAGTGCACTTTACATCTTTAAATTTAAGAGCATTGATCTCTTCTGCCTCATAACTTTGAAAATTTGTCCTGCAAGAAATATAAAATGGCATTCATTCCTTGGCTCATACCCTGAGACAGTAAGCTATTGCACAGAAGAAGAAAAAAAAGAGAAAAAGAAAAAGGATATAACTGATTTTCTCCAGTTACATTTTTAAAGAGCTAAATGAGTCCTAATTACTTCTCTTAAATAAAAAGCCCAGGCCTTTGAGAAGCTTGAGGTGTAGCTTTTGAGCTGTCAGAAAGGCATCTTGAAATTCCAGGCTGAGGTCTGGGGTATTGCAGAGGTCTTTCAGTAGATTACAAAGCTCTTCTATCCCATTATTTTCCTTTTTGACTAGTTCTGTACAATCACATACCGAAGCGGAGCAGTGTAATACAGCTCAGTATTCAGCAATCTGATGCTCTAAATCCTACTCTGAGATGCCAATACTCTCCAAGAACCACGTAGTATATGAGCTTTAAATAAATATTCTGTCCATCTATATCGTACGTCGAGACCTTTCAAATTTAGTTTTCTACTCCATTGCAGAAAACTTATACAATTGCTGCCTATCTGCTCAGACTTTGCATTTCTATAACTCCATCACCCACCAAGCATGCCATCACTTACAAAAGAAATGCTACGCTCAGTGATTCCCAACAGAAGCTTTCTGGGAAGCAAACCAAAAATGCTCCCATGACTGAAATGATTACACTTCACTCAGAAATATAAAGTAACAGGGAACCAGTAGGTCACTTTTCATATTTTTTGTCTTACTTCATCGCACATGCCTATCCTGAATAAACATGGTGATAGTGGTTCCACCATAAACTCCTAGCCTTGACATCCAAAAAAACCAATCACCCAAAACCCCAGGAATGGGCTCAAAATTACCCCATCAGGAATCAGCAAAGTCTTATGGTCTAAAGGTGCTTAAAAATCACAGCCAAGCAAAAAAGCAAATGTTTCTAGAGACTTCTTAACCTAGATGTACTTCAAGTAGGACTTCATGTGAAGTTTGAAAAATGTTTTTCAATACAACGAGTACAGAAAAAAGATTGTCATTCTTCATCCTCTAGGGGATTTACCACCTCTGCAGTGTTAGTAAGCACTATTCACCCTGAATCAATGGAATATTTATAGACAACAAAGTTTCTAGGTGGTGAAGAGAAAACATTACAATCTTCAGAAATTTAGACTTTTTTTAATGCAAAATTACTTAGCAGCACTAAAAGCTGTCTAAGAGCAAGAGTATACATGCTTAAATGTGAAATAACCAACCACCTAATTTTCAACACAGATTTCACAGGAAAGCGTGCCAAAGGAGTAAGTGTGCTCCAAAAAGAAAAAGTGAGAGCTTGGTATTGTCAAAACGCTTCCTCTATGTACACAGGAACTCACTAAAAAATTCTTTGCCAGCAAATGGCTTCAAATTAGTGTCTCCATAAGCAGTCTATCTATTTCGCTCAGTATCAATTTTGTATTGAAAAAAAAAAAAGTAGTCAAATGTTGACACGCACTTGACACTTAAAGAATTAGTAGTTTTGTTTTAACAATAGCTTTTCAGAGGAAAGAAATTTCATCCAAGCCTTCGGCGTTGTCACAATTAAGCTGTCCACTCCCTTGTGAGCCCTGTATTGGTATTAATAGAATCATGGAACATTTTTGGCTGGAAGAGACCTTCAAGATCATCGAGTCCAACCTTTTCCTAGCCCTATCAACACCACTAAACCATGTCCCTCAACGCAACATCTACCTCTTAAACACCTCCAGGGATGGTGACTCAACTACCTCCCTGGGCAGGCTGTTCCAATGCCTGACAACCCTTTCAGTGAAGAATTTTTTTCTATTATCCAACCTGAACCTCCCCTGGCACAATTTAAGGCCACTTCCCCTTATCCTATCACTTGCCCGTAGGGAGAACTGATCAACCCCCACCTCACTACAACCTCCTTTCAGGTAGTTGTAAAGAGCAATAAGGTCTTCTCGCAATCTCCTCTTCTCCAGGCTAAACAGCC
>VWZK01014939.1:19961-102745 GCA_013396935.1 Baryphthengus martii | reverse complement strand
ACTTGGTCTTGTTGAATCTCATGAGGTTCGCCTGAGTCCACCTCTCCAGCTTGTCCAGATCCTTCTGGATGACATCCCATCCCTCTGGCATATTGACAGCACCACTCAGCTTAGTGTCATCGGCAGACTTGCTGATGGTGCCCTCAATCCCACTATCTATATCATTAACAAAAATATTGAACAGTACAGGTCCCAGTACGGACCTTCGACGGGCACCACTTGTCACTGCTCTCCAGCTGGACTTCGAGCCATTGACCACGACCCTTTGAATGTGACCATCCAGTCAATTCCTTATCCACTGAACAGTCCACCCATCAAATCCTTAGCTCTCCAACTTGGCGAGTAGGATGTTGTGGGGGATGTGTCAAAGGCCTTGCTGAAGTCCAGACAGATCACATCCGTACGTCGTCCCTTGTCCACAGACACAGTCACTTTGTCATAGAAAGCCACTAGGTTGGTCAGGCAGGATTTGCCCGAAGTGAAGCCATGCTGGCTGTCTTCAATCACCTCCCTGTCTTCCATGTGCCTTGGCATGTCTTCTAGGAGGATCTGTTCCATGATCTTCCCAGGCATGGTGGTGAGGCTGACAGGTCCATAGTTCCCAGGGTCCTTCTTTCTACCCTTCTTAAAAATGAGCATAATGTTTCCTTTCTTCTAGTCACCAGGGACTTCACCTGACCACCATGATTTTTCAAATATCACAGAGAGTGACTTGGCAGCTACATCAGCTAATTCCCTCAGGACTCTGGGATTCATCTCATCAGGTCTCATGGACTTGTATATCTTCAGGTTCCTCAAATGATCACGAACTTTGTCTTCGCTTATGGTGGGAGGGACTTTGTCTCCCTGGTCACCGTCTTGTGGGCCATCATCAACATGAGAGCCGTGAGGAGAGAGGTTGCCAATGAAGACTGAAGCAAAAATGTTGAGAATCTCAGCCTTCTCCTCGCCTGTTGTTCCTAGCTCACCACTGTTGCTCATCACAGGGGGTACGCTTTCTTTAACCTTCCTTTTCTGGTTTACATACCTGTAGAAGCCCTTCTTGTTTTTCTTTACATCTCTTGCCAAGTTCAGTTCCAGCTGCGCCTTGGCTTTCTTGACCTCGTCCCTACACAATCGGGCAACATCCCTATACTCATCCCAGGATGCCTGTCCCCTCTTCCACTGCCTGTGTAGCCCCATCTTGCCTTTTAGGTTGACCAGCAGGCCTTTACTCAGCCATGCTGGTCTCTTGCCTTCCTTGCCCAATTTCTTACGCCTGGGGATTGAGAGCCCTTGTGCTCCATGGAAAGCATCCTTCGAGATCTGACAGCTCTGTTCCGCTCCCTTGTCTCTGAGGGTCGTTTCCCACCGGGTCCTATTTATCAACTCCTTGAAGAGCTGGAATTTTGCTTTCCTAAAATTTAGAGTCCTGACTATGCTTCTTGTTGGCCTCATACCCCTTAGGACAGTGAACTGCACTAGTGCATGATCACTGCAGCCCAGGCTGCCTTCAACTTCAACACCCCTGATGACTTCACTTGCATTGGTGACCATCAGGTCCAATAACGCATCTCCTTGAGTAGGGCTGTTAATTTCTTGTCTTAAGACGTTGTCATCAAGGCACTCCAGGAGTCTCCAGCCTTGATTACAGCTTGCCGTGCTCCTTTTCCAACAGATGTCAGGGTGGTTAAAATCCCCCAGCAGGATGAAAGCCTGTGATCGTGAAGTCTCCTCAAGCTGGAGTAAGAAGGCTTCATCAACAGGCTCCACTTGATCGGTTGGCCTGTAAGTAGACTCCAACCACAAGGTTCCCTTTGTTGTCCTGATCTCTAATTCCTACCCACAAGCTTTTGACCCGCTCATGACTGTTCTTTAGGGACAATTCTTCACAAACTATCCACTTGTTTACATAGAGGGCAACACCTCCACCCCTTCTTCCTCTTCTATCCTGAATAGCTTGTAGCCATCGATAGCTGCACTCCAGTCATAGGATTCATCCCACCAAGTTTCCGTAATAGTCTCTATGCGGTAGCTTTCCTGTAGCACAGTAGCTTTCAGCTCCTCCTGTTTGTTGCCCAGACTACGCACGTTGGTATACACACACTTTAGGTGGCCAGTCTTTTTATTCTTATCCAAGGAGACAGTCGAGGCACATGCTACACTGCCCTGATTGGCCTGTCCTACTCCCCAGTCGGCTGCAGTGGTGATGGTGTGGGCATTATCATTTTTGGATCCCTCCCCCCAAATCTCTCAGCTTAAATCTCTCAGTTCATTAAGCAGGACCTGCCCTTTACAAACCCATGTTGGCTGGGCCTGATCCCCGTGCTGTGTAAGAGCACCCACGATTAACTGCTCCATAATCTTCCCTGGTAGCGAGGTCAGGCTGACAAGCCTGTGGTTCCCTGGATCATCCTTCTGACCCATCTGGGTGTCACATTGGCGAGCTCTCCTTTATCTTTCTAACTAAGGATCTGCTTTGGGTCACAAGCTGCCATTTCTTGAATATTTATCCACAATAATTTTGCTGCCACCACCCATTAAATTCACCAGATATTTTTCTTCCTGGCCTCCTGCAGCTTTAATTTGAAACTTTCTATTTTCCTGTCCATGGATGCCATCACAGCCTAAACAGAGTCAAATTTTCCATTAATGGAGACAGCAAACTTTTAAAATAAATCAGACAAAAGGTGGAGTCTGCAGCTCTGGATGCACCATGTGAAAGAGTCAGCCAGATTCAACTATTAGCATTGCACCAGTTTCTTTCCAATTATCTTTGCATTTATTGAAGTGATAAAAAGTGAACCAAAAGGGGAAAAAAAAAAAAGATAAAAAGACATCTAAACAGGTGCAGCAAAGCAAAAAGCACCTAATAAGGAATAAAATAGGATTTTATAGCTCCTAATACATCAGCATGAGCCATAATTTAAACTGCTATCTGAAATGTTCCTTAGGGAGTTCATCTGAATGCAATGCCTCATATGCTCCACTGACAGGTAGAGGTCTAACTCAGCATGATATTTCTCAGGTTAGAGAAATGAAAGATTGAGTATCGGACAAAAAAAAAAATAGTCATTTTTCCTCTGTGTAGGTTGTTGTCTTAATTAAACACCAGTCTGTACAGAAATAAGACTATACACAAGTCACCCTGGAAAGCAGCTGGCAGGTTGCAGAGTCTCGGATTCAGAAAACATTCATGAACCTCTTGGGCTGTCACAGGAGATGAGCAGTTGCAGTTCTGCTATTAGCTTTGCGTGCACTGCAATCTTTGCCCACGGGAATACCCTAGATGCTGGTTAGCATCCAGTCTTTTCTGCTCATTGGAGAACATTTCAAGATAGCTGGGAGGATGTTGCTCCGGAAGGAAGCATTAAATATTGAGTTTTCAAAAGCACACTGTGCTTTTGAAAGATGTGCATGTAAATACCGTTGGATTGCTTATAAGCTCAATTTGGTTTAGTTTTGGCTAGAAAAAGTGCTCACAACTAGAAAAGATTGAAATTAGAACAACCTCCCGATACTTGGAAACATGTTGGACTTTGCCCATCTGACATGTCAGGATTGTGCTTTAATGTTCCGTTCAAATGCTTGTGCTTCATGAGGAGCTACAGTGCAGTTAGTTTGTGGGTTATAGCACGGGAGGTCAGAGCACAGACCTAGTCCTCTTTGAATAGCTCACTTTTGGCCTTGAAGGCAGAAGGAAGGATGCTAATGCTTGCATTTCGCCCACGCAGTTCAGCACCCTTTTAGTCCTCTCCTACCTGGTGGGAGAAGGGAAGTCCTATAATTAAAAAGGGGTGATAACTAAGATGATCATGACGTCGAAGAGGAGAAGAGAAGCGGGTAGTTATTGCTTCAATTCTTGTTTCTTTACGTGGGAATGTATTTAACTTGCCCCAGTTCTCCTCTTTCCTCTAGGGATGCTCAACATGGACAACTGTGGTGACGGCCGCTGCTTCCCTTCGTGCCGGCACGGTGCGTTTCCTTCTGAAGGAAAGCTGAATGGCTGGTGGGACAGCCAGCTCTTAATCTCACCCCAGCATGCAACCAAGAGGTAGCCAACATACACAGGTGGGAAACAAGCCCACCATGCGCTCCTGCCCTGCACTGAAGTCAGAGCTAATATCTTTCCCAAATAAAAAGGACTGCACATGGCCATTTAATTGACAGGAGTCAGCTGACTTGAAGGCTGTGCTCTCACCCGACGACGCAGGACAACATGAGGAAGGTGTCTGGGGTTCAGGCCTCTGATGAGGGGTGTGACATTCCTGTTGTACTGCAGGGACATCCAGCTGCTGGCAAGTGAGGAGGAACTGGGCAAACAGCATGGTCTAGACTGTTAAACCAATCTGGAGGGTAAAAATTTCAAGTCATTTTTGCTTTGGGTGGCATGAGAGCAGTTTAGAAATAAAATCTTTTGTTTTTTCATATTTTTAAAACTTTACAGCTACTATGTTTCTACATTAATTTTTCTTTTTTTCACAAAAAGAAAAAAAAGTTCAATTGGGCTTCTTCATTTGCATTGCAAAAAATACCAGCAGCAACCACAGACTGCCATTGTTTTCAGCATATAGTTTCACAAAGTACTCCTCCCGTCCTCACACAGCACGTCAGAATGGTCAGCTCTGCAATTCTTCTGAATCTGTTCCTGGTGCACTATCTTCCCTCCCCATGCAGAGCAGCTGTACAGTCAAGCCTACGTAGAGGTGTGGAGGGCTGGAGGAGGCCATTGTGAGCGTCCTGTTTTCCCAGCCGGGGACTACTCTGTGCGCTCCTTGCAAGGTGGGGGAGCAGAGCAGCACGTAACGTGTCTCTTGTGCTTACCATTTGGTAGGCTTGCATTTTTTAGCATTCTATAAATATGTTGAGATTTGCCATCTTACTTGCTTTTTATTTTCTGTGTAAGTGATGATTGGCTAAGCGTGAGAGGAGCAAGAATTGAGACCCTTGCACTCACAGGGGTTCCTAATATGCAAACAGACGGGCAGAAATTTAGGGAACAAAACAGGGAGCTTTTTGTCTTCTGGTGAGAAAGACAAAGCTGATGCTGCGCCTGCTGCTCTGCTGCGACACAGCGCTTTCATCCTTCCTGAAAACCCAGCACAGTGCAGGCCACATAAATAATGCACGTGGCGAGAGGAGAAACGGGTGGCTCCAGGTAGTCTAGAGGTCTCTAAACCTTTCCTTGCTGTAAGGCTCCATCCTCTACAGGCGCTGAAGAAAACCTTGTGTAAAAGCTCAGTTTAAAAACTAAACGAAAATCTGAATATTCCCTCTTCTAAATGAATGAACAGAATCCATTCCTGGTAGTAAACAAGTCTCTGTGAATACAGGGGATTTAATACTGGTTTCCAAGTAAACCCTTCTGCCTCTTCATTCTCATGCTCTCCCACTGAACACTCAGAGTAAAAACTCTCCAGCTGTGGGTAAAGGGAAGCAATGGGGAAGAAGGAAACTTGCCCTTCCTGTCTGTATGTGCTTGGAAGGCAAGGAGAGAAGTGTATAAAGGGTAGCTCATGGATGCTGGTGAACTGAAAAGGAGGGAAGTTCAGCTCTCACGTCAGTGGTTCTGAAAAAACTGGTTTGCACAGCTTCTTTCTCCACAGACGTATCCACTGATATTAGTCAAGGCGACACTTCATCGTGCTCGGAAGCTCTCGGAAGAGGATTATTTTCATGCCAGTCCTTTCTCCTTTTAGTATCTTGTCTAACTAATTGACAGAACTTTGCTAAGAATAGCAGCTGCTGCTGAGGACCACCCCACCTCAGAGTTCCCATAGGAGAAAGATTTGAGTTTCAAGTTAGATGAAATACTGACATGAGTTCAAAAAGTTATAAATTAGTCACCAAGGAAATTTGATGGCAAACTGGAAGGCTATTCCGGTTTGAGGAATTAAGTCCAGTAGTAGCTGTCAAATTGTGTAGCAGAGGCAAGAGTGCTAGCTAGTTTGACCATGCTCAGCAAGATTATGGAAAGATATGTATGACAGGCTGAAGGAATGTGTAGAAAGGGCAAATTAACTTATGAGAGTAGCTAGTATTAAGCTCTCGTTAAGGGAAGGAACTGTTTGCTACTCAAGTAAGCAGCAACTTCAGCAACTTCTTCATCCCCCGTCTTGTTTTGAAGGTATACAAGCCATTTTCCCGGATCACAGTTCCTGTTCTTTCCTAGTAGCACACTGCTTCTCCTCTCAGTCGGTCCCGGCATTTGCTACTGGGGCCTGGACAAGGTTGGGTTTTTTTATAGTCACTGAAAAGTTCTCATCTGAGCTCATATGGATCAGCAGGCTGAGGCAGGGAGTCATGATGAAGTCGGTGGGAAGGAACAAAGTTCAGAATTTCAAAAAGGCATTTTTGCTTGTGTGTAAAATTTTCTTTGAAGGGATAAGGGATGCATCTGGAGTTTTTTGGGCTTTTTTTTCCCATCTCTTCACTACAAAGGTTACAATGGAAGATGAACAAATTAAGTTCAAATCTGACTCTCACACTCCTTCACTGTCCCCCAGAGGCACAACCTGGGACAGATTTCAGTCTCTGCTAGTGATGTTGGAACTGTTGCTGCTGTGATTCTTCAGTCTCTCACCTCACTAAGCTACTTTTAATGTGGGACCTAGTGCCAAAATCCTTCAGCATTGTGGGAAGGTGTTACCGTCTCCTAACAAACTACGCCTCACTTCTTCCAGTGCAGACTAATCTTTGGTTTCCATGTTTTAGGAGGCTGGAGAAATTAGCTGAAGTTCTGTCATTTAAAGACATTTCAGAATACCCCAAGGAAGCCATTGCCTGTTGGTAGATTTTGAAAATGATGAGTATTTTTCTGTATATTTGTATGTTCTGGAGTCTGTGTAAACCCAGACAATGTTTGTGTTGCCACAAATACGATTCACAGCTGAGGGTCTCCAGAGAATCCAGACAGTGACGGGTGGAGGTAGGGAACCAAATTTTTTTTGCAGAACTTTATTAATGTGGAATGAAAATGCACAGTAAATGAGTGTTGTTTGGTGAGATCACGTAGCTACATGATGGCATTAGGGGGTGTCAAGAGGTGGAAGAACAATAGCTTGAATGCCAACAGGTGGTGGACAATAGGGGGTGTGAGTGTATGAACGTCCAAAACTTTCAATCTCTCAAGCAGATGCCAGTGGCCCGCTGTAAATTTTACTACCACCTGGATGAAACCAAAGTCACATATCTCAAATTCTCCAATGAACGAAGTGGTGTGAGACACAAGCAATGCTGAGGAGTCTGCTTGTGCTCCATCCTTCTGCACACCACTGGTTTGGATTGGGAAAACCAGTGCTCGACAGCTCCAGGAGGAGGAGCTGGTGCCAAAAGGAAAGGACTTAAAAAGACCAACTAACCCAAAATAATGGTCTGGAAAGAAGGAGATTAAGATCTTGTTAGAGGACAGATCCTGGAAGCGAAGGCTCTGCAGGGAGATGAATGCCAGGAGATGGTGAGAGTCCTTGGGCTATCCCACCATTGGCTTATTAATAGGCAGCTTTATGTTTCAGAGGAAGACAAAACCAAAACCATTTGACAGATACAGATGGGAGAACAGAATAATTTTACACAGTGTCACTGGTGGAAGAGTCTAGGTTTTTCAATTATTTTTTTTAATTTTTATTAATTTTTTTAGAAAAGGAATAAACTCTGCATAGTAGAGTGTATGGTATATAATTTCAAAACAGAAGGAGTGATACGAAATGAATTATTTTCCCAAACTATTTAAAGTTGAACCTAAAATCATTTGTAAATCAACACTCATTACCATGTATGACAAAGGAAAACAATCAACTTGTTTGGTACAGATTTCCTCTACCACTTCAGCCTGAATTTTCACAGGGTTGGGGAGAAAGGAGAAAAAGGGGGCAAACCCTGCACGTTGTCCTAACCATCATTGTACTGACCAAGCTTTGTGCTCTGAGATCTAGCATCATATGGCTTTATAAATGTTCCTAAGTGAACAGTGCAATATCATCACCATCTGAAGTGTTTATTCCACATTCAAACTGTAACTGAACATCGCTCCGAAACCTTTTCCCATGCCCAAAATAACAATAAAAACAACAATGAAAAGCAGAAAGTCTCCAGCAATCAGATTTCATCACAGAAATCTGTGTAAACTGTAGATCAGGGTTGGGTAGCAGCACAGAAGACAAAAGATGTGACAGTGTGATTCAATAGCGTCCCTAAAGACAACTGTAAGACTGTCATTCTTTAGTCTGCATCTTGCAATCACAATTTGCTTTTTCCCTGCAATACTATAAAGCAACATTTAAAAAAAAAATAAAAAAATCAAGACTCAAAAGCAAAAGGTAGAAGCTTTTACAGGAAAGTAAAGCTTCTGCTTAGCCTTGAGTGGTCATTATTGGAAACAGATCTCTGCAATCAGAAGCAAATCTTGAACGTATATACACGATTTTGGGGGGCAAGGGCTGCAGCCAAGGGTGGAAGCCTTCCTAGCAGACCTGCAGGCTGCTTTGGCTGGTAGGTCAACATGGCACTGCCTTTTTCGGTGGAATAAACTGGCACGGCTGCCATAGGCGCTAGGTGCGCTTCAGGTTCTTGGCACCTCTGTTCCTTGGCTGCGTGGGGGCCGGCAGGAGGAGGGAGCAGTACCAGTGACAGCCCCTCTCCCTTCACTCTGCAGCCTGCAGAGTGACACGTAGGTCACTCGATGCAGCGGCGTGGGGCATTACACCAGCGAGGTAAGTGCACCTTTTTCTCTTTACTCTCTCTTTCCCAGTCCTGTTGGAATGTATCTAGATTAGTAATAAGGTAAGTATTAATAATAACTATAAGCTAGCACAGTCACTCTCCCCCTTAAAATGAAGGAAGAGCAACAGCATCAAACAAGTTCCCATTTGTCCTGACATGTGTAACCTTTCCAGATTCTATAATCACATGCAGGCGTTTCTCATATTAGAATTCAAAGGAGTCAAAGCTGGTGAAGAAACTGGATGTTTCCTGGCCTAACCAAAGGAAATAATAAAACTGATTAAATTAAGAGTGAAAGAAAGTAAGTATTAGTGTGTTTACATCCTCTGGTATGTGCCACTTCTTGATGTTCTGCTCACAAGCCCTTTCCATACTCTGAACAAGCACTCCCAAGCTTAGAGAGGTTAAAGCTTCAGCTAAAATCTCATGCTTGAGATTTTTATTTTTTTTTTAATAAATCCCGCAACTGTAAGCATTTGATGTTACTAGATCTGTGTGGGGCATGTCAAGGGCAAGGCTTGCTAAGTGAACCATCACAGGAGAAGACCGGACTGGGGTTTAAGCTCACAGGATGACAACTGAACAATGTCCACAAGCATGGTGCTAGCTTAGTGTGTATGTAGCATCAGGGAGCTTGGATGAAGCCCTGCAGCTTTCCGGGTGTCCAGTCAGAACCACGGAAGCTGCAAGAAGTTTTACTGTAAAACTCCAGTACTAAAATGTCTAAAGGAACTGGACCTTTAACTTCAATGTGTACTGATCTTAGATTTTGCACAATATATTCTAGTTAAAAACCAAAAACTTTAAGGACAGTTGATGTCCCCGCTGTTAGAGCCTTAAGACACCTGGTTATACTGTTGAGCCCTACTCTTTTTTTCTTTTTTTTTCCCCAATAAAACACTGTTTTAAGATATAGCACAATAAATGTGCTTATTACGCACTCTAACATAGAGCACAGAAATACAACACTACAGAGTGCAAGTCTAACCATCTCCACAGTGGGAAAAGTGCGAAGGTTAAAAATATGCATGTGGCTTAACACAAGATATTTTTAAAAAACATGACATGGAAATCTCATACTAATGTTTTCACCTTTATCACAAACATGACTGAAAACTCAAGGTCAGTTGCTGATCCTTCTCTCAGAGTAGTAGTAGTGTAATCCTTTCAAAGGTACAATGTTGGAAAGATCAGAGAATAAAAAAAACAAGTATCCAAAAATGATCCCATTTACCACTTTTCCAGTAGTTATGTTTTTCAAAAAGTAAACACATAAGGTCAGCTTGATTTTCACCACCGGTAACTGATACACTTGGAAACAGCTAAGCCAACCACCTGCACTGAGATCAGTTTGGTGTTGCACACGCACACACACACAGATACACACACAAACACCCCACAGGAAAAAGTGCACTTTCAATTGCTGATACAAAAATAGATTGGCACATTCTTTTTGACACAGTGAAGATATCCTCTTTAAAAGCTTTTTCACTTCTTAAGAAGTCCTAATGGAAGTTGCAGCAGGTCTGTAGAAAAAGCGCTATGAGAATGCACTCGTGGGCTTCTGGGGTTTGTGTGATGGCGAGAAGGGTGGTCGTGTAGGCTGCCCTTCACATTTCTGCCTACTTTTACAGCCGTAGTTCCCACAGGCGGGGTCTGTCACCACCCAGTTTCAGCATATTAGCCATTTACCAACAGCTCAGTCTTCACCTGCTTTGAGAAAGTACCAATACGTAAATTTGTCAAAGCTGAGTCTTCTGTCGATGCAGTGTTTCCTATCTGTTGCTGCAAAAACTGTTTTGGAGAGAGAGAGTGAAGCGTTAGGAGTCTAATTTTGCATTTCCGTTAGTAACTGTGGCTCAAGAGAGCCAAGTGGAAACAGTCAGGAGCCCCTTCCCCACAGGGCAGCCAGCGCTAGGAGTTTTGCACCAAGCGTCTGTAGTGTGGCATCACTTCGTGCTCAGGAAGGTGGAGAGCGAACTCCAAGGCCACCAGCACCGGGAACTCAAAGGCAATCAGCTCTCGCCTGTTCAGCCGGAACTTCTCTTCCAGTTTCTGCAATGACAGATGAGGAAAAAAAAATAAAATCTCACTTTTTAGTGCTTTTTAAGAGATGTCATTATTCAAACGTGTTGCTGCCATTAAACCTCTGCCCTGCTGGACTTGCACGGTTCTAGGTTTAGAAAATGAGAGCAGGATGACCTGGATGTACTACTTCCCTACTGTGAAGGTGAACGTACAAAGCTCAGCCAGCCATGCTATTTCTGACAAACAAATGTTTGTCATTTCACGTATTCCATGTCCATCAGATACACCTTCTAACGATGGCAGTAATTACTGCTGCAGGAAGAGGAAACGCCTGGCTTCATGCAAACACTGAAATCTCTTGTGTGATGGAAGACACGCGCCTCGTAACTAACTGCCCATCATACCTCCTGCACTGCTTGAAATCACTCATTTTCCTTTCAGTATCAGATTGTGTTACAACACCCGACGGGGGAAATTATTGCAGCTACAATTCGATACCTTTGATCTTAATACCTCAGCGGCAGAAGGCGTCATCTGCAACAACCCTAAGGACAGAGAGTAACAGAAACTACTGTCCTCAGGGGCGATGCGACGGGTTTCATCACTGGCTTTCTTTCTGCTGCAACACACTAAATCTCCCATCTACTCTGCTGTTTTCCCTGGATTTGGATGCTACAAGTAGGCAACCAACTGCTCAGGGGTGTTTCCCCCTCTTGTCCTCTTCTTATGATCTCCCTGGCTTGCTACTTTTCTGCTCACTAGGTCTACTGAAAAGCTCAATGCATCTTAAAGATGGACCAAAGTTTCAGGATAGCAAGAGAGGTCAGATCTTTCAACGCCCACTGGGTTGATTTTTTTTCCAGTTATTCAGAGGGCTTTCCAACAAACTGACTGTCGACCCAGCTCTGTCAGTGTGGCAGACGGCCAGGAGTTCAGTTCTGCTCCTTCACCACGTTCCCAGGTCTCTCGAACTGAGTGAATTGGTTGTAGCCAAGTACCCAGCTATCTGCCTAACTTTCTGAAGCATTAAATCAGTTTGGTATCTGGGTGCTTGCAAAAGATTATGGAATAACATCCCCCTCTGTTAATTCTTTCCTGTGGAGTAAGTGGAAGACCAAACATCTTACTCTACAAAAAAAACAGCTGAGGGGAAGTTTTTAATGGGAACACTTCTTTAGGTTTTCTTGCCTAAATGCTTAACTTGATTAAAGACACACAAACTGGGTAGCTTATTAGACTCCCTCTGAAGTCACTATATGCATTTACCTCCTAAAGGAGAATCCTTATGGACACTCTTGAAAACATCATTAAACCCAAAATTTATTTCCTGGGCATTAACTTTTGACTTGTACTGACAGAATAGTGGTCAAGTATCTCTCCAGCTTCACAGTATCGGACACCAGGGTCTTCAATCCCTTCAGATGAGCTTCCTGTACCTCTGCAGTGACACTGATCACTATACTTACACATAAATGCATAACGCAAAAAGGGAGTCAACTGGCCGTACAGCTAGAGGAGAAACCGAGAGGGGAGTGTGACCACTGACAAGTAGGCTTGCATAGACCACACACTGGAATTTCATGCAGAAGAAACACTGGAAACCTATGGATACGTACATCTATAAGATGCTTGACTTCATGTTTTCTGAGGTCACTGCCAATTTTGGCTGCTAAAAGAACACAGGCTCCAGCACAAAGCTTTCTATTCTGCTTGTTCAGCTTCCCCTTGAGAGCGAGCTTCTCAAAGTAGACAAAGGCCATGGCCACTGTGGGCTCTTCAAAACCACATTCTTCTTGAGCAAGTTTGCGCATTTCTCTCTTCAGGCTGAGTAAAGAGAGCAGACAAGTTAGCTGTGAGCTGTGTTTTAAACTATTTCTCATTTCACCCTGAGTCATTCTTTCCCTGCTTAATCAAACGGAGGGGAAAAAAAAAAAGAAAACGTAATTTACTAGGCAGATATCTCTATGCTCTGTTTTGGTGACACATTTTACGATACATTTTGACCTCACAACCCCACAACCCTCAAACTACGCCCAATAGATAGTTGTGTCAAATAACAAAAGCAGCTGAAAATCTTTGACATTATTAGTAACACTATTACGTCAGAAGTCTTAAGCTGCATACATAGAACCATAGAATGGGAGGGGTTGGAGATCATTGAGTCCAACAGTCCTGCTAGAACAGGATCACCTAGGGCAGGTCATGCAGGAACAGATCCAGATGGGTTCTGAAAATCTCTAGAGAAGGAGACTCTACAACCTCTCTGGGCAGCCTGCTCCAGTGCTCCATCATCCTCACAATTTATTTATTAATAACAGCTTGATTGCTTGTGCTCTCTAGGCAGCTTTGCTGCTGGTTATGGTTCATCATATCCTAACAAACAGTTTTTCCAGGTACTGTAGTATTGTCTGGTTACAGAGCAACATGACTCAGTATCCTTCTGGCCACTCCAGTCAAATGAAATTATTATTACCTCAGCGACGCAATATGTCTAGCCTACTAAACTGGAAAACAGTAATGAAATACTACAACTTTGCTGTGAAGCTGACCACTTGTTGCTTCTGGCTATACTTGCTGGACAAGGCACCAAAGTCAGTATTTCTCTTTCCTCAGTCTCTTTTTAATTCAAGTGCCATGAGCTTCGAGAGATTTTTGTGTTATTTTTCTGGATCTTTTAGTATACTATGTGCCCAGTTTGCATCCTCATCCTCCTCCCATCAGATGCAACGTTTGACACCCGAGCAGGAGGTGTTTGTACACACCCCTATCTTGTTTACTCAGTCCACTAATCAAAGCAATTATCTGACTTATTCTGTACCTCTGTCAGTCACTGCTCTTGGAAGAGCTATCAATTCTGTGCTTCCTGCCACGTACAACTGCAGTTGCACCGAAATGTGAGACAGCTGCCTCATGTTGCAGCCCCACCAAGCTTTGCAACATACCTTCTTATTTTACTGAGGGTTAGCTTAATATGAGGGAACTTCTCCTTAAAGGTCTCATTCATGTCCTTTTTGAGGTCTGATGGCTTCACATAGTCTATGACTGTGGTCTGTAACACATGGTCAGGAAAGAATTATTCTTTTAGTTTGTAACAAACTATATCACTTAATTCCCAAAAGCAAGAAATACCAGATAAGCGCCAGTCAGTCCCACTGCTTTCTGTAGAGCGGAAAATTCAGTCTGAATTAAGGCAACAATTTGTGACTGCTCTGTCAGAATAAGCGACCTGAAATCTGAGATGACCGTTCAGCACAAGCTCTGACCCCCACATACGTTATTCGGATCCTCTAAGTATCGCCAAGAGTGAGTATCAATGAAATGTGGGTGGATAAGACCTCGCTGAGAAGTCTTGTTAAACCAAAATAAAACATCACAGTAACTGGCTGATGACTGGATTTTGTGTGCACATCTCCCTGTGGTTCAGAGAAATATTGTGAGGTTTTCTCAAACTGATTCTTCAAAGAAACCACTGATGCAAATTCTTGACTGTCATAGCATATATTTGTGATAAAATAGGTAATTAGCCTACATGGCAGGTAATGCCATAGAGTGCAAGATAGTAATGCTGTCATTTGTTACGCAGTAAAATGGGCAGAAATACTGTTAGGACAACATTCACATTGTACAGTCTATTTCCTTTATATTGAGATTTCTATTGCTCTTTGTCACAACGTAAAGAACTTCCCGCAGTAGCAGAGGGTCCTCCCGGGCAGTATTGCAACGCCAGCATTAGCATTTAGGGGTGGGCAGCACTTCTCTCATTCCTTCAGTCTTTTCTCAGAAAGTATTTTGCTGGAATCTTCTGTGGAAAAATCTATCAGCTGAACAACAAATGATCCTCCATTCTGGAGACGTGCCAATTGTCTTCCCAGCTTTGGCTGTGACAGAAGCAGAGAAGAGCCCCAGGACAGCCAGGGGACAAGCTGGTCCCCAAATATCCAGCTCTGGGAGAGCAGCAGTCTGCAGTGCAGTGCACTCTCCTTTCAGTAAAATAATTTTTCCCTTCTAATTTCTGTTTAATCTGTATTATAGCAAACAGATGCTAACAATAAACAACAAGAAGAGGAGAGTCATGCAAAACACTTGTGACACATTATGCCTTTACAGAAGATGGAGCCTCAGTGTATTTTATCCTCGTAAGAATCTGAATCAGCCAAAAATACTGCATATGCTTACAGGCTGTTTTTTCAATAATTAAAACAGAAGGGCTTGGGGAGGAGTGTAAAGGTGCTAGAGAGTAATCAGACAGCTCTTGTTATCCGATCATGTTCTTGGATGGATCAGAAAAGAGCATGAAGGGGAGCAAAGCACACCTAACTTTTCCTGCACTTTAGTTATCAGCTATAGTACTGATACAATCGATAGTTACAGGAATTTAAGAGAAAGCAGAGTATGTGTTTCCCCTAAATAGCACACAGCAGCATTTGATATAAACATACTGAGATAAAGAAGGAAAAATCAGCTTCTTGCCACAGGATGCTGTTATGGTCATACACGTTTTTAAATGTGGGCTATTCTGCTATCTGACTTGCAGTGTGAAGAGCATCATCTGTTCAGGTACATTGCTCCCCACTACGTTCTGGCAGGTAATTCTGCTGGGCACGTCATGCACAACAGTTTCCCACTGTCGTCTGAAGTATAAATGTTTGCAAGACCCCTCCAACACAGTTATATTTAAATAGCAGTCCAAATTTTGCTGAAATAATGAGGACAATTTATTAAAGAAATCCTGTCCTATTAGGGAGAGCTGCCAGTTGTAAGAAATACCAAAAAGGAGAAAGGCACACCGAGCCCCTTCAGCCACCCCTGCTGCCATGCATGCATATAGGCATGAGCTCGAGCACAGGTCTGGGCAGATTCTGCAGTGTCATTGATGTTAAAAATTCATATGCTGTCTCAACGCTGAGGCAGGGAATGCATCACTATGTCTGAATAAAAGGAAGAGAGGAAAAGACTGGGAGAAGAAATTTTGTACTACCTGGCGCTGGAAGGAAAAGCTTCAACTGACTATGTGGGTCTGCCTGGATTTAATCTTGCTGAGGTTGGAAGGAGATATGCACACACTTGTACGGCTGTGGCTCCTGCTCTTCGCTGCACACAGCTTCTCATGTGCTTCATCTCAGCTGGTAGGGCTCAGTCCTCCAAGGCAGAAGAATGAAAATCTCAACAATTACTCCTCTCATTCCCTGGGGTGTTGCTACCCGCCTGCCTGGTTTTGTTGCCATCAGCAAGTTGGGTGATTCTACTGCTTATAGACAGGCTGGGAGTTTATGTGTTACTAAGAGCGTTCCTCTTAGTACTGCTGTAAAAGGACTACTGAAACAAGCCACACAACATAATTTAGACCAGTGTCATCTGCTACTCAAAGTAAAGTACATCGGTCCATGCTGCTCTTTACAAAGTCAAGAGAGACCGAACCCATAAAGGTTACCTGCTATTAATTCAAAGATGATTTTAGTTACTGCCAGCATTTTTGGTTGTCTCGGGAAATACTAGCAAGTGAGCTCAGTGACACCTTATTTCATGCTTCACTGTAAACCTGAACTACTCATTGTTTGCTGTCCATTACCATGGAGCTCCTTAGTTTTATCTTCATTACCTCCCACAAAATGACTGTAGGTTTTTCTGGCAGACTTGAATTTGGCTTTCTCCAGGTAACCATCTTCCCTTGCACAGAGGAGAATACAATCACACACAAACCCTGAACTCATGACAGAAACCACTTGACAGCAGAAAGGGCACAGCAGCTGATGACTCAGCTGAAAAGCACCACAGAAAATATGCTAAACAGCAAGTTTCAGGTGCTTTCGCCCCTAACAAGTAGGTGCCAGTGTGATCTGAGGCAACTGTACAGAGGGGGAGCACAGTTGGGCTCTGCAGCAGCAGCCCCCTGGAGTGCACCCTGCCCCACCACCGCTCCGCAGGCATCATCTGTTTTACCTGGGACTCCTCCAGGCCATGGGAGATTTGCCAGAATTCAGATAAACTCTCTTTCAAAAGAGAAAAGCTCTTTTTAAAAATTTTATTTAAAGCAAAGCTCTCAAAGGCCTGAGAATAAGCAGATGGCTTAAAATGGGAAATGGCTTAAAATGGAAAATGGTAAGGAGGTATGGATGTTTTTAAACACAGAGATTCGTCAATTTTGTCCTGTTGATAAGAATCTCCCCCCTCAACTGAATACTGCTGCTTCCTGTGAGACAACAGTCTCCACAGTATAACTCATAATAATGAAATCCAGATGAAAGCTGGTGTGTGCTGGTTTTGGTTCATGTAACAGGATAATAGCAGCGTGTTTGAACACACTGGCTCTAAAGGCAGCTGTCTCATCTTGTCGGTGCCACGCTGGAAAGCTCAGCTAACTGAGCTGATTCTCAAGAAAAGGAACCATGCAATGTCTTTCCTTCCCACCCTTGTTTCTTTGGGTTTTTTGTTTTTGTTTTTTTTTCCATAGCTGCTGCAGAAGCCCAACTTTGAGCAGTGTGATGCTGTTTGCCCAGCTACAGAAATGTGTGTGTGAGGGGGGGGACCTTGACCACAAGTGAGGCAGGCAGACTCTGTTGACAGGTAATTTAAAAGCAATGCCAAATTAGTACCTGTTGAGTGACTGAATCAGTTACCCCTGCTAACTGTTTCTGACCAGGCACCCAAGCACTGCTCTCACTGTCACACAGAGGCTGGAGCCCAGTACCCACAAGGCTACAGAGAAATCCCAGTCCCCTGCCCAGGCACTTCCTGCACTTCACAAGTATCTTGGCTCTCAGCAGCAACACCCGGCCGCTGCTGCTGCCCGTGAGGTATGAAGCAAAGGAAACCTCTGGGGTGGCCCAGTGACCCACAGCAACCAGCTGGAATCTAACACGGGAGGGCTCTGCCCTAACATCATCCTTTGCCGCCTGCTCAGCATTTACACTTCTCAGCTGTTTTAGGCCCTTTCATTGTGCTTCAGCTTCCTGCGAGTCGTAAATGAATCTGCAAAGTGGAGGAGAAGACACGACTGTCAACGGTTTGGATTTTGTCCGTGTAGGAGCACCATTGGACACTGCTGCCCCAAATTTTATGAAGGGTTTGCAAGTATTTTCCTAAAGGGAGCCCAGCATTTTTCTATTCAAACATGTTTTTTTTTATATATAATGTCATTCCCTACCAGGCAGGTACTCTGCACTCCCAAAGCTGTCAGACACACGGGCAAGGCACTGGGAACTACCAAACTGTTTCTCTCATACTCTAATCTCAATTGTTTGTAATTTCTGTCATCCAGAAATATCTGCCTTGTTTCTCACAGCTTATTTGCACAAAACACATTTTACTTCAGTATTCAGCACTGCTCCTTCGTGAGCTCTGCTCACATTCTCTGTATACAAATCTGTGTATGTGTATTTTAGTTTGGCGACGGAAATTGCACAAGACAAACGAAAGCCTTAAGATACGGCAGCTGACAGATGCCTGGACAGCATGATGAATGCTTCGGTCGAAGTCTAGACTCTGCACACTTTTGGCATGGCTGACAGTTTTGAACTTGGAGGTTAGCTTGTGTGTTATTCACAAGCATTTTCAAGCAGCTGCTTTCTTATAGGAAAGTTGTATATATAGTTTCATAAACACGGGAGAAGGGAGGATGTCTGAAATTGCTGGAAAGACTGGCAAGATGAAATATGGTTGAAAA
Organism: Baryphthengus martii; assembly: GCA_013396935.1. Classification (NCBI taxonomy): domain Eukaryota; kingdom Metazoa; phylum Chordata; class Aves; order Coraciiformes; family Momotidae; genus Baryphthengus; species Baryphthengus martii. The sequence continues at coordinate 84,354 of VWZK01014939.1, read as the reverse complement.
TAAATCCCGCTTTGTCATGCTACCAGTAAAAGATGATCTAGCCTTGAATGACTCTATCTCCTGCTTAAGAAGGATAAAATCAGAATAAAATAGGTGAGTAAAATGAAATGCTCTCTTCAGCTGTCATTACTGCGTACCCTCTGACAAATCTACTTCAGAGAGAGCAGACAGAAGACCGATACCTTTAACAGACTTTTGGTAGGTCGATGGCAAGTTCTCAACCACATAACAAATGAAGTCAAACAGTGACTGCACTGCTTGGCTATCTTAATGCATACGATGGGTGACCAGCTATGTAGCTATAAACTGTCAGTAACCTAATGCATATAGTTATGCCCTAGGCTGTAGATGTCTGTATATATATGGGAAATCCTACTAGAGCACAGGCTTAAAATAGTGATCGAAAATGGGAGCGATTACTTCTTTATAATAATTTAAAAAAAACAACAAACAACACTCCAAAATCCAAAAGACTAAAAGATGCTTCCATTGTTAGAAAGTTATTAACATTCAAGGATTTTAAAGTGAAATATTTAGTTTCACTAGGCAAAGAATTTCAAAAGTGCCTCTTTGAATTAAAGTACACAGAAGGATGCCAGTTTATCTTACATGGTTAACACACTGAAACAATTCTTAACAGTGTCATTGTTACAAAATACGTGTTTCTTGAAGTCTCAGCCAAATATAGCATCAAATGCACACAGCACAGAGTTTAAAAAGACTATACACCACCACCATGATCCTCTGCTCCCTTTGAGTACTAGGTTAGCAGCTGATAAAAAAGCAGTCTGGAGATGCTTAATTTTCAACTCTGGAAGTGGCCTGAAGAATAGGGTGACGGCAGTGAAGGATGCTGGCTGTAGCAGAGTACTCCTGACTTTGATGCTCCTTGTGAAAGACAGAACAGTAGAGCAAGAGACTGAATGTGCTGTATCATCATGCAGGGCTTTCAGACTAAATGGCCAGGGCACTGAGCAGTTCTAATTTTAAAATCACATTAGAGAACTAATATTTAATAACTTAGCTTGGCTGTGCTTGACACTAGTCCTGACAAATGCAGGCTGACAGTCAGCCCGCTCCAACGGCACTGCAGACTTCCGTGACATGCTTTTTTAAGAATGGTGTAGAGATGTGAATTTATTTTGACATAATTAAACCAATGCACTGAAATTGTAATTAAGTACCCAAATCAATTATCAAGTGTATCTCTTGGGCATAACAGATGGATATTGCAGGGATGTTATTACAGAAGAGTCACTCAGAGTCGAGAGCTACTGATCTGGGCTTTTCTTCTTTTGCTTCAAGTTTTGGCAGCACACGGCAGCCAGCTAGCACGCTCCCGTGTTTCTGCGTTACTGACAAAAGTAGGACTGCGGCATCAGCTTCATGCCTGTTGCAGATGGAGAGTTCGCTGTTGCAGATCGAGAGTTCCTTCTGCATGGAAAGAATTTTTTTCTGCTGGCAAGAATACAGGGAGACATTGATAAGTCTGGACGAACACTGGTCAAGAGGAGGCTCTAGTAAAGAAATTGCTTCTCTTTCTGGTAGATAAAATTCCCATTCTAGAAAGATTTAAGAATCTGCAAGAATTCCTATTTTAGCAGTATCAGCCAGGAAGACATCTGTTAACCATGATAAGAGGTTTCCCTTCTCCTCCTGCCCCCAGCAGGAAATTCTTCTACCTCTTAACGTTCATTACAGTAGAGATTATAGACTCCCTTACATAGACAACGCAAAGCACAGTAATTTCTCCAGGGTGGACTAGAATTTAAATATGACTAATACAATTAATAGAAGCTGTAGAGTTTGTGTTTGGGAAGTACTAAAGGTGCTTTTGCAGAATCATTTAGACAGGCTGTTTGTGGGTATCACTTTTAGAAATGTGACTGGGAAGCGTATACCCTTTTAAGCTAGAAACCTCACTGCAAAAAAAACAAAAAAAGAGACCACCAAACTGAATGCACTTCTTCCCCCTAGCTGTCTTCAAGGAGGAAGCCCAGGCCTAATTCAGCTCAGTAAAGCTGCAAGACTATAAAGTCAATGTCAGCGATGAGAAACTCGGGCTCCACAAAAATAAAGGGAACTGTATGTTGAGTGCTAACTGCATGTGTTTCAGGGTAAAATCCAAGCTGTACCACACATTTTGTCCATCTTAACCCCCAGGATAAAGCCAGTAGTGTTTACTGATGCAGCATTCACACAGAATCAGAGTCGCTATGGCTGGAAAAGACCTTTAAGATCATCATGTCCAACCATTATCTAACTCTACCAGGGCCACTGCTACACCATATCTGAAAGCACCATATCTAAACAGTTTCTGAATACACGCAGGGATGATGATTGAACAGCTTCCTTGGGCACCCTGTTCCAGTCTCTGACAACCCTTTTGGTAAAGAAATTTTTCCTAAAGTCCAACCAAAACCTCCCCTGGTGCAACTTGATGCCATTTCCCTTGTCCTGTCAACTGTGACATGTGAGAAGAGACCAACACCCACCTCCCTACAACCTCCTTTCAGGTAGTTGTAGAAAGCAGTTAAGATCTCCCCTCAGCCTCCTTTTCTTCAGACTAAACAAGCCCAGCTCCTGTAGCTGCTCCTCACAGGACTTACTCTCCAGGCCCTTTACCAGCTTGGCTGCCCTTCTCTGGACCCGCTCCGGCACCTCGATGTCTTCCTTATACTGCGGCACCCAAAACTGAACACAGTGCTCAAGCTGCGGCCTCGCCAGTGCCAAGTCCAGTAGAACAATCACTTCTCTACTTCTGGACACACTATTCCTGATCCAAGCCAGGATGCCGTTGGCCTTCTTGGCCACCTGGGCACACTGCTGGCTCATGCTCCGCCAGCCGTCAATGACACCCCCAAGTCCCTTTCTGCTGAGCAGCTTTCCAGCCACTTTGCCCCAACCGTGTAGTGTTGCCTGGGGTTGTTGTGGCCCGAGTGCAAGAATCAACACTTAGCCTTGTTGAAGACTTCAATACTTTCACCAGTGGAGAAATCCTGGCCTGGAAAGCACGAGCCAGGCTCCCAGGGGCAATATGGGAGCTCTATCCTGCAGCCAGTGTCGCAGCATAGCACCCAGACGTGCTCATCTACGCAGCCGTGCACGTTCCTTTTGCGCACCCTCCCCACCATTAATTGCTCTGACATCCGTAAGTGGTGGTGGGGAGGATTATCTACAAACTTGCAGCTGCCAAGCATCAACGTTAAATGCTGGCCAAGTAACGAAAGTTTAATTACAAGTTGCAGTCCTCCACACAAAACAGAATGTTTAGTGCTGACATCAGAGCTGCTCTCAGCTGCTCCGGCACTCGGAAGAGGCAATAATTACAGCTACAGTTCGCTCAGGACCAGGGATTGGTTTCAATCCGTGTACAGCAAGTTCTGTGGTCATTTGGCAGAGGTCTGTCACCACCACTATGGCTGTGCGTGGTCAGGAAAAAAACACAGGCTTCTTGATGGTCTCAGACTGCAATTTGCTTTAATTGCAGCATACGCTGACTTTTATATTTTGGGAAAAAAATGACTTGAAATTACAGCCCGTTATACAACTGTTCACACTGATGTGAACTGCACAGAGCGGGAACACCAGCTGAGTCAAGAAAGTCTAATATGGATGTGAATAAAGTTTCCTACGTAGCCAATACACCCCTATACTCAGCAGCTCGATACACAAGTCCTCCTCACCTGCAGCCCAACTTGCAAAATCCTATTTAACCTGCAAGGTCCCAGGATGCTCTAGCATTATCTTTTCCCCCTTACTCTCAGCTGAAGGAAGCACTAGCCCCTTGCGAAATCTCTCAGCTGAGACCTGAAGAACAACCATCAATTCTTCGGTTTCTTGCAAAGCTGTGCAGCTCCTGCCATGGCATTACAGCTGCTGCTTTGACCAGGGGCTAACTGTGATTCCCAGAAACAAGAAATTACAGTACTTAATGTCCTTCAGCCCTCTCTTATATTAGCACCTGCCTTCAGAGAGGGAGATGGGAATGCTATAGGCCCTCAGAGGCAACGCTGAAGAAGCGATGACTGGCAGAAAAATTCAGGCAAAAAACCTCCCAAAACGTCAAATAAGACATTTTTACAGACACAGCACTAATTAACTCCTAGAGAAAACAAAAAAGCAGGGAGACCTCTATCAGTGCAGCTGTACAGTAGACAAACAATGACACTGATTTTAACAATTACCCCTGAAGTCCATTTTTTCACCTTTACAGTATCTAGTCGTGTCTCTGTCACAGTGGAAATCGCCAGTCAACTCCTTTTTGCAATAGAAGTACAAATACAGACCTCGAAATGCTGTGTTTAACCAATATACAGAAAAGAAGGGCATCGAACACCCACTGCTGGGTGAAGATCCCCCTGCAGGACGCTATCTTGGTCTCTCTACTAACCCAACCATGTCCATCTCCACACCAAGTTGAAAAGGAATCAAAGGTCTCAAGTGATCCTAGAGGACTCAGATTAGAACCACAAGCTCAGTTTACTTTGGATGCCAGTTGACAACGTCTTTCTCTGAGGGAAGACAGTCCCCTGTCCATGACAATAACCACATCAAAACCTATGAAATATTCTCCCACCCAGATGTAGCTGCCATAAAAGGTTCACGCTCTGTGGGTTGGCAGCCAAAAAAAAAAAAAATTTGCCAACCCTAAAATTAAAACTGGCTGAAAGTAAGTAGAAGACATATTAGACTTCTCATTTGAAAAACAGTCTCCAAGTTCAGTTAAGCTTCCCTGTGCAACAGGCAGAACGCTCCAGCCAGAAAGGAGGTAAGCTTCAATCTACATGAAACACTTAAAATCCGTTTATTTTGACGAAGGAGCGCCCGAGAGTCCTATTATCAAACCAAGATGGGGGAGGGGGGTGGGTGGACACGGGCATGATGACAGAAGAAAACCTAGAAAGACTGTATCTTTTTATACATCAGCAGTTTCTTAAATACCTCCTGTTCCAACTTAAGCAAGGACACGGATGACACTTTAGACCTCAGTGTTTCAAATCCTATCCTATTTGTATATAGGTAGGTCACCACTTTGGAAAAAAAAAAAAAAAAAAGCTTTCCCCTGCTGTCTACTACTATGTTGGATGTATAACTCAGACAGATACATGCTTACACATCTACGATGGCACTGCATCTTGCAACAGTCCAGCCACAACAGCTCACCAATGTCTATAGACGGTACAACCGAAAAAAAGGCAACAGAATTCTCTCACCACAGAAACCACTGAGTTAGAGCACAAACCAAGGAACAGTTATGCATCTCTATTGTTACAGGCTTGGATAGAGTGAAAAATATACAGGCTCTGCTTGCAATTGCTTGTAACTGTAAATTTAAGTAAGGACTACCCTATGGTGCAATAAATACCTGGGAAACAGAAAAACAGACACCAAAGTGCTGTGCTAAGGAGCGAATGGTAAGCATCAACACACAATGAAGCTTCTCAACATTCAAAAAACCTTAATGGGCATTCTCCTATTTTGTACTATTACCAATTAGAGGAAGTATAAATTTTCCTCTGAATGTGAAAGAATGAATGAATTGTTCGAACAAGCCTTTCAGCTAAAGTGTTTATGAAATACAGCAGTAATAAAAGTGTTTACTTTTGCAATACCGCCATGAGTTATGTTTTCACATGTCCTGGTAAGTAACTGTCGTTTAGAACAAAGCATTCCAAAGAGCTGTTATTAATAGATTAAAAATAATAACAATCTTCTTAAAATATGGCCAAATGTAACCTCAATCTTCAAAATATTGTTACCAAAATTTATCCGTGCTACACCAAATTTTGCATATCACTTACCATATATGAAGGAAATATTAAAACCCGCTTATGTTTGCCACATGGCCATTGTGGATCATCTAAAAGATTTGGGTCATATTCAACAAAGTCTCCCAGGTCGCTACCTATAAAACAACGGTCAATATAAGAAAGGAATTCATTACATCAAGAAATCTTTGGACTTAACAGAAGTAGCAAAGAAGTTCACAGATAATGCAGATAAAGATCTTCATGCAAGATTTCTTAGAGAGTCAAATGATTTCTCCAAATCTTGAAAACTAAGTATTTCAACACTAACACAATTTGCACAGTTACAGAGGACCGGCAACTTATTAATTACCTGGTAAATATGAATTTAGGGCTTAGAGAACAGCAAAATTACACAAAGCTCCACAACAACTTTTGTTTCTGGCAACAAATTTTCATCTGTTTATACAGATGTTTTGATTTGCTTCATTTAACTTGCCAAAATATCTTAAGCATATAGTGCTTTGGCTTACATTTTATGCCTAGTTTTGTAAACACAACCCTTTCCAGTCTAATAAAGGTCACAAGTATGATTTACACCTTCAGCTTATGACCACCGTGTTGCCACTGTAAACTTTCCATAGCAAAGGAAGGTAACAATGAGCCTGATGCAGAAGGAACAATGTTGGACATAGCAGAAGGCAGGCTGAGTGCCATCAGGAGCTGTCAATACGACCAGCAGTCTTGTTTACTTAACTTCCCATCATCTGCAAGCTAACTTTGCTAAATGAACAGGGAATGAGCTGTGTTCAACCCATGATATGAGACTATATTTTGCCGAATTTAAGCAAAATGGAGGCTAAACCATGACATATGCCCATCCTTCACAATAACTGCCTATCGTCAGAGTACCCAAGGATATTAAAACAAGCTTCTAGAAGTTACCTGCATCAATGCTCCCCTGGGTGCTGTTAGCTCTTGCCAAAGAAAGGCTACGATGGCTTGCATTGCGAAACTGGGAGAAGGATGAGGTGGAGTCTATTGTGTTTCTCCGAGTTCCCAGCGCATTGGTGGGAAACAGGAATTGTGTATAAGAAACAGTCTGAAAAAAAAAGTCAGAATGGACAGAGTTACCCTCAGCCCTTAGTGAGGATTTTCTGGATTTAATAGTTAGGCACAAAGGAATAAACACCAGCCACCTATATTTGATTCAGTGCAGTCAGTTTATCCATGCAAAAAAAAACTTGGCAAAGACATTAATTCTTGACAACAAAAGCACAAACACAGACACACAAGTTCTAGCACACTGGATTTACAAAACCCTACTCAAGAGTCAGATTTAAAAATATGACACATTGGTCAAGTTTTTTTTACACTGGCCCTTTTCTGTAGCAGATTTCAGCTGCTTTCTTTACTGAAACAGCACCATCTATATGGGTCCCTCGGCACAGAGCTGCCAGAGGTAAATCAATCGAATACTGCTAAATTTAAGCACTTTCTCTAATATTTTTCTACTTTAGGATTTTGTCTGGCAGTCTTAGGGGTGTTGTGAGCTCCAATCTATATGAATGATTGTGGGAGATCATTTACTGTCTCCCAACGTGGACTGAGTGTGATTTAATAACTTGTGACAAAACACAGAGTGTACTCATTCTCTGCTTGTACCCTTAGCCAGGAATAAGCTCTGCCTTGTTTCTCATAGGTTTGTTTTTCAAAAATAACATTATATTGAAGTAAAATAGAGTCTCAGACTGGTTTATGAGGAGGTCAGAACAGCTATCAAATAATATATGTGAGCTTTCATTTACTTATAAGCAGACAGATTGTTCTTGGGAATTTACAGCCTGTGGTCTTGCCTGACATCTGGTTAGGTGAGCACACCTTGTGTAGCAGCATTGACCCAGGGCCTTTAAATCAATATAGGACAGCAGACTGGGTAAACTGAACTATAAAAAGTCAATCAAGCTTACAGCAGAAAATATTTTTACTTATGATTACAACTGTCTTTCTTCTATACATTTGTTTAAAACTGATCACTTTCCCTAAAGATTCATAATTGTTTGTTTTATTCAAGTGAATGCACTCATGGATTTTGAAATATTCATCAGATTTTATCTACCGTCTTCCTGCTCTTTGGAAAAATATACTGCTAAGCAAAACTTATTTTATTAAGAGCAAACAGAATTACAGCTTGCAACTCTCACCAGAAATTATTCTCAAGCCCCTGACAAAATACTCTGCAGTGATACCTCCTGCTAGAGCCAGGGGAAGGCTACGTGATTCACTAACGTTTTACAGATTCAGATGTTGTCAGAGGCAAACTTCTTTAAGGAGATGGAGTTATTTGCATTGGCAACTTGGGCAGTCCTGAATTTCTGCTAAGCTCATTTACAGTTTGCACATACTGTGCTTTAACTACTGTTACACTGTATGTTATAGTTTACGTTTATATTTCTGCTTTTTACTATTTAAGCCATTTTTTTCCCTTATTACATAAAATCTTAAGGAGTAGGAACTGAAGTATCCCCACCTTCCCATCTGCTCCAAGCTCCACACCTTCAAGACCAATTATCTCTTTCAGACACACTCCAGCAGAATGGCACTGGCGTCCACCATCCAGCTTCATATCCCTGGGAAACAGAAACCAGAGAAGAAAAACAGCTCTTAATACACATGCCCTTGTTCACCTCCAACAATCCAATGCTGAAATAAGGCAGCAGCATTAATTCAAACATGCCAATGCAAAGCACAGACCAGACAGCTTTTCCTACAGGCAACACAAAGAAAATCTCCACTTTGTTCCAGACTGCACCTCGTACCCTACCTATGGTGCAGAGCAAGGTTCCTCCTCACTGGGTGCCTTTGACAGAACCTGGCACCGGGATGGAACTGGAAGTCATATACACTTCAGGTGAGATTCAACAATCTAGCATGAACACCTAACTACCACGTATCAAGCAGATGGATGCTCCCAGAGCACGTACCCACATCCCCCTACACTGACAGAGGTTTAACAAGGCCAAGTCAGGTTTAACAAGGCCAAGTGCCGGGTCATGTACTTTGGTCATAACAACCCCTGGCAGCGCTACAGGCTTGGGGAAGAGAGGCTGGAGAGCTGCCTGGCGGAGAAGGACCTGGGGGTGTTGTTTGACAGCCGGCTGAACATGAGCCAGCTGTGTGCCCAGGTGGCCAAGAAGGCCAACGGCATCCTGGCCTGGATCAGAAATGGTGTGACCAGCAGGAGCAGGGAGGTGATTGTGCCCCTGCACTTGGCACTTGTGAGACCACCCCCTGAGTCCTGTGTCCAGTTTTGGTCACCACAGGATAAGAAGGACATTGAGGTGCTGGAGCGGGTACAGAGAAGGGCAACGAGACAGGTGAGAGGTCTAGAAAACACGCCTTATGAAGAGAGGCTGAGGGAACTGGGGTTGTTTTAGTCTGGAGAAGAGGAAGCTGGGAGGAGATCTCCTTGCTCACTACCTAAAAGGAGGCTGTAGCGAGGCTGGTGCTGGTCTCTTTTCCCAAATTCCTAATGATAGGACGAGAGGAAATGGCCTCAAGTTGTGCCAGCGGAGGTTTAGATTGGATATTAGGAAGAAATTCTTTCCTGAGAGAGTGGTTAGGCACTGGAACAGGCTGCCCAGGGAAGTGGTGGAGTTGCCATCCCTGGAGGTGTCTAAAAAACAAGTAGATATAGCACTTGAGGCTCTGGTCTAGTGGTTAGGGATGCTGGGATGAAGGTTGGACTAGATGATCCAGGAGGTCCTTTCCAACCATAGTGATTCTGTGATTCTAGGTAATTGCCTGTGAAAGCCTCCAGGAGGGATTCCTGCTCCTGTGAGCACAGGCTGCGTCCAAAGCCCAGTGATCCTCCTGCTGGAGGCCAAAGAGAGAAACTCAGCTCTTCATCACCTCGGGATGGAAACTTGAGGATCTGCTTTAGAAAGACTGACCCAGTCTTATACTTTGAGGTAAATGAGATGCCTGAGACAAGTAGGCTGTATACCATGCTTTAGCTTCATGATCAAAATGTGAGTGAAGGTAAAAAACACTACGAGCAAAATGTGTTCCGCAAATGACAGCTGTACACAACTCTGGGGTATTTATTTCAGTATCTTCCTGGCTGATTTCTGCTAAAGTTCAAGTATGTGCTTAAAAATTGAGGTGGGAGAGACGCTGACACTGAGGCAGGCAGAACCCTTCATCTGATTGCAGGGCTGGGCTATCTCCTACTGCATTTCTGTTTCCTTGTTTTCCCTTTCCAACCTGTCACTCATTTTATTTCTCTGAAACATGGCAATTGGTGAGCCCCCAATAAATCACGGAAAAATCCAGTAAGTTTATCTGCTGGAAAACATATTTTTGTAACAAAGAAAAAGACTGTATTGTTTCTAATCCTAACAAAGTGCTCTTAGTTTCTTGATTGGGGTTCACTTAACACAGTGTCACATTGTCATTCTTCTTTCCTGATTAATACCATGTTACTGAAGGGCTGGACAAGTAACTAATATAAAAATAACCCCCTCTCAGAGGTGTGAAATTAGCCTCTCCGCTCTTGTGTGGAATGTACTTAAAGGAACTACTTCTCACAGAGATAAATGTCAAACAGTAACAACTTCAGCAGGTCTTATCTACAAAACAAACACACAACTTGAGGAAGCTTTCAAAGACAAAAATAAAAGCAAATATCTGAATTATCTGAAATTGGTACAGTTTAGTTTCCTTTTACCCAAAACCTTACAGACACAGAATAAGAAATAATGCTTTCTCTGTGACTTTGAGAACAAGTCACAGAGAAATTTCTCCATGCAATTAATTGGCAATGATAGATAACTGTAATTCATCAACTGAAAATCTAACATCCTTTGAAGATTCTGCACAGCAGCAAAAAAAAAAAAAAAAAAAAAAAGAGCAGCTTGGGGAAGAGAAATGAGTGCAGGAGCAGGGTCAGCTGGCACATGGGAATAATTACTGGACATTAGCTGACAACCAACCAACATTAATGCCCCCATTTTCCCATCTTTCTGATGTTTCTAAAGAAGACTACCTTCAGGACCCTGTGAACAATACTGCAGTCTCCCTTATCCTAGGTGTTTTGCAAGAGCTACTTAGGGTCTTCCCCTCTTCTACATATGCTCTATATGTCTAGGTATTATATGATTGCCCATGTTGTAAACCAGAGAATTAAACTCCCCCTATTGAAGAAAAATCAGTACTAGAACAATGCAGAGTTTCTTATCAGTGTATAAATGGAAAGGCTCATCCTAGTTAATACACATCCTCTTCTCACTGGTAAAAGATCTCAGTCAACACCTAATAAGAAATTCCCAGGTGAATTTACTGTATCCTTTTTGAGTTCCCTATCCCTATGATCAACAGCAAGCTAGTTAATTTTTTGCAGGACAAGCCTTGATTTTTTTTCCCCTCCCTCCTATTACAGACAAAAGTTCACAAATTCCTCAGCAAAGCTCTTGCCCAAGGGCTGCCACTCTGCTGCTAGGGAACTCCAGCATAGTTGCTTCCTGCTTACAGCCCCAAAATCCCAAGAGGAATGAGGAAAGATGTGAGTGATGCTGCCTTAGCATTGTCCCCTCTCTGAACAGGTGAGTTGTGCCTGGAGAACAGTCAGGACAGTTGTTTGGGTACAGCCACTGCACCGGTGCCGCCAACCAACATCACCAAGTTCTTCAGGGCTCATGCCCTTACGTGGCACCATAGTCAATGGGCCCCACAGGGCAGGAATATACAGAGGACAGGTCCTTTATATATGAAAAAAACCCCAACACTAACAAGCTTTCACTGTGTTTAACTTACTTAGATTACCAACAGGACCAAGGAACTGCTCAAACCAATGTCCAGTAGTAAAAGTTGCTTACAAAATACAGAGTAGGAAAGATAGCCCCTGCTAAAGAGGTTTTTAAGCAAAGAAAACTTCCTCCTCTTTCTCATTTTTTATTTTCCTGTTTTATTTTCCAGAAGTGCTTTTAAACAAAGTTTTCATTGCATTTAAGCAGACATCAAAAAGCAAAAATAAATCATGGGAACTTTATTTTACTACCTTCACTTTATTTGGGCAGTGAAAGCTTGAGGAAATGAGAAGGTCAGGGATGACATTTCCTTAGGAGGCAAAAAACCTAGATCCCAGTTTCTGACAAAGTTTGGGGAGTTACCTTGATTTACATCAACGTCGAGCGCTAGATATTCTATTTGTGCATACCATTTCCAGAAAGCTGAGCAGTGTTAGAAACTACACTCAAAGATAAGCATATTGGTTTAGTTATCCAGGACTGCAGAAAAAAAAAGGTTTCTCCACCTAACAGAGATCACAGATTTTCTTGGAAAAGTACCAAGTGTCTTGGGATATCAAATACTTTGTGGGATGGTGAAAAGTTGTACTGAGCAGGTAGGTAAGAATCAAACCAGGAAATTTCACCGTGTCTGTTATTTGTCAGGTGAGGATTAGCACAATATAAACTGGATGCTATTACCTTTAGAAGTATAACCTTTCTTTAACGAATCAAACATTATGCTTTGACATCATCTACAGAGGCCCATGCTAGACTCCTGCTGGGCACTTGCTCTTTAAATGACAACAGTTTGAACATTTTAACCTGTAAATAATTTAGGACCCATTAATTATTAAATAGATTTCTATATTCATGAAAAAAATCCTCTGCTTATTGCAAAAAGGAATCTAATAATTATTATTTAGAGACTGAAGCCTTCTGTGTATTTTATGCTTAGTGAATCCTGACAAGATTTCTTCTAAAAGCAAAAGCAGCTCATAAGCCATGAAGAGGAGATAGCGCTTTTATCTGTCACTATAAACAACTTCTACTGTCTTTGTTTATAGGGATAAGGGCAATGACAGCTTTGGAAAAGACACGCTGCCAGCCAGGCCAGCAGCAGATCTCCTGCTGCCTGAGACTGCTTTCATTGATAGAGAGCTTTCAGATCTTAATTGCCATTAATGCTGCTAGAACAACTCAAGCAGCAACTGACAGGGAGAGGAGGTGGGAAAACTCCTGGAAAGATGGATCTAACAGGCCAGCACCCTTTTTTTTCCCTCTCCAAAAATATTCAGGTGTCAGCACATCAGTGCTTGCCCAACACAGAGTAGAAGTTCAAAATTTAAACCTATTAGCTTCTGGAGATTCATTGCTTAATTTCAATCTAAGGGAACAGGGCAACTCACAAAAATGTACAATGGTAGCACTATAAAATTCATACATGAGATGATTAGCTTTGAAATGTCCTGTCATGGGGAAAAAAACCAAACAGATTTATGTGTCTTTCTGTAAAGCTAATACAACCTTGGTTTTGTTTTTTTGTTCAGTTTGGGAGAAGTAGGGAAAACGAGCAAAGAGAAAAGCAAGTTTTGGCCAGCACTTAGTTAAATTCAGAGTTAAATTCAGCAGTGATTTATCTTTAGAAACTGGATGAAGCTGCTTTGTAGCATTTCTGAGAAGGAAACAGATTATTTTTACCTAATGATTTGCTCCTTTACTTCAGAAGAATGGTCCATTTGCTGGGCTTCAATCCATTCAGTTACTCCTATTGCATTCTTTCCCTTGTCTGTAGGCTAGTTTAGTCAGAATACCACCTATACTTTTGTCAAGACAGCAATACTCAGCAGCTATGCCTGCTTCAAGTAAGTTTCTAACCACTTACAGAATCATAGAATGGTAGGGGTTGGAAAGGACCTCTGGAGATAATCGAGTGCAACCCTCCTGCCAGAGCAGGATCACCCAGGGCAGGCCACTCAGGAACAGATCCAGGGGTGGTTTGAATGTCTCCAGAGAAGGAGACTCCATAACCTTTCTGGAGAGCCTGTTCAGTGCTCTGTAACCCTCACAGGAAAGCTCTTCCTCATGTTGAGGTGGAACTTCCTGTGTTCTAGTTTATGCCCATTGCCACTCAATAGGGTGACACTGGCTTTCCTCCAGTCCTCAGGAACCTCTCCCATTCTCCATGATCTTTTGAAAATGATGGAGCGGTAGAGCAACAGCATCAGCCAGCTCTCTCAGCACTCAGTGCATCCCACTGGGGACCACAGATTTGTGGGTGTTCAGTTTACCCAAGTGATTTCTAACCCAGTCCTCATTGACTAGTGGAAAGTCTTCCTCCCTTCAGGCTTTCTCCGAGGACTGGTCTTAGCAGTAGAGACTGAAGCAAAGAAGGCATTCAGTAACTCCACCTTCTCTGTGTCCTCTGTCACCAGGGCTCCCACCTCATTCAGCAGCGGGCCCACGTTTTCCCTACACCTCCTTTTACCTTTGATGTATTTGAAGCCCTTCTTGTTCTCTTTCACTTCCTTTGCCAGAGTTAATCCCAGGAGGTCCTTGGCTTTCCTTGTTGCATCCCTACATACCCTGACAACGTTCTTGTAATTCTCCCGAGTGACCGGTCCCTTCTTCCACATACTGTGAACTTCCTTCTCCCACGTGAGTTTTCCCCACAGCTCCTTGATCATCCATGCTGGTCTCCTGCCTCCTCTACCAATTGTTTTTTACTCAAAGGAGTGCACCTATCTTGAGCCTGGAGGAAGTGATATTTGTATATTAACCAGCTCTCTTTGGCCTCCTTACCTTCTAGAGACTTAGCCCAAGGGATTCCTCCAAGTAGATCTTTGAAGAGGACAAAGTTAGCCCTCCTCAAGTCCAGGGCTGCAATCCTACTCATTGCCCTGCTTCTTCCTCGTATGATACTAAACTCTACCATGTCATGATCACTACCGCCAAGGCTGCCCCCAACCTTCATGTCCCTGACCAGAACTTCTTTGTTCATTAACAGAAGGTCCAGCAGCTCACCTCTCCTTGTTGGCTCTTCCACCAGCAGCATCAGAAAGTTGTTGTCAATGCACTGCAAGAGCCTTCTGGACTGAGTATGCCTGGCTGTGTGGCCTTTCCAACAAACATCAGGGTGACTGAGTTCACCCACGAGCACCTGGGCATGTGATCTTGAGGCTACTTCCAGCTGTCTGTAGAAAGCCTCATCGACATCATCTTGCTGGTTTGGTGGTCTGTAGCAGACAACCACAACAGTTACTCCTACATTTGTGTGACCCTTAATTTTTACCCATAAGCTTTTAACACGTTCTTCATCCCTGCCCAGGCAGAGCTCAATGAATTCCGTGGCTCTCGCACATAAAGGGCAACTCCATCACCTTGCCTTGTTGGTTTGTCTTTCCTAAAAAGTACACGGCCAATCCATGACAGGGTAGCCACCTGGAGGCAGAGCTGAACCTGGTCCTTCTTCATCCCAGCTAGGGTCACAGGGAGGGTCTGCAGAGTGCCCTTGCATAGACCGTGCTGGGGAGTGGCGTTGGCAGAAACCTGCAGACATGCTCCCTGTGCTGGCTGCAAGGGAGAGCCTGGCCCTAACAGCTCCTCTCTGCAGATGTGTGCAGTGACCCTAACCAATGGCTAAAAGGCTAATGTCTGCTGTGTCTGATCCTCAGCTCCTGTCTCAAAGCAATGAAATCCAATTCACCTCAAACCATCTGGAGACCTTCTACAAACTAAGAGTTCCTTCAAGTCTTGTTTAATTCACCTGCAAACAGCTCCAGTCTTTGGTCTACCATGACACAAAACCCCTCTGAGGGCCTAGACCAGGTCAACACGCATGTGTATGTAAATGTGCTGAGCACGTGTGTGGTGGGGCAGCTATTTGCTAGTGACTTGAGGCATCTCTCCCTGTCCTGGAAGAGGAATGGCACCAAGGCTCAACTCCACTAGCTGTGAGCTTCCACCATGATAATCTTTGACAAAGAAGGTGTGTGCCAGTGCAGCTCCCGGGTTGTACAAGGTGCACCTCTGATAACTGTTAATTGCCTCTTATTTTCTGCCCACCTGCAGAACTAGATGGGAATTAATTCTCATCTTCTGCAAGGAAGATATGAAGTGGATATGAGCCCGAAATCCAGTTTCAATACCCTTCACGAAGCAGATCTTTCAACTTTGGAGTATTATATTTAAATAAGAAAGAGAAACTTGGAGAATATTATTAGCGTAACATTGTATATGATGCTTCAAACTTTCAAGTGTTATTAAAGAATACTGGAGTGTCAGTGTGGTCCATAGTTTAACATCAGTGAATGGTGAGAAAGGAGAGGAGAAACAGCAAGTTTTATAAAGCACAAATAAGTCTCCACAATGCTAAAAACCACTAAGTAGTCACTGCTGCATCTCCTCATGCACATGCTTTGTTGGCAAACCATACTGCAAAATCTCTATGTGGTAAGAGAACGCATGTTTCGCAGGTGTGCAAGATTTTCTTCAGCAGAAAAATTCATATTTTTAATATCCTCTAGCCATGCAGATTTCCAATACATTTAAAAAAAAAGAACAGGAACTACGTAAACAATCCTTCAGTACCACCAGTAGCACTTGAATCGCCTTTCCTCTAACATGTGCATCACAAAATGATTTTGTCTTTCATAAAAACACAGACAAAGCCAACATTTAGACAACATTATCAGTGATGAGAGATGATGTAGGTGCTACCTGCCCCTGTGGAGCAGCCTGTAATGATAATGAGAGTTTGTGTGTCTGTTAATTTAATAAGAGGCAGTAACACTGTGACAGTGCTCTCAGTACAGGGCAACCCTCTCACCACTGCCCTTAGCCACCACTAAACCCTGCACAGCGTCTGGTGACTTTGGGCCATAACACTGCAGGACACTTAGGGTCAAGGGGAGTCAGCAGGCAAGCCGCTCAGCACCTGTTTCAACTCCTGACTTGCAGTGCGGCCTTCCTCACATTGCTTTCTCCTGGCTATGTCTGCTCTTGCAGCTGCTCTGCTCATCTAGATGGGGGAAGAAAAGCAAGCTCTGGTCTTGCCCATTAGCTTACTTTTGGCCATGGAAACTAGTACTGTGCCTGTCTTGAAGCCACCAGCAAAGAAAAAAGGTGGGGAAAAAAAGCCAGACCTGAAAAGAATTTATGGCTCAGATCCACAAAAGTACTTGCCTCTCAGTCACTCCAGCAGGAGTTATCGTTAAACCTCTTAACGCATCTCAAAACCTTTGTCAATTTTGTTTTAATTCTCCCCTTTTCCCTTGCACAAAAGCACTGAAAGCTAAAACATTACGTTTTCATCAGATACAGGGTATGGACAAAATTTTGAGGACAGAAAATTTCAGTGATTACTTCTGTTTATGACATTTTTCTCCTCACCATGTCACACTCTGCTTTGTACTTTTCACTTCTCTTTGGCGTAACAAAGGAAATGAGAGTAAGTAATTCCTTTAGCATGCTTCTCGGCCCCCCCAGAATGGCTTTCTGAAACCGCAGAAAAAACGTAGAAAAACCATCCTTGGCAGCCTCTGGAGCACACTTCCCTTCTAAAGCATTCTGCCAGCTGCACTCCGGTGAGCTGGCAGCTGCCTGGCTGCCAGGAAGGGGCATTTGGGAAACATATTCCAGGGGACAGCTCAAACTTCATCCTCTCGCATACTTCCACAGCTCTCCTTCCCACAACCCCCAGACCTCCATTTTAATTTGTACAATCACTTAAAAAAACCCGCAGCTTGGGGAGTTGAGGAGGGTCCTTGCTGTTGTAGCTTGATCTCAGCATGGAGTGTGGGCAAGCACGGGCCACAGCCTAGAGCACATCAGTAAGGGGTGATGTTGCCACATCCACCCTGGCCAGGTACAGACAGTTCAGCTGTGACTGCAGGAACTGACTTTCAGACAGGTTTTTGAAATGGATGTTTGTGCAGTTTAGTTGCCAGCACCGATACAACGGAGCTTGTCTGTGCTGGGGGCTGGCAGCCTCCTCAAAACACAGCTGTGCCTAGAGATTTCCTTGCTGGCCGCAGTGCCCTCTCACATGCCCTTCTTGCTGTGCAAGCACAGTACAAGACATTACAAGCTGAAATAATATTTAGATTTGCAGCTGGGCTTGTTACTGCTGTAATTTAGAAGGTATAACCAGCCATCAGCATTTCAAAATATATTTCATTCTCAATAAAGAGGCAATTTCCACAGGGCAATGACAATAAATGAATGACAGTATACCCAAGAAGAACAAACAAAGCTGCCAGTCTGTCAGGAGTTTGCCTGATGTGTCATCCCAGCTTAATTAAGGGAAAAAATTTACTGTAAGAGACAGGAGAGTAAGTCAGTTATCCTACGAAAGTGCCTTTTCCTTTGTGCATTAAAAATAGTCTCCCTTTGTTTGAATTACTGAATCACAAGCAGTTTGTGGCAAATCGCTCTCCAGAATTCAATAGATGACTGAAAAATATGAGCCAAATTCATCCTTTAGGCACCAGATAAATGCGACTGTAGTTATTTCAAACCCACCTCAGTGTATCAACTATTTCCTGCAAATTTTTTGCCCTGACAGAACTGAGCTGACCCAAACTACAGTCAACTCTCAGCTCTCTGGCAAGTGGCCACGGTGGCCATGGTTAACTACTGTGCCCCAGGAACACAGACCTGCTGCCCACCAGCACTGCCTTTCCCAGCACTGTGCTGTGCCTCCGAGGGCACCCAGCAAGCTGTGCCCCAGAGCCTGTCAGACAACATCTAGCCAAATCCAGTTTCTTTGACTTCTGCAGTTTCAAAGGCAGAGCAATAAGCTTTCTTAGTCTGTTGGAAAACTGCTTCAATCCAAATAAGTTTTTCTATCAGAGGTCTAGTGTGTCAGCACATCGAGGGATGTATGGCAGCTCCATGGACACTGCTTACACCAGCTAGGAGCCCATATGGTATTACAGCCAAAACAATCTGTTTTCACTGACTGAATGATCTGACCTGTGGCTAAACGTACAATAAAAAAGTATTAGATTTGAGTCCAAATATGCCTCTATAGTTCTAGAAGTCTATATACACAATGTTTGCGTGGGAGAATGACAAAGCTAAGACAACTTAAAAGGTATGCTGTCTAGAGTACCGGTTTTGTCAAAGATGAGTGAAGTCAGAAGAAAGAATAAAAACAGTGCATTTTTCAAGAACATTGATTTCAGGGGGGTAGTTTTCTCCAGTTTAATAATCAAAGATACCACAACACACATAAACAAACTGCGGACTGAGAGCCATAGTTTTAAGCTGGTAATGTTCCACAAGACAAACATATCTAAGTGCATTTATCTCTTCTCAGAGAAGATTTATAAAAGCATTAGCCTCCATCATGCCCTTGTCCATTATCAGGTCTACATGCAGGCCCAGAAAGACTATGTAGTACATGTATAAATATACATACCCGACTTGGGTACAGTCTCGATATGGCAGCACTGAAAATATGCTACAGAAGGATCTTCTGCTGCTGATAAGGACTATTCTAAAATACAAAAGAAAATAAAAGAAATCAAAGACTAAAATTTAAAAATCTCACCACAATAAGCAAAGCAACAGATGTTATCGTTGAGGAATCAGTAATTATAAAACTTTCGTCACGGATGATTTCTCCCTCATCTTTTTTATCTCACAGAGTATCACGCTACCGAGGCTTTACAGAAGTGCTGAAGCCTGTGCCATACGTTACACAGTGACTAAGTAGTGGAAGACCATCTCCTCTAAAGATTTTCCAGGAAGATTACCTAGAAATCCATGATAGATGTTGTTCTAGTGAAAGGAGTTCACCTAAAGAGGCAAGAAGCCGTTCTGACAACTCACCACTGTGGCTGAAACCAAAGAGACAAATCCAACAGCAGCCCAGGTGATACACACCAACAACCACCTGTGATATACACCACCCCTCTGTCACTGACTTGGACTCTGCATTTATGGGACAAGAATTTCCAGCTGTTGGTCATGATCTTTCTCTGGCGAACTAAAGGACTTCCTTGATTTTCAGCTTCCTGTGTCTGAAACAGCCGAATTCACGGGTAAAGTGAAAGTTTGCTATTACTGTAAAATTTCAGACCCTCTCACTGATTTCCAGGTTCCTCCTTGCGTCTTCTCTAGTTTTTCCTCATTGCCCTTCTTGGTCTCTGGGCAGTATCACTGGCCTCAGCAGTTGCACAGATGGCAGATATAAACATCACATCTTTCAGTCTTACCTTTAAGATCAGTGTCTAGCCCTGGTGACCCACCAGCCTCTGCATTCAGTAATCACAAGAGCCCTCTTGGTGACGATGTTACAGCATTGACCCTCAGGCATGACTGATCCCACTGTTCTTTGCTCCTTCTCCTCCAGCACCACATCTATCTCAGTCACTAACTGTAAGGGCTGAATCCTTCCTTATAATAGTGGTTTGCTTTCATTCTTTATAAGCAGGTAGCTCAAGATTTGGCTACACGAAAGCACACATTATCTGCCTGCACAGGCCATTCTTACAGCAAACATCTTGTATTTTTAACTAGTCTCCACACCTCTGCACCATCTGAAGTCATTGTATGGCATTAAATCAAATACCTTAGAGCAACCTATTTCTTTTACAGCCACACTACTACCTTTAACCATCAAGCTTTGACCTACCACTAAGCAATACCAAAAACATCTCGAGGCCAAGACTTACTTTCCATAAAACTACGTGGACTGCCAATAGCTACATTATTATAGCTCTGGGAGATGATGATTGGGAAGAAGACAACAGAACCTTGATCAAGATATGAAATTCCAATAAACAGCTGACTGTTTATAAATACACCCTCTTACCTTTTTACCTTCAGGTCACTGACAATTGCACTATCATACAACATAAGCTAAAAAGACCCTTCTTCCCTTTGAAGCTGGTCAACAGGCTGCATCCCCTCAAATTCCTCTAAGACACAGTAACGGCAATTTGTGCCATCTTCTCTTCTGATTAGTGTTAGAATTCACTCATGTTTTACCTTTCCAAAATTCTCTACTTTTGGTCCGAATATTAGAATCTCCTGCTAGGTTGGTTGTCAGGGCTACTGCACTTCTTGCACTGCTCTCCAGCATTGATTTTTCTGACACTGTGTGCCACAGAACTGTATGTGAGGATTTCACCCAAATTCTTCATCCTTTGTCCTACACTGGTCAAAGCTGGACAACAAACCCTAGCAAGTTATTTCATTCTTACTGTCTGAAAACCACCACATGTACCTAATAAATCTTCTACCAGCAATGCTGTTATTAAAACACTATTTCCTTACGAGACCAGCTTAGTCATCATTCTTGGAAAAAGTTTAGATCCTCAAGAAAGCTGCTGCACATCGCATTTGGAAAAATGCAGAACGGTCAATTTTCCTTATCCTGGATCATTCTGTTTTAGAATCCTATTTCAAAAATCCTATTTTATTCCTTAAATGCATGTTTAAAAGCAAAGTGGTATTTACCCTTTAATAAACAAGGTTTTCTAATAATAAACATGCATACAGCTTTGGGGAGTTCTCCTGCAGCAGATAAAGTATGATTTCATTGTCTGAATGCTTTGACAACCCTTACCTATGGTAAATATCTCAGATATTCTCAGATGGTCTCATAGCGCAGCAGTAAGTTGTCCAGCAAGGGGAATAATTTTTCACATTTCATAGAGGCAATCCACAAGCAAAAAAATTGTCATATGATTAATTTTGTGCTTGCCACTGCTTCTTGCTGAATGGCTGCTACTCACAACAGCTTGCTTGTTCACTGGAAGCCTCATTTGCTGATGTATGAAACTTGGCACAGATTTCAAGGCTGACATCAGAAAGAATCTTTGAATTTGGAAAACCACAGTACCCACTAAGCGTATTCCCCTCACTCCCTCTCTTTGCTTATGGAAATCTAGCTCTTCCACCAACACCCTACATCTCCCTAAAAAAAAACCAAACCAACTCTTAACACTTAAAGAAAAACAAACTGATGCTTCCATGTCCACAAGCACAGGCAACAGTGGGAAGTTACCACAGAAAACTTGCTGTGTATATCAGATGGAATCAGATCAGAAAGGAATTTAAAAGCATCAACTCAGTCTCTAGTTTTTTTGAGATTTCTTTCCCTTGGGTTCCAAATATTGTCTCTTTTCATAAAATGGAGGACGCTCCTTACATAAAGATCTCCCAGGCAAAGCAGGAGAGGAGCCCACCACCTCCCCTACCAGGATGCCACGAAACTTCATCTGCAGAGCTGCTGGAGGGGCCTGGTGTAGTATTTTGCTCCAGCCTTAGAAGCTGGACTGAAAGAGAAGCAGGGAAGGCAGTGGACAAAAGCTCATTACGGAGGGATAAACCAGTATTTTATTTAGAGATCTGAAGATATGTATGGAAAACAGTAACATTCTGAGGGCCTGCAATGGTTTGCTGGTGCAGAAAGTCCAGAAACTTGTCAGAAGGTATGCTCAAGAGAAGGTGGTGCAGTGGAAGCCTGTTGCTGTTCAAGAAAAATCAAATTACTGTTTATTGGAGAAGCACATTTTCCTGGATTTCAGGTCTTTAACAAAGGGTGTCTATGATCCTGCACAGCTCTGAATGAGCTATCTCTGACATCAGAAGCAGCCTGAGACAGAGTAGGATTATGTGCCCCGATTGCCACTGTGCCATCTAGATATGTTTAAAAATACTTCATGAGTAGGTTTTCACCCTCAAACTCTCACATTTCCCCAAGAAGTAATTACTATGGCTCAGAGCAACCATTATTTTGCAAAGAGAGCTCTGACAATGTGCAACTGTCTGAGACTATAAAAACTAATCTTCCAGTTTCTTTAACGAGGTGTATGCTATGAAACCACAAAAACTTACTAAGCACAAGGCTCTTAATAGTATCAGTAGTTCACTTGACCTGAAGAAGAATAATGTCTGTTTTCTTTAGCATCTGTCTAGGTTTGCTTGTGTTGCACCAAAAGCTCAGTCAGGCAATGTGATATACATCAAATGTACTATATATATGCAGAATACTATAGCCTATTCTGACTATGAGCTTTGCTGCCCTGAAGGCAAAGGTGAACACAAACCATGGATACTATCTGGGCAGCACTCATTTTGGAGTCTCCCAAATTCAAGTTGGGGTTGTTGGAAGGTGCTGAGAATAATTATGAAGTGTGAGGATGCTGCACATAGTCAACTAGCCTCTTAGTGTGCCTATGTGTGCATTTCCACAATTAAAAGGGCAGCAAAAGAGGCCTTGGCTTAGATCTGTATTCTAACAAAAAAAAAAATTAAAAATTGAGAAAGCAATAGCATAGGGTTGGGAGAGGAGCATTGTTTTACTGCTTTTATATCTGTTAGAAATGTTCTTGTCCCATTCTCACCATGAATTGTTTGTTCAGCTGGCTCAGGCTGCTGTTTTGGTGGCCTGTTTCTGCTAAATAGGAAATATGCGTCACAGACTATGGAAGATACGACCTGCTGAGTAAAGCAGGTAGGTGAAACCACATGCTGGTGGCTATCTGTGCTAATTTGTACATTAGGGTTGATTTGTCTGTCTTTGAATGGGAAAATTTGTTCTGTGCTATTTTACAAGACTGTTTTGATAATATAGTCTAGGAAACCTAATTTTCCAGCGCTTTTAATAAGCCATATTTCCAAATCCAATGAAACCAGTTTAACCAGTGCACAGAATCAAGACTCACCAACAGGAAGCTTTACATGGACTAGCTGATAAGCTGTGGTCTGTGTATAGGTGTTTTTTCTCAGTGCTAAATAGCTGAGCTCTCATTTTAACCACAGCCAGTCCTGCCTTGCCACTGGACTGCCAAAAGCTGGATCCAGAGCATGTAGCCATTCAGCACATGCCATCGCTGGAGCTGAGAGAGGGAGAGCTCTCAGTGCTGCAGGGCAAGGACATGTCACTTTACAGCCTGAGTGCCACAAATAAGGGCAGTTAAAAGAGAAAGAAGCCCTGAGATATTATCTACTCTGCAGTTTTCTTTCCTGTGATTCCATGACAAGCCAGTGAAACAATTACTGAAAGCACCAGCTATTTTAAAGCCCAGCTATCAAATTCACCACTCAAAAATATATTCTGTGTAGTTGTTTTCAAACATGAGTTCCTCGAGTAAAGTGAAAGGCTGACTTGCTGCGACAGAAGGGCATGGGGTTTCAAGAGCTCAGAGAGACCAATTCCTGCCTGGGCCAGTGCCTGTGTCTTGCACAACCACACACAAGCTGCCTGAGACAAGGTCCCAGGCATGGGAAAGAGCCCCGGGAGGGTTTTCTATCCGTTGCAATACCTGTGCTCCTCTGCATCTGTGGGATGACACCAGCTTTAAAGCTCTTAAAGTACTCTGAAACCGATGATTTTACAATGAACACATAAAGCAGATCCACCTGAGTTTCCAGGGGTCCTTTTCACCCAGAATGCCTATTAACTACAGTGACTGCAACAGCATCCATACTCCTTGAAAAAACAGGGTATATGCTCAGATTACTTACTGCTAGACTTAGCTGGCCTTAGGGGTGACACCAAGTGCTGACTTTGCATTTTAATTTTAGCTAATATCACTGTGGCTCTTTGTCCATAGGACAAAAGGCTGCGCATCATCGTCTTATTGCATCAGTGTTGTAGATACAGGGATTTTTGTTATGACTCTGGAAAAAACATGTCTGCTAATAAAGATAAGAAACCAGTTGAATAACAGAAGCTTACTCACTGTTTTCTTAGAAAGAAAAATATTCAGTTCTATTATCAGACCTAATGACTGATACACAAAATAAAATAAAATGCTAGGGTATATCCTATAAATATTTTTTTGCAATAAATGGAGAAAAGAGTTCACAAATCAAAATATTTATTCACTTCTTTTTGCAGGTAGTGTTTGTATCATATACGCACCTCAAATTACTCATTCTCTGTGGAATTTGCATAATACCTTATGAATAAGTATTCTTGCTATAAGAAATTCACAGTCTACTTATATTTATGTATAAAGAGACTAAAATTAGAGGGCTGCTTTTCAGTGTTTAATCGCACATATATTTGTTCTAAAGACAATAATCAGCTGCTAGTCAGGTAACAGTTAACAGTTCTGCATGCATCTCTGCTACAAAATCTTTTTCTAAAAAGCCATCTGAGAGTCATGTTCTCCAATGTTTACGTTGACTGCTGCCTTTCACATCATTTCATTGCATGTGTGAGAATAAACACAAGGAAAATTCTGCTTCAGCCAAGTAACACCTACCAGAATTCAATTCATAAAACCTGCAGTTCATGGTAGTGTCAGAATTTCTATTGACCTGATTCTATATTTTTGGATGGAAATCACAGGCTGCGTGTACAAATCGGTCCACAGGAATCTACATGGCTCTTGTCCATGGCAGACGTACGAGACCACATATGCGGCAAGGGTCAACACTCAGGGGGATGGCTTAGTCTATATGAAACGTGATCAGGTAGTCTATTTAAAATCGATTCAAGTTTGAAAGGACAAGAATAAAAGCATGAGGCACGTGGGGAAACCGTCTCTGGAAAAAAACAGAGAGGGCAGGTGTCTTCTTTGTGAGCAGGGAGGAGCTAGTTTCACTTTTGAGATGGACGAGACTGCAATAAAGAATCTAGTTTGCTGATGGGAACACGACAGGCACTGTACCTCTGAAGTAAGGGAACTCCCTGCTGGCTGCTGTTGGCTGTGTCCCACTGGTGCCTACTGCTTCAACCTGGACTTGTCCGAGCCTGGGGTGTGCCATGGCCACAGCTGCACCCCACACAACCCCCGGGAGCCCCTGTGCCTCTGTCTGCCTCAAAAACAAGGATCCCGCTTCTCACCTTGCCACAACCGACACCAGCTGGGAAGACACAACGGTGCAATTGGGATCTGCCATGTTTATGACTTATCTTGTAAGACTCAGGATAATTTTAATACCTTTCCCTGAAGCTGTTTTCTTGAGCTACTTGTCCGGTAAGCCTCCAACCACGTGCAGCCCTGACAACCCAGCTAGTCTGACACCTACCCTTACACCCACTAAGATGTTGAAATGTCATTCAGCCATTGCTAAACTTGCTCCAGGCAGTTTCGGCCATGTGCCCCTCTCACACTTAGCACCTGGCACTACTCTCGAAGAAATCCAACCAGATTATCCCTAGTTTGCTCCACCTGATTTTCATTTTACAGAAGTTATTTGTATTACGGAGACACAGGTCTTAAAAATCCACGGGCTAGCACTTCCACTTACTCAGACTACATCCAAGGAAGGAGCATGCATTGCAGCCTGCACCTTCACAAACTATTTTAAAGGCCATTACTACATATGTGGTAAGTGGCGACGGCACTTTGTGCTCTTGCACGGGGATGCTGACCCCGCCCTTCACCCGCATCCCACGGATTGCCTTTGCAGCAGCAACCTTTGGATGCACAGTACCTGCCATTTCTGGTATCGTGTTGCCGCATGTTCTTGATAAAATGAACCTTCTTAAAGTTCTTTGGTCTGGGTGATCCTGAGAGTGTCCGACACCTGAAAAATAAATTAGTTGGGGGACGGGGAGGGGGGAGAAAAAAATAAAAGTACTTAGTTCCCTGCTGTACAGCCAAGAAGTTTACACAAAGGCAGGAAGGAAAGACAAGACAAATGATTCAAGTCACCCTGTGTTAGGAATCAGCAAGAACAATAAAGACAATAAGACTGGAAATGCAACAGCTCAAATAAAAATATTTAAAATAATAATAAGAAAAGGCATCATCACTCCTCCTTTCAAGCAGAAAATACACATAATAAAAAAAATCTCAGCAAAATAAAACTTCCTGCAATCTGCTGTGACAGCTTATCCCAAGCTTTCAGAGGAAAAAAAATATAATTAAACTAAATCAAAACCTGGTAAATACACGATTTTCCCTCTCACACCAACACTCACACTTTTGTATCCCCCTCAGCTATTGATAAAGGAGCTATTGAGCAAAGTTCTTTTTGGTTTAATTTTAGAAAGATTTAAAATCTCTCATTTGCAAGGATAATTTCTATTTGCTTTTAACTCTAAATATTACTTTTCACATTCGCGACAGCATACAAAACAACTGAAAATAAAATGAACTACCTCAGGAGAAAAAAATAATTCCTTCAAAACATTAATCCTTAAATCTATTTTACATCTGAACACATTTTTAAAATTCCAGCTAGAGAAAGAAATTGTCAGAGGGAGGAGAGATGAGACAATCAGCCATATCCTTCCCACTTCCAGCCTTGCTCTTTTTAATCAGATGAAACCACAATGCACGTAAAACTTTCTCGGTTTCACCACAGTGCTGTTTTGTTGCAAGGCACAGCACTGTGTGAAGGCACCAGAGTGAACTCCTGTGCTCGCTGCGTGGCCAGGGCTGCTGGACCACAGCTGCTGCATCCTCCGCGGGAGCGAAGGGACAGGCATCCTTTGCTGGAGCATGGGACCAGCACAGTCCCTATGTGTTGAGCCTCACTACCCTATTTTTCCCATCCTCTCCTACGCATAGGGAGAGTACAGCAGCTTCCTGACCTCGAGAAGTCCTTTTGTTGGGTTGAAACCACAGACCACGAGTCCCAAGACAGGAGGGACTGCCAGTGCCCACTGCAATACCCAAACACCATCACACTGCATGGGCACACCCTGAGGGGGAGACCCCAGTACTTTGCCTTTTCTGCCTTCCTTCTGTTAATAAAACTCTTGAGAATCCCTCATCCTCTGGTTGCAATTAGCCTTGTTAGCTTCGTCACAGGAATATATCACCAAGCG
Organism: Baryphthengus martii; assembly: GCA_013396935.1. NCBI lineage: Eukaryota > Metazoa > Chordata > Aves > Coraciiformes > Momotidae > Baryphthengus > Baryphthengus martii. The sequence continues at coordinate 57,070 of VWZK01014939.1, read as the reverse complement.
AGAGCTTCTACCACCAGCTCTGCAAACACTGCCTCGCAAACCGTACTTAGGCCTTTTGCCAATTACACGTGTTTGAATCATTTATGATAACACTTCAGAACATGCTGGTAAGCATTCAACAGTAAGCTTGACAAAAATAATCAAGCCTCGGTAATGGGCCAGTTGGTACAGCCTTTGCTATTAAGTCTTCGCTTCAAGGCGAGGAGAGGCAGCCGATCTGCACATGGATAAACAAGGCTATCGGCTAAACATCAATATAAGCCAGACAAATTACAGGTCCCAGGATAGAGAGATATTCAAAATGAAGCTGCTGCCTTGCCAAACAGCTGACCTGGAAGCATACCACACACTGGTCAGATTACTGACCAGCCCGTTTCTGAACTGTTCCATTTCCCATCACCCCAGAGAACTGCCGAGTGACTAATCACTGTGGTCTCCAGAGAAGTCGTGGCCTCCTGAACATAGAAATAAAACCACCCTGAAGCTGCTAAGCTAACAAGGATGAGGACAGATTTATTAGTGAGGCAGCAGTCACAAACCTAACAGCCAACACAGAAAGACAGTAACACTGGTTACCAAAATAAGATTGCGTGTGCTGAGAGAACAAATGATAAAAAGCCATAAAAACTAAGAATACTAAAAATACTAGCCTTCAAAAGCTTACTTTATTAAACCAGTTGTCTTTAAAGGTACTACGTACATTAGAGGATAGCCATTCCTGTTAGTGACAACTTCTGGATTTTTCAAATTCAACTTACTTCCTGACATTTTATTTAAATGTTAACTTTTTATTTAATAACCTAAAGTGAAGGAACATGTAATTCATGTCACCCTTCACCTTGCAGGGTGAGATTTCACTTTACCCACTGTGAAGAACATCTTCAGGTGAACACCCAGCTGCTTTTCAACATGCGCAGGGACAGCAGGTCTGTCTGTGCATGCGCCTTAGACAAGTAATCAGAGTCAATAAAATTACCTCCGCAGCGGGGCGTTTTCCTCGATGTCCTCCAGAGTCTCCAGAGAAGATCGCTGGGAGATTAGCCGCCGCCTGCAGAGAAAACAAAAGATCATTGTGGGTTAGAGGGCATGAGAAAGTCCTCAGAGCTGTTATGCAGTAAAGCTCACAAACCGCTGTTCGCTAGCCAAGCTGTACCTCCGGATGTCAATCAATTTTGTTCTGTTTTGCTTACCTTAATAAATCAATTTGATACCAACCAGAAGCAAACTTACTTCACACAAGCTTCCATAGCAAAACAGAAGTTGAAGCTTCCCAACAGCTCCTCCTGAGGTCTTCCTTCCTTCAGGAGTTTAACACGCAATTAATACCAGTCCCACATTTGCTTTGGTGTAAGTTGTACAGTTCTTTGATAAAATAATGCAGATGTGGATCTACAGAGACTGTCATTCACACTGCCAAAGGGAACACTTCTTTGCCCTTAGCCCTTTTAACCAAATAAATGCCACCTGCTTTCAGTGATGTCCATCTCATCACACTTGTGAGGAGTGACTGAAGAGATGAGAAATGATGGAGCCAGTGGCACAGGTCACAAAACAGCAGTTTAAAAGATAGTTCTGACCACCCCTCTTAGCAGCACAGAGGAGTTTAGTCCTGTTTTAAACTAGTTTTCCACAGCTGAGTCAGATTCCTCCTCCACCTTCAGTGAAATGAAGTAAGGCAATTCTAACATTTCAAGTTTTCTGACTGTTCTAGCAGGCAGGGAACTAGCTTCAGTACAAACCTGGATTTAGCAACTGCTGCACAACCTGCAACCACCTCAATGGCAGCACAAACGAGAAGCTGCACGCAGTCCTCCAAAAAACACCGTAAATAGAAATAAATGTGCAAGATACAGCCCACCCACAGGCGCGTAATGAAAAATTAAGCTGGCAATCACCAAAATGATTCTGTTGGTGGGTGTTATGGAGCAGCAACAGCCAGCGGAGCAAATGCACCGTGCCACAGCACCTGGCTAGCACAAGAAACGTCAGCACACATCGCTCCTTGGGGGGCCACTGCTGAGGTATACAGTATCTCACCAGTAATTTTATAAGTATGAACTTAAATGATAAAAGTCTTCATAGGCCACCACTATTTTTCCCCCATTTATCTTAATATTCTTCCCACCAAACTACCTTATTCCCTTGATCTGCAAGTAAAGAGTTTCCAGAATCCCAACGTGTTATGAGCACCTCCATCCTTGGAAGGGTGCTCATTAGTTTACTCCTGGGCTGTATTTTCACAATAAATTGCTTTCTCTGATGCCAGCCTAAGCAGTTTCTAATCCCTCTTGCAATTTGCTAGCCCCTCCAGTTGTGCTGCTACAACCGTTCCTGCAGACATGCTGCAAATCTGATTACCAAAATGTTTTTCCATTCAAAATAACCCTGAGGTTTAGTGATTCAGTTTACTGCTATTTCTAACACAAGTTTTCTATTACTAACCCCCACACAACACATTTCAGAACAGTCTGAATGTGTATGTGGCTTTTTGTGTACTTAGAAAATCATAAAACCCCTCTCAAACAATTTATTAAAGCAACTATGTGTGAAGCGTAATCCTCTTAGGAAAATACGCTAACCTAAATCGCCTCAGGCTTTGTCTAAGCTAGAATTTTAGAAGATTTGGTGCAAGATAGGATACACCTTCACAAAACTAAGAAAAAAAGAAAGTCCTCATTTCGGGCTGTGCTGAACTTTCTGGCGTACACAAGGAAGCCGAGATGAAACATCTGTCTCCTCCTTCCATGGGTGCTCCCTTGGCTCCACTCACAGTCAGAGGACAGAGATACAGGTCGAAATTCAGCTCAGGAGAAGCTTCACCTCCATTTTCAGTTACAAAAGTTGAAAGTTTCAACTGTCAGCACCACTGATGTAGCAAGATGATTGCTGTTGCTTTTTAATACCTCCTTCTACGTCATTAGTGTAACACATTAAATGATGGTACCTTCCCACTTCGTGGTGTTACAACACCAAAAGCAGATTTTGAGTGTTGTTAGTCAAAGAGTACAGCCTTGCCACCTTCTTCATATTAAATTTATCAAACTGGCCACACAGTATCTTCTGTAGCCGCCTGTTAAGATGCTGTAAGGTGCCCGAACACCACGAGGTGCATATTTCAGCCACCACTGTAACTCTCCTCCAAACCTTTCCTCATTCAAAGTCACACACCATCATTGCCAGTGGCTTGGCAGAGATGAGTTTTAAGATCCTACATCTGCATCTCTTACTGACGCAGATGCATTGGTTGTCAGAACAACACATAACTACATTTCATCAGCTCCAGGCCAGGTTTAATCATGGGCCATCCAGCTGCCTGCTGACTGGTCGGTCAGATTGCTCTGGCTTCCCTTTGCTGGTCACAACTTCTCAAACCCAGCAACCAGGGATGCAGCCTCCTGGTTTCTGCTTCCTAACCTCAAATACAACACAGGCTGGATGGGAACCACTGCCACTCCTCTTGGCACAAAAAAGCTCACACTGATCTTCACCAGCAGTGATTTTACAGTATTTTGGGGACCTAACGTAGCAAGGGAGTCAGCACAAAGAAGGGGAAGCTCTTTACTCACCCAAGCTTGGGAGAGGAGCACTGGCACCTGAGCTCCCTTATAACTAGAGTATGACTCTTGACAAATTCATCCAGGAAGGAAGGAAGCAGATAAACCCTTAAATCATCAACAACATGGGTCACGCAGAAGCCTGCAGTGATATAAATGGGGATTGTCTCAGTCTAATCCCCTCCCTACGCGCTGGTATCAATAGCAGTGAGAGCAAGGATATCCGGTCCAGCACCCGATCCAGCTGAAAATGGTCACACCTGTCACCTCTGCCCAAAATCTTTAGTCAGTTCAGCTCCCTGCACAATCACAGGAGCACTGCTGAGGTGGCTTTGCAGCAGCTCTGCTGAAATCAGTTCATACTGCCTAGGAATCTGCGCCCTCTTTTCACTGAAGCAGCTCACACACAACGCGGTATGTGCAATTACTTCATCGCAAATCTTTACTTAAAGGCCTAATTAAGATGACCTAAATACCAATATTTTATAAGCTTTTCACAGCTGGATATTATACCAGAAATGCCAGTTAATGAACCTACCTGCTGTGAACCAAGTCACATCCTGTGCCACACACATGGGAAAAAAACAACAATTTTGGAAAAACAAAGCTTTTGAAAGAGTGTTCCAGGGAATAAGGACAAAACAGGTTTTTCATCGTCTTCATTAAAAATTAATGGTGTTAACAGGTATTTAATATTTAAATTAATCATCTCTCTTCAGGCAGGCAGCTCAGGGCTTGTCTATACAAATTCTGAAAGGCTTATTTTTCAAAAATTATTTAATGTGCTATAGCAGCTGGTATATGTAGACACTAGCACTGAAATAATCCAAACTGTTATATAGCACACATCACCATCGTTCTGAAGTAAAGTTGTGTTGATACCTATTTTATAACTAAACTTGTCCTATTTCAATAACAACTAAGGGAAAAATCCTTCTATTGTTAAGGAAGAGTATTTATACGCAGACCAAACCAAAATAGCGCTACGTGACTCAAACAAGATTCAGGCTTTTGGGGTGAGTCTTTAGGCAGATACATTTTCAATATAAAATACTTTTAAACTTGTACAGAGTACATGTCAGTCAACTAACACATGCTAAAATACCATTGCCCTTAATAATAAAATTAAGCATGTTTCAGTAAAAATGTTAATGTTCATGGAAAGCCTTAAAATTTCTCCTAGTTTAATTCCCACATCCTAGGTATATAAAATTCACCTCTCTCTCCCTGCACCCCCATGCACACAGAAGAAAACCGTTTAGCTCTGGAAAGCTGAAGACCTCCTAGTTTTAATGATCAACCCCTGCAGGACATTGTCGGTCACAGTCTCATGTAACTAACACATATTTTTGTTGTTTTAAAATCATGTAATACCACTTAAACACCTATCTAAAATATTTTTTTCTGTTTTCCCCGTGTTTCCTGTGTTACATGAGCCCAGAAATAACCAATGTCCTACAATCAAATTCCAAGCCTTGTCCAAAGAAAGAGGCTAAAGAGGTATTTGATGCCCTGGTATTTTAAATGGCTGTTTTCTAAGACATTCATGGCCCTGTTTGCATACCGGATTTATCTCTGACCAGCTGTTTGAATCTCTGTGAAGTTTTTTAAAACCTAAAATGCTGTCTCCGTTTCCCCTCCCCAAAGTCAGATTAACATGTAACTCAGCTGCAAAAATGAAAAAGTACAAGGATAAAAATAAAGAAATAAAATACAAGGACAAACAAAATAAAACAGGTCTATAACCAAAATAGCAAATAGCCAAAGTGAGTAGATTCACCATAACTAACCCATCAATCAGTGGAAAATTTTCTTCATCGTCAATTGCTGCAAAATGTTATGTTAAACATAAAAAATCTTAAGCCTTGTAGACAGGAGGAGATAAAGAAATGGAGCTGCAATCAGAACACTGGATAAATTCATCCAGGAAGAAAGGAAGGAAGCCGATGATAATCCAAGAGATAAGGAAAAATAAATCCATGTGTAATCACTTTCTAAGCACAGCTACAAAACCAGAAAGAAAAAGCTGCATTTTAAATGGGCCTAATTTTAGTAAAAATTTTGAGTATAGATCCTCCTTCTGTGAAGATTACAAACCTACAACGGCTAAAGCCAGAACTATGGGTGCTGCTGGCTTCCCGAACAAAAGCATCCCTCAGGACAAGCTTCTCCACTTCGGTACAAGTGAATCCCTTTAGAGATCCAGTTAGGATGGGACATAAAAGAGCTAATTATCTAAAAATCTGCCAACCTATGGGAGAACTTAGAAGGCAAAGACATTTCAGCAGCCGAAACAGTTAGTAGTTCACAAGCCACCGCGCCACCTCCTCTCTTAAGGTGACCAGAGAAAACCAATGTGCATAAACAAGAGCCACAAGGTAGACGCATCAGGGCTATTTTACTACCCTCTGTTCACAACTATGTTACCAATATTGTGCCTTGGGAGCAGCAGAAAAGCACAAGACTTCCTGGCACTCCAAAAATGCTTAATTCTTTATTTTCACTGTGCCTGCATTACAAAAGATCTATCCTATGTGTAGGAAAACTACCCTAGATATGTACACGAGGGGAGTGGAAAAAAGAGTCATTATATAACTTGAAAGTGATGGGGACTGAGATCAGGATACCTGTAAGCATACCTCAGGGCATGCCCAGAGGTTTAAGTGGAGGGTTTCCCCCTGCCATCCATTTGCCTTTCTGAAAAGCGACAACTCTGGACTCAAAGAGGAGCTCTTGCACAAAAGCCATTCTACTGTTGCCCAAAAGCCAAGACAGTTAGTCCTCTGCAAACATCACCGGGGGACTTACCAAAACATGCTCTGGACATACAGCTCCCATACGTCAAATGAAGCAGAGCATCACCTTGATCCTGCCTCTACAGGAACAGCAAACCTAGGGATGGTTTTTTCATTGTGCTTCATATTGTTCCCTCCAGTAACAAAATGGCTTGAACAGTAAAAGCAAAACAAGGAGAGTATTCAGTGAGATCTAAGCTCAGGCTACTAAGCGCTAGAATGGAAAAAAAAAAAAGGCAAATACATATAATATATTTAGATCTGTTGGAGAGGGTCTAGAGGAGGACCACAAAGATGATCAGATGGCTGGAGCACCTCTCCTGTGAGGACAGGCTGAGGGAGGTGGGTCCGTTCAGCCTGGAGAAGGCTCTGGGAAGATCTTAGAGCACCTTCCAGTACCCGAAGGGGCTACAGGAAAGCGGGAGAGGGACTTCCTATAAGGGCATGTGGTGACAGGACAGAGGGCAATAGTTTTAAACTAGAGCAGGGTAGACTTAGATCAGACGTTAGGAAGAAGTTCTTTAACTCTGAGGGTGGTGAGGCACTGGAACAGGTTGCCCAAAGAAGTTGTGGATGGTTCATCCCTGGAAGTGTTTAAGCCCAGGCTGGATGAGGCTCTGAGCAACCTGCTCTGGTGGGAGGTGTCCCTGCCCACAGCAGGGGAGTCGGAACTAGATGATCTTTAAGGTCCCTTCCAACTCAAGTCATTCTATGTGAATATATTACTAGTAAATACACATATAAACACACAGTCCTGGTGTATAGTCCACAACAAACCTTGACTGTTCAGCATTTGTTCATTCAGCACATACTGGCCACAAACGTATCTTCCCAGCAACTCTGAATTTTGAATAAGGTACATTTACCGTTCTCCTCCCTAACTCCTTTGGAGTTAGGATTTGGGTATAAACTGAAACACAGCTGTCAGCTCTCTCCTGGGCCAGAGGAGCAGGTAGTCAGCAGAGAGCGGCCAGACACAGGCAATGCACTGCCCACAGCAGCCCCAGCCCCTTTGTCACGCTGGGAAAACCTAAAAGCCATTTCTCTCTTACTCCTCTGCAGCCCACCGGCTGAACGCCTCTGCCCAAACTCCCAGGCTAAGCTGCTGTCAATTAATACACACTTTTGAAATATAGAGCACATCAGCTGTGTAAGAATCCCCACTCATTTCCAGACTCCATGACCCAGCATGAAACCAGATGAAAGACCCACTAATGAGTCACCTCTCACCCTTTCTCTGAAGTTTCTACTGGGATTTCTATATCCCAGCTCATTTTCTTCCTATCTTTTGCCAATACCACAGGAAGACAAACACAGGAAAAACAAACTCTAAGATTATTAAAAATTTTTAAGGGAAACAGCTTGCACGACCTACCCAAACCAACATAACACGGTATTTAATTGTGTGCTATCATAATTACACAGCAAAACCATTCTCCGCAAAGAACATCAAACTCCATTTAGGACCTCCAAGCCACGCAGCATTTTGGCACGGCTGCCTGCAATGAGAGTTTAAAGTATCTGGCACACACTAAAAATAGTTCATTTTCTTAATTCAGCGGCCCCACCCAACCACTGAGAGAATATAGAGAGACCTCCATTTAGCTGTCACCTATGTGCAGGCAGGATGCAAACATGATTTAAGACCACAGCCTTCTGCAGGGGATTGTGAAGGAATGTCTCTGCTCAGAAATCCTAGGCTGGCAGAACCCCTAACAATCTGCTCCTCTTAGGATATGTACTGCAAGGAGAGAGACCTTCAAACCTTAGGCTAGCAATAATTAGGAAAATAACATCATGCCAAATGCCTCATTCATCTGCATCAACCTTTCAGGGGTAAGCAGGAAGACGGCCTGAAAACAAGGTGATGAGGGCAGCGCTACGGCATGAACCTGCCTCCATGCTAGACTCCTCCTCCCAAACCAGATGTCTCCCCTGCACTGAGTACCCTGCCTATACTGTCATTCAGCTCTTCCTCCAAGTCTCATCCTGCCACAGTATCCAAGATAGAAGCTTCAAAATACACAGCACTCAAACTGTTGTCTGCCGACCTGTCTGCGTGTAACATCTCCATGTGAAAAATACCTATATTGCCATACCAAAGCTAGGATTTTTTTCATATACAAACCACACTCGTGTCAAATACAGAGTAGCAAAAGAAAGAAGAAAGAAAGAATGATGGAAATCAATCTTACACTACTGAAGTATCCCACTGCCTTGTCACAGTTTAGGGTCAGGGCAGCTTGCTAGACCTGTATCAGATGCCCTCTGTTAACCCCCCTCCCTCTCCAGAGGGGAAGAGAAAGGGAATAAGGGAGAGAGACTTAATGATAAGAAAAAGGAAACTAGAATAGCTTGAATGAAAATAATAATAATAAAAATGGAATATATACAGCTATATACAAAGCCAGTATTGAACCCAGCCCTCCCCCGCCACCCCGATGGCAATTACGTCACCATCACCGCTGATGCTGTGGAGTAGACAACCAGAAAACCCCAGACTGGATCCAGCAGCAAACAGGAACTGTGTTCAGGAGCTGGATTCAGGAACACACAGATCAGGATAGAAGGCAGAACCCAGAGAGTCCTCCTCGGATGCTGGCCATTGAAGAAGTGAGGAAGAAACTGAGAGAACCCCAGAGCCTGACTCTTGTGATCCCCAAGATTTATATCAAATATGAATTATATGGGATGGAATACATCATTACCAGCAGTCACTTCAGTGATTACATAATGTTCATGAAAATGGACTGAAGGGTAATCAACAACATGCCTTTTCAAGGGACTGTAGAGAATTCTAAAATTTTTTAGCTGAAAAATAAAATCACTAAACAGGATTCTTCTGCTCTAACTCAAACCAGGACAAATGCTCTGTACACAAATTTTCATGTAGCTTTACACACATGATCCTTGAAATGGCACACAAAATTCCCAGAGGGATCACCTGGGTCTGGTTAGATCAAATTTAAAATCCAGAGTACCAGCATTGTGAAGAGACAGGGTACGTACCACTAGAATTTCTGAGAAGCAAGCTGTTTACTGACAAAGCATTTGTATAGTGTGAAAGGGTATATGCATGCGTGCAGAAAAACAGAAGATATGGTAGAACTGGGTTTGGGGAATTTTTTTTAGCATCTTTCACAATTCAACTTGATATATTAATTAGTAGTCTTGCTAGAAGACATAATTCTGGCAGGAAATGCATTCAAAATTATGCAATGATATGAAATCTCTAGTGAAGGAAAAAACCAGAGCTGAGTCTAGGGAGAATGGAAGAGTAGTCACCATATGTTGTTCATTTTGGAGGCCCTTTCATCTTCACCCTCCCCAGCTGGATTCCCAATTCACCTAAGATGGATCTTGTTTGAAACCTACCATCTTCCCTCTGCACCCAATCCTCCTCCTGTTGGCTCCACACACGCCATAATAAGGAGATACAGCTGCAGTTCAGTAAGATTCATCTAAAGACTGCAGAGCTCTCACAGATCTTGAAGCACTTAAAATCTACATCCCCTATTATCTGTAACCAATGATTTACAGATTCACTGTCTTCACTTTACTGACTCTGCAGCAACGTGATAGCTTTCAGAAGGCTTGTGCACAGGGATTTATTTTGAGTATGCCCGAACATTGCCACGGCTATTATTTTTCAGAGCAGCTACTACCTCACGACCTAACACATACTACCACGGTAAGACATCAATCAATGGGCACCAGCTTTATTAAAGACATTCAAATCTAGCAAAGAAGCAAACAACAAGGTTAATCATGAAAACAGAGATCCTTGTCTAAGCTGATACAATAAAACTGTAAAGAACATTGAAATGATCCATCTTTAATTCATTTTTCTACAGTAAAACCCACACCATGATAGCCTGTGTCTGATCAACATTAACCTAACATATTCTCCATCAGTTTTTTTCTGCCTGACAAACTGCATCGTAAAACGATGAATATTTAGGTCTATCCACAAGCAACACTGCTCCTTAAGCCACATCCTAAGAATACGTATTTTTAAGAAAAGAATGAAGAATCAATGCTTAAAATGTGGACACTACTTGAGGAAGCCACACTGCAAGATCAGTTTTTAAAGTATCAAATGTTGTATTTCAGAGCAGCCAAAGTTCTAGAATTAACTAAGAAATTCATTTGCACGTCAAGGCTATATGCAGTAGGTGCCATAACACACGGCAACACAGAGATGCACTACTAAGTCGTTTGAAAAAAAACATTTCTGGCCTGCATAAATAACTATTCAATTAAAACTGCTGCCTTTTCCCGTTTGTTTCCCTTTATTTCCTTTGTGGTATTTCTTAGATTACCTACAGCCTAGCCTCGCATCCCTGTCTTGCCTCCAGATGTATCCATGCTATCTGGGAAAACATCCCCCAACCCCACATCTTAACATTAGACCTCAAAGAGATCTGAACAGGCACTTAATAAATCTTGTTGCTAAAAAGAAATAAATAAATTTATCCCAGACACTATGAATTGCCTAAATAAAGTTCTTTTGCTGGCAAAAAAGAAAGTCCCCTATGTGAGCAGGACGTAAAGGCCAAACGCACAAGGGAAAGTTAGCCTGAAGCCGTCCATGCGTGAGACAGGAATACTAGCACAGGTGGTGGCAATCAGAGTGCTTACTGGTGCACACTTTGGATTTGGTTCCGGGCACATTTTCTAGAAATTTCCACCGTCCTGGGAAACAATAACATACCCAGGAGTCAATGTCCTCCTCTCCCTTGCCATGGATCGCTAAAGCCCAAGCCAACTCACATGGTTCAGAGAAGCCACATATTGGATAGCTTAGATATCCAATCCTGGGTATACTTTTGGGTACCTGTGATGACGCAAGACAGTACGATGCCATAATTTTAAATATTATTACATCCACAGGGATTTATGCCTTCTTGCTTACTTCATGGATAGTTAGCTTTAACAAAGACATTTGAGTATAAAAGGACACATTTACTTAGACTATTGCATTTGCCTATGCTTAACTCAAACCCGTATTTGCAATAATGGACACATTTCAGGAACGGTGCAAGATCTATTAATGGGGTAAAGGAAGGTCCTTACTGTCCAGCAGAACTGCTTCAACATGCCTGGGGCTCACAAGAGAGCTTGATTCTTCCCTGCTTTTCTTGCTAGGGACAGCTCCTGGAGCCAATCGGCATAACTGCTTTGGGAAAAGCAAACTACCTCCTCTTTCCCTCCATCCCCGCCACCGTGTCTGGGAACAGCATCTTCCTGCTACCAGGCACTGGGTTGATAGGTGGGGTAGCAGATCATGTTCTTCTCACTCTGTTGATGCCCCTTGCTCAGCATGACATACTGTAATTGGCACATTCCCAGTCTGAGGTTGCTTTCTCCTGGTACAGATCTCTATTTAGGATTTTTAATGTTTTCAGAAACCAGTTTACTTAATTCAAAACATTTAGTTCATATGATGTGCACAGTGAAAGACTAGCTACAAAGCGAACGCACCAGTACAGTTTATCACAGCTATACACACAGAGACTAATCACGGTTTAGAGGGAGATTTAGGAGATCAGACCTCCATGAGGAACCCTCACTTCTCCCTACTCCCAGTAAGCAAATATTATGGGAATCCTCATAATACTGGTAACATTTGGTCGTGTAGCTGTATCATTTGCTCACAGTTAAGGCATGGTAGTACACTAGTGCCCAGGATTTAGAGAAGCTTGCCAAAAAGCCTCCCTATCTCTTTTCACAACAGAGCGTACCCAGCAGTCACATTAATGAACTTCTCATTGACTTGGCAAATGCAGCCTACATTTGCAGGCTGGGGAAATGCCTTTCCTGGGATCAATACTTCCCCAAATGCATATACTGCAATCAGCAGAGTATGGAGGATCAGAAAGCATTTCCCCTCCTTTCTACTGCAAACAGCCTCTTCCAGAGGCACCACCCCGACTCACTCACACAGGGAACACGTGCTGCTCTGCGATCCCAAAAACAGCTGGATGTGAAAACCTGAAAACATCTCAAGTTATGGCCTTTTATATTCTTATATTTCCCACACACTGACAAAGTGCTGGGTTATCAGACGTACAGAAATCATGTTAATTCTGGTCATCTGAAGAGTCTCCTACCTCCCAGATTACTGACAAGTTAGAGGACTGAATTTTTCTGGGTTCCAATTAGTTGGCTGGCCAGCAAATAGCCAGTACTGAGATAGCAGTTTTCAATCAATTTTTTGGTGAAAAAAACCCAAACAAAACAAGAAACTTGGACAATGCCCTGGATAACATACTTTAACTTACGGTCAGCTCTGAAGTGGTCGGGCAGCTGGACTAGATGATTTCTATTCTATTCCAACCTATTCTATTCAAGTACATTCACCAACACACCAGAAATGAGGAAAGCTGCTAGATCACTCTGCTCACCTGGGTCTACTCATATTTTATATTATTTAAGCAATAAAAAGCATCTCAGTGACAAATTTGAGGGGAAAAAAAGGTACATTTTAGAGGGCTGCTTTAAGACCAGCATTATTAGGAGGCAGCAGAAGACTCATATTTTACATTTACGTACTAGGTGAGCTCTTCTGTCTTGGTTCACCTGTGCCAGCGATGTGTTCGCTATCTTCGCATAGAGCTGAACCACGCCAGAAGAACCAGAGGCAGCAGCTTAGGTAGATGCAAGAGCAGGCAGCCCTTTAAGAGGGCTGTACCATATAACTTCAGTGATGATTCCTGACATGTTCGGTCTCTCCCCAGCACACCCAAACTATACATTGCATTCATATCATGCAATGAAGAAGGGAAGAGATTGGATGATCTACTCCTAATGTCATCATGACCCACTTCAAAAGCCTCTTGAGCCCTTGACCTGATCTAATCTACACTGCACATAAGAAAACAAATAGATAAAGCAATCCTTAATAATATAGCTGCAACCCATCTTCTGGTAGAGATAATTCATTGAGAATGAGTTCACACCCTAACCTTACAGGAAGTCTGGAAGATCAGTTACCCGGCTCCTCCCATCACAAAGTGTTAACATAAACATTAAGCTGCCTATGGTGAGTTTATATACCCTGTACATTACTTCAGCTTATACACACAGAAGGAAAAAGAGTCTAAAAACAACAGTAAAGTCTCAAGAGGGGCAGTTTGTTAAAAGATCTTCCTCCACTTCCACGGCTCAGCAGAGGCAGAGATGGCTTCCACAACCCTGCATTTCACAACGGACCTCTCCCTTGGTAAAAGGGATTCCCGTAAGTTTTACTCACTAAGTATTTAGAAGGGCATAAGATACCAGTCAACATTTCCAAATCTTCCCATCCATCAAAGCTGGCTGCTCAAGGTGCCTCTCTCAAAACATTTGGAATAACAGGAGCAAATCACAGCACCTAAAAAACCTGGAAACATGGCACAGAAACCACAGCCGATGCAACGGTCAGTGCCCTCGAAGCTAACGTGCCATACCCTGACGTAGTCTGAATGACTTCCAGGGTCTGTCAGAAGCGTTGCAGTACAACTGGAGCTATGCTACCTACAACCTTAGGCAGAGTAACAGACCTTTGGATGGCAAATGCTACAATTGTAGATGCAAAGAGTTATTTACCTTTTCTTTAGCTAAAACTTTATTTTTTGCATTTTTTCTTCTTGGCGTTTTATTTGTTTATATACATGCACTTTTTAGATTATTTTAGGAAGAAAAAGCACTAAGCCAATGCAGAAATGGGTATATTTGATATTTAAGGCTTTGCCTATCTGTCTGGAACAAATCAATCACATTACCATTTCCCTAGGGTGAGCATGCATAAGAATAAAATCTATGTGGATGTAAGCTAACAAAGATTTCTGGTTTTTTTCTGGTCTCCCCCTTCCTTTCTCTTCTCAAAATTGCTGCAGTTCCACCAACACCCTTTAGCAACATGACGTCCAAGACTTTTTTCAAAGATGTGCTACTGCTTAGTCCTGCGTCAATCAGATGATTGCTCTTGATAACATAAAACAAGGCACTTTGTCATCTGACTCAGTGACAATTTTAAAGCTCTGCAATGAACCTGCAGCTCGTTAGCAATGAATTAGGTTGATGAAAGGTTACAAGGAACCAAGGACAATTTTTATAGAGCATCTCCAGACAGTTTTCCCAAGTCATCAGCTCTCTTTCCCTTGCACTCTTTAGAAAGTCAACTGCCTGTTTCCCCATAATAAAACCAAAAGTATTGCCTAAAGAAACACACAAAGACTCCTTCTCCTCCTAAGGGAGCACATTTCAGGATTCTGCTCACATGTTTTACCTGAGGATGCTTTGATGTAATAGCATGAGAGAGAAATTTTGAAGGATTTCCCAGAGCAAGACTGGGTTAGGACTGCTAGAGGCGCACTCCTCTGGGATACTATCTGCAGCCCAATTTACCACAGATGAAGTGAAACACACTTTGGGAATGAATGCAAATGAATTACTTTTTGTGACATCTTAATTCATTTTGGACCAGCAGGGCTTTAAATCTGGTTAGTTACCTATAAGATCTTTACTTAACTGTAAATCTAGCACAATACCTAGTATAATCCCCTGATTTGGAATTCATTTCACTTCTGTTTTAAAAATTTGGCTTGATAACTTACACTAACTGGTTTTTGGGTCACTTCTATATTGTATACACGTATACCTCTACGCACATGCACACTTAGGCACGCTCTGTAAAAGATGTGCAGAACCAGTGGGATCTTTTATACACATAAAAACAAGCGTGAGATTTTCACCCAGATCACCAGTGTGGAAGAGAAGTGGAACAAGATATCTAATTAGTCATTTTCCATTTCAATCAACCACAAAAAGAGCTTGTTTTTTTACTGCAGGCATTGTCTTACATCAAACAATTTGTAGATGAGAAAAATAAGTTCTTTTCCTGAAGGTACATAAGCAACTGTTTTGATACAAAAGATGAAACGGCATTAGAAATTAACTGTAACACTTCTTCCTTTCCCTAGCCACTGGTGTGTCCGTTAGGATGCATTGCTAATATGCAACTATATGATCCAGACTGACAAATTTTGTACAGTTTACTGTTTTGGTACTACAGAGCGCAAGCCACTAATAGCTGACTGCCTCATTCAAATGAGACAAGACAACTATCAGCTGTAACTCACACAATTAATACTACTGCTGCCAGCACTTTCAGCAGAGATTTGGTTCTTTTACAGCTTAGTTGAAGTCTTTAGGGGACATATTAGCACATCTGTCGTGCTGCAAACATATTATCATGCAAAATTCCATTTATCGTGCTGATCAGGAAGCACTTCCTATCAGCCTTTCAGCATGGGAACATTGATAAACAGGCAAGGGAATTTGACTGCCCCAGCTAGATGAGACCATGCTCCTGGCCAGGAGCAATTCTGTTGCTTTCTAGCTGAGCCCACGGCGATTTGCTGAATAGGCACGAGGCTCGTGCTAACTTCTCAGATTGAGCTGCGTTGCGTGCGAGCTCTGAGTACATCGTATTTGACACTGCTCGTTTGTCTTAGTTGGTTTTATGTTCTCCTGTAATTCTCTGCTCCTCGCTTCTCTCCAAGACCAAGCAAATGAGTTGTAAGTGTTCAGGATAATAGAGTTGTCACAGATGAAGCAGGCATCAACTGGATTCAGCTTTATCATGACCCTTTATCAGTACCATAAATCATGTCCATGCCGTAGACAACAGGCAACACCTACTTCAACACAGCATCCCTTTTAATATACAAAAATGGGCTTGGGCCTGGTGTAAACAGACATCAGCTAAACAGATATCAACCCACACTATATTGAATTTTGTGTAAGTTGGGTATGAGGTTTTAAAAAGTGAACACTATTAAGACTTATCAAATTCTAGTACCTTCCATAAAGAACAGCCCACAGCTGGAGGCTTGGTGTGCAGAGAAACGTAACATGGACAACTTAACCTTCACAGACCTGACACCAAAATAAGATTACATGAAGTACAGGTCAGCCCCTACACAGACCTCCTGCAAATGATGGCTTCATAATTGGTTTAAACTAGCCTCATTTATGCCACTAAAGTTACGCGGTGACCAAAAGACACAGTGCTGCTTCAGCCGTCTACTCACCCCCTGCGTCATACTACAACGGCTCCTGCAGAAGGCCAAGTGAGGGAATCAACTCCACTAACAAGCACAGATGTGAAAAAAGAAAAACAATCACTGATCAGCTCTTACCGTGTTTTATGAGGGAGGAAAAGAGCTCCTGTGCTCAATGGGATCAGCCCAAAACAATCCTCAAATTATAGCAGCAGGCTTGACATTCCCACATTCCTGGAAGCTGCTCCCACGCCTCATGTCTGTCCCCAAGCTTTTCTGCATCACAGCTACAGGTCTCATCTTCAACTCAGACAGTTAGAATTATAGGATGCCAAGTTGGAAGGGACCTCAAGGATTATCTGATCCAACCTTTCAAGTACAAAACAAAACCCCCCCAAAAACCCCAAACCCCATCTAAAAGAGTCACAGGGAACAGGTTTAGGCTGGACTGCTTCAAGCTCAACAGATACAGGCACCAAACAGGCCTGTGGCCAATACTGACCAGACTCAGCTTTTAGGTACCCGACAGCACAACTCCAGCACAGCTGATGCTTTTCTGCTTGATGCAAAGGAAAGAAAGCGACACAACAGCAAAATGAGAATCATGTTTCTTTATCGGTTCAAACACCCTTTTTTCTCTCTGTTTTTTAAAACCTGCCTGGCAGAACGTAAGGGACTTGCAGGATGCCCAGAGGTTGATGGAATCATGGTGCTTCAGCAAAGGGCAGAATTTTATATTCCTGATGATATCAGAAAGCAAATGTTGTTTCGAAGAAAAATTACTTTACTGCTGACAAATGTTTGATAAAGTGCATGAATTATTTTTTGTTAATGTAGGAGAAATTAAGTAATCTAAACCAAGACAAGTGCTGTTGCAGGCTGACACTGGTACATGCATGTCAACAGAAACTACTAAATTCACTATGTTAACATACTGACCCATTATGGATTGCATTTTAGGCAACTGATCCCCAGATCATTCTGATGTTTCATCTAATTTTGTTAAGACAGGATGGCTGTGAGAAATGATCTAGCACATTGGTTCAATCAATTATTCACTTTAAATTCAAGAACCAGGCATATTTGGGCAGCTTAATTTCTCCCATACATCTGCATTTGCACATCCTTCTTCTCCAAAGAGCTTTCAAAAACTCAAGTTTTAACCAGAGGACTATTTTTGATTGTTATTTTCCAAGCTGCATTAAAGCTGCTTCATGACCTAATCTGATGGCAAATGTGCCATCACTACACAGTGCTTTCAAGCCAGTTATACAATAACTAGTCATAACCTTTATTTTTAATCACTGACACACCAGGTGCCTTGTGTCCAATTAGAGCTACCTGTCTGCAAACGACTTGTGGAAGTAAGCCCTGCTTGGCATCAACAAAATATCCAGTAGAACAGCATCTGAATGTCAACCCCCCTCAGCCATACCCCAGCGCACCAACGCGGCAACCAAAGGCTGACCTGCTTTCCCTTAAACCAAACTCAGACTTTTACTAACAGAAATGAGCAGGCCAAAGGGACACACTTAGGTTCACAACAGCAAAAACAATGGCCAACATAACTCTAAGGGAAAAATCTTCAGGCTTAAAACATATAGTAGCTCCAGCAATTGGGAACACAGACTGCAACACTGGAGAACAGAAGTTCCTGATAGTTGCTGGTGCAGACTTTTGACTCAATTACCAAAAAAACCCAAAAAGGCCAAAACAATATCAAACCTATTTTCATTTTAGCCACTATTCTCATCAAAATCAAAAAATCTCAGATTTTGCGAGGAACAGAGCATTCTGATTTGCCTGAAGTCAATGTTTCACTTGGAAGTATTTTTTTTTGTTATACGTAGACACATACATATATAATCATCTGCATATATAAAAGACTCATACTTAGGAAAAAATACATGTTTCCCATTGTTTGGATACGTTACCCTTTTGAAAAATTTTGCTTCCTGAAAAAAAGCTTGAGTTTCCTGTGGTTTGGCTTAACAGCACTGAAGGTTTCCAGGCAGATGGAAAATCTGGCTTACCCACAGCTTTCCTGCTCTTCTCCACATATAGCAGTTTGCTGTTGTTATGAAAAGAAAGATGGCAACCGCCACTAAAACTTTAATCCCCTCTCCAAAACTGTAATCTTTATATAGGAAATATATTGAGCTTTCTCAGCGACATACTGTAACAAGGTTTAACAGGATTGCATAAACAAAGCTGTATTTAGATCCACTGAAAATGCAACCCAATTCTCCTAGAGCCTGCTCTGGCAATAATCAATGACAGTTTTCATCAATATTCACTCATCCAACTTTTTTGGCTTGTACCCCACTAACATAAGGACAACAGAGAAGAAATTAATTCTAGTGAAGCAGCTCCATTAGGCATTACAGATAACACAAGAAGAATGGCCATGCTGGTGTCTATCCTCTATTACCCCTTAGTTTTATTCTCCAGAATCTCTTTCAGCAGCTACTTCCAGCTGTGACCACCGGAGGAGTAGGAGAAACTCTGCCACTGTTGTCAGGCAAGCAAGTGGAGCACAGAAAAGAAAAGAAAAATTAAAAATTCCCAAGTATTTTGCAAAGTGGTCCAAACATTTTGGTAAGGTTTCTCTCCTCCTGCCCATCTGGCCACAGTATGATGCTACACCAAGTCATCACTAAAACAACATATTTATTCTGTATTACCATGTATTCCCTGGGCTGTCCTACTTCTCTCATAAGGCATTACTTTGAATTTAGTTCTCGGGGTTATTTGCTGCATGCATTTGAAAAAAAAGAGAGAGGAGATCAACCTGACGGTCGTTTGAACAACCTGCTTAGTTTCACTTGTGGGCAAACTACGTGTGCTTTGCACATTCCCAAAATGCAAATTTTCATGCTAAAGGATGGCATTTTCTGAGCAATCTGGAGTACCAACTCTGAAACAGGGAATACCAAATTATCTGTCCTATTCTGAGATAAGAACAGTGAAGAGACACTTTTTTACATCAACAAAATTGCAGTTTCCCAAGGCAACAAAGGCTGACACCCCTGCAAACTGCCTCTTCAGGGCAGGCCTCCAAAACACTGCCTCTAGCTCTGTACTTAATGTGAACATCAAAAAAATTAAGTGTAGTCATATCCCTCAACCAGTCTCCCAATCCATATCTCCCTATTAAATAAGTCTTGAGCCCAAATCTCTGCAGCATTCTGACATCCTCCAAACAACGGGAGATGGACAGAAAAGTGAAGAAGAAAGTAGGAGGAAGAAGGAAACTGCTGCTTCCCCTTCCCAACCTTGTATTTCCCCTGAAAGCTTTCTCTCCCCTTTACACATTCAGTAAAAACAGAACCTACTTTCTTTTCCTCTGTCCTGAAAAAATAAAGACAAAAAAAGCTCTACCTTCTTTTACTCTTGCAAATATCCCACTCTGTCCCTGCCAGCTTTGCTGGGCAGCTGGAACACTGGAGCAGCAGCTTTCACTAGGCTGCAGAGTCCTGCACAAAGACAAATTTCACCCTGAGCGTTTCTTATTTTTAATTCCCATTTGAAACCCAGTGAACTACTCCAGAGCATAACTAAATGCCCACTAAGCTTTTCATAAAAATCAAGCTTTTAGTTTTAAAAAATAATTATCTTGATCTCTGGAAGATGCTCGTTCTAACCTTTGACTGGAGGGGGAAATGATTTGACAGACCATGTATACAAAAAAAAAAACCCAAAGGAAACTCAGTAATACCAACCTCCTGAGCTACTACAGATACCAAACCCATCCAGTTCCACAGGGACTGGGGAGCTGGCTACGGCATTGCCCAATTTCATGAATACTCAGGAGAGGAGAAGACATGATGTTATTTCAATTCATGGACTACAACAACTGGAGAGATACTCTTAAAAATATGGGTCACAAATACAAGGGGCAGCTCTGTGTCCCATCCCAACATTATGCATCAGGACTATTTTGCAGTGCCAGTTCTTGTTTTACAAGGAACTTTTGCTATTGCCAGTAATTCAACTATTGTCAGAAATCATTAAGTCATCCAAACACAGGTATTTTAATTAGACACTTCATGGCTGGCTTCACATTCTGAAGACGGGATTCCAGGCAGCAGCCAGCCCCGCAGCCACTCTAACCCGAGCAAGCGGCTGCTGGTGGGACTAGTTTCAGCAAGAGTCAGTTATGAGCTACTTTAGGCACCACCCTTGGTGTGACCATAAAACGCCATTACAAAACCTGCAGTCATCAAAACACCATTATGAAACCCATATTCATGCAAAACAGGTGATTCTGAAAAAGCTCCAAGCTGAATTTGAACATCTCAGTCCAGCAGATGACGACACCCTGCCTCACGACAGGTTAGCAACCTGTCATGGATTTAGCGTGCCCCACAGCAGTCAGCTGGTTTTGCTGAGAGGCAATGGTGCCACTGGGTCCTGTTCACAGTTGAAAAACATTTCCAAAACAGCAGGCAATTGCCTTGCAGAAAGCAAAAAAAAGTATAATAAAAGACCCTCCTGACTGAGTTCGGTATCACCAATGTCTGGCAGAAGAGGATAAAGCGGGTCCCCATATCCAGATCCTCCCTACAAATACCACTGGAGGGGTGACGATGTGAGAACAAAGTTAAACAGTCAGAAGGATGTAGGGTTCCGCTTGCATTTCTTTACACCTCCTCCTGTAAACTCAGGAACCACATTGCTGATTGTCAAGGGTGTTGGCATGGTTTCCAGTTTTACATCCACTTTGCCCTAGCTCCTGTTACAGGAGATGTCAGCACAAAGGCAATTCACCAGACAGTCCTATTTCTGGGGGATGCTTCAGCACCAAGGTACCTGAGCTGCCCCAGCCCATCTGCACTGTACCCACATCTGCCTCAAACTGCATCGTCCCATGACCAGCAGATGCTAAAAGCAACATCATGATAGGGACAGTTGTTACCACTTCCATGGTGGTACTCACCACTTTTCAGAGAGTCTTATTTCCATGAAAAAATATATTCAAGTACTCTACATTTGCAAATGGTGCTTCCAGTATTCATTGCTGATTCTCCAAAAGGAGAAGGCAAAAGAGACCTGTGACTCTGTATTATCCATTTAAACAACAAATGCAAACCTAAAACATGTAAAAAATTTATGAATTTCTGTGAATCCTTAGAGAATCTTATTTTTGCTTTCTAGTATGTAGGTCTTTAAGGCTGCACCTTTTTAAATCCTTTTTTTTTTTTTTGATCTTGAAAGTTAGTGACTTTGTCAAAAAGACAGAATACAAGGAGATTAGCATCTCCACATCATCCCAACAATCCAGGAACTTTAAAAAGCCTCTATCATATATTGCAAGGCTTTGAAGCTGGTGATATTGGAGTAATTTTCTCTGCAGCAAAGAAGACATGGGACACTATGGGATCATATGATTCAGAAATGTTGCTTACTGCTTCCAACCATCATGGAAAAACCATGCTAACAAATCTTAAAAGCCATGGCTCGCTGTATCTGTTCTTTGGTCCTCCATTTCCTCAAGCCAGGAGCGTAAAGTTCATGCATATGCTACCTTTCAAGCATGTTTACTGAGTTCTGCTAAAGGCACCTGCATATACACAAAGGAAATAAAAAAGCTAAGTTCCTAAAAACAGATGCAGTGGACCTGGCTCTCCTACTCCATTCAATGTAACAGAAAATCAGCAAGAGAAAATTTTAACAGCACCTCATCATGGCTCTTTAGAAGACTAAGCATATGAAGGAGATATAAAGCATGAAATGTCTTGAAAAAAAAAATCCCATTTCCTACACTTTGGACAAAAATCCAATGTTGTCGCAAGCTTCAACGATTTAGTGTCCGGTATTCTTTCAGGTTGTGTAAGGTAAATTCAGCTTTTAATTTTACAAGAACTAACTGCACACATCCATTTAGAGAAACATCTAAAAGGCAACCACTGAAAGCCCATTCTCTCCAAGATTCTAAAATATACCAGACTAGGAAGTGAAAAAAGAGTCACCTATACCAGTAATTTGACCTGATCCTGCGAAAACTCATGCATTTCAATATTCTTCAAGATAACTACACGACTAACAATGTACTTCTGCAGAAACCTTGGCTGACGGGGCTTGCGCTCAAACAAAACTACAAAATTGCACGTTTTGACTGCGTTAGGCAATGATGTTAGAAAGCCAAAGGCAGCAAGTTACCTGGGAGACTAAGACTGAACACTTCTGTCAGTGTTTGAGAATCAGGCTCTATTTTTATCTAGCCCTTTATCAATGACAAAAGGTAATTTACAAACACTTGTTTCAAACTGATCACCTCTTTCAGAAGATAGGACTAAATAAAACACAAGGAAGATTTACTTTAGAACAACCTTGGGGGGGGTGAAAACACAGAAACTATCTTTTTTAAAAGGATTAAGACATATTTAAAAGGCATAGACATTAAATGCAGACCTAACACGTCCAATACAGATTTAAAATTGTGTGAAATGGCTAACCTTATAATACCACACATCTGGGATCATCTGACTTGTGTGTCTGTCTGCACATTCAGCATCACAGCCCCAAGCTGAATAAACACAGACAGAGAAGAAAGAGGTTCTTGTTTCCTAGTAAAGCTCCTTGCATTAAAGAACTGAAAACAGGGCAAAAGGCCCATTCAAAAATGTGTCACAAAACACTTCACCACAGATCTAGAAGCTTTGTTGTGAGGGGAAAGGAGAAAAAAAAAAAAGGATTTTGAACAACAATATTGCCTAATGGGATTATGTATACACAGCAGTTTCCCATTTAAAATACACTACCGGAGAGCCGAACACAGCCCCAAGTTTTACGTGTGCCTGTAGCAGTTACATCATTTTATGACAGGTATTAAGCAAACAGTAAAGACCACAAAGCTGCTACCAAAACACTTAATCTTTTGAGGAGGGTATCAGACAGGCAATTAAAGAAATAATACTCATAGAATGGTTTGGGTCTCAAGGGACCTTTAAAGGTCATCTGGTCCAACCCCCCTGCAGGGAGCAGGGACATCCGCAACTAGAGCAGGTTGCTCAGAGCCCCATCCAACCTGAACTGGAATGTTTCCAGGGAGGGGGTTCCTACCACCTCTCTGGGCAACCTGGGCCAGTTTTCTCCTCAGAACATTTTATTATCTGTAAATACACATCTCTTGGCTTTAAGTAGGAGCTCATGAACATACTGTAACATATTTTTGGTGCTTTATATATCACTTCAAAGCTTTAAGCTAATATCTGGGTAAAGCAAGCACTACACAGAAAATAGCACCCTGATGACAATACTATAACATAGGAAGACAAATTGTTTATCATCCTTTTGAACTTGCTTGCACACAAAAAATCCTCTATATTAGCCAGAAGGGGTACAGAGAAAAAGACCCTAGGGCTGAGCATTTCCCCTTCCCAATTCCTTCCCATGTTTTTTTTTATATCTGAACTAATTTTGCATCTAACCACAACAAACATATCATGCTCTGAAGGTTTTTAAGAAAAAGCAAAAAAAAAATCAAATTTGTTTATTTGGGAATAGAATCGCTGCAGTTCTACACAGGAAAAAAAAAATGTTTAACAACCGGAAAAACTTATTCCTGCACCTCAAAGAATAAATACAGATATCAACGTAGAATAAACGTCCTTGCTCGTACTAATAAGGACAAATATAATGCGGACACGGAACTACTGTTTGAAGTAAAGCACATGTAAAGCCTTCAGAGTGACAGCTCCTGCCATCC
The DNA here is from genome assembly GCA_013396935.1 of Baryphthengus martii. Taxonomy (NCBI): domain Eukaryota; kingdom Metazoa; phylum Chordata; class Aves; order Coraciiformes; family Momotidae; genus Baryphthengus; species Baryphthengus martii. Next base: position 32,961 of record VWZK01014939.1, on the reverse strand, counting down.
CACCGTGCTCCAACAGGCACTACACAGCCTCACAGACTTCAAGAACAATGTCAGCAAGAAAAGGGATGGTCAAGTAACCTGTGTGCCCATGGTGAAGCTTTCCAGAGCAAGAAGGTGTAGGGAGGCGGTGGTGAGGGAAGCAGACCAGGTGTTTGCAGCCAGTGCTTCACTTCTGCCACAGGTGCTGTCCCAGGGCAGCCAGCAGTGCCCCCGGCAGTGGTAGCCAGCACACTTGATCCTGACAGCAGGACACCATCCCTACAAGTTCAACAAGTAAAATGGGAGATGCAAGCACTAACAGAGCAGCATTCAGTTTCCTGTGACAGAGCAACACAGAGAACTGGGAAGATTTCCTCTTTTGGGCAGAATCTGATAACCACTCTTTGGAAAACAGGAGATTTATATGCCTGTATTTTTTCTTTAGAAGCAGCACCTTCTGAAGAGTATGTCTGGCAAAGGAATCAAAAACACACTTCTGCCAATATCTCTTCGACTACCCAAGGACCCACAGCATTTTCTCTCCTCCCAGCTGCTTGCAGAGGAAGAAGTCTGAACCAAGTGCTGCTATACAAGGGCCAAGGCCCTCAAAGCAGCATCAGAAAACCAAATTATACAAAACTTGTATTGTTTTGCCTCTGTCAACCTTTGCCTCCTTGGACCTGAGCAATAATGAACTTGTCCAACCCAGAGGGGAGGGGGGAATGGCTTTGTTCTTGGATGGCTCAGAGCAGTCGTACAGATGCATTCACCAAACGCTGCCGGCATCTGGCTGGGAAAGGGGAGAAGCTCAAGTGTGCACATGAGGATCTGCAGAGTAGGGCCAGGGGAGGAACACAACACTTGACCTCTGTGCAAAACCCACGTGTTTCCCCCCTGGAAATCTCAGGTGGGGGCGCACATGAAGGTTCAGTCGGTAGCTACTTACACAGAAGTCACAGGCAAAACACTGTCTTACTGCTTCCACTGAAAGTGAAATTAACCGTGCTTTGCATACAAGTGGGTTTTTTTTCCCCTTCTTTTAATTAAACAAATGACCCCTACTCCATGGACCTCATAAACAGAAACCACTACTTCCTCAGTTGCTGCACGTTCACATCTAAAAACAGCATGGGGCAAGGGTAAAAACTGTGCTGAGTTATGACATTATAATTCTGTGTTGATCAAGCTCACAAACTGCCATAAACATGTGATACAGAATTTTGAAATTTTGGTTTTCCTGTTTCAACTTTTGCACTAAGCAGATGGGAAGGATGTCTGTTAACGTGAATAACTGTAAATAAAAAAGAAAGCCCTTCTCACAGAATCTGCCACATTACAAAACGAAGATTTATAAGCCCACAACTGATCAGTAAAAAGAAAACAGATGCCCAGTGCTGAGTCAACAAGGAAAAAAAATAACGGTTTTCCTATAAAATCTTTTAAAAACCCCTAGTGGAAAGAGAGAAGTCGGCAATTTCCAGTGAAAATGACTATGGGAAAGGCATTTGAATTCATATGGTCAAACAAAAAGTGTATTAATCCAAGTGCAAGAAAGGGTGTGAGAAATTTAAATTGGCTCAGTGTGAATCCCTTTGTCCCAGAACAGGGAACTGAGACTCTACAGGCGTATCTCCACCACATTTGACTATCTCAGAAGCATGGTTTTGAAACAGGTCCCTTGACCACGTCCACTTACAATGTGCTGCTCTTTGCCACATGGAGCGGTCCTGGACCACAAAGGTTTCCCCTCTGATGGCGGAAAGCCAAGGGCCACCCTGAAGGAACAGTGTCCATCCTTCAACTACTGCTGGGCATCCAGTTCACAGGTCCATGCTAGAACTGGTCTGAATGTCTGTAGCACGGACATCCAGTCCTCAGCACAGACATCTAGTCCTCAGCACCAAGCTCTTGGCTCTACCAACCCACTCCCACTGGGCCAAGCTCGTTGCTGACACAGACATGGCCCTTCTGGATGAAGAAATCCCAATTGTCTCGCAAAGGCTCCAAGTCTAAATAAATTACAGTGCTGCTGGTTCTGGTTTAGTTTTGTTTCAGCACACAAGATGTTTAAAAGGTTGTGAAAAACAAGAAAGACTGCATCCCAGTGGGACTGACCATCACCACACAGCATGGCATGAGCACATAATATGAGGAGCTAACCAAGACTTTGAGATGTCTTTTTATTCTAATTTTCTTCTGAGTTTGTGGAAACAACAGCTTGAAGAGTAACCAGTGAATTACAATCATATTGCTATAAAAAACACAACCTGCCCCTCAATTTTCTGCTTCTTATGGCCCACATCCCTCCATGGGCTAAGATGCAAAGGATCAGTAGATCAGTAGTGCTGTGCCCTACATTTCCAGACTTATAATGAGGATTTTTGTCCATTTCTATTAATGTGACAACAGAAAGCAAGCTCTCTGACCCACCGATTAAACCAGAGGGGCACTGTTCACTTCAATAAAAGCAGAACCGTAACTACAGTCCACATCCACACCATCCATTCCCCTGAAAAATGTCATGGACGACAAGTATACAACTGGAAGCAGGTATGGACAGTGTGGTAAACAAAATTTGTGAAAACCTGTAAACAAAAGGCACGTGCTGCTTTTTCAAAGGAGCTCAGAGAGTTCCTCAAAATTCATGGTTCAGAGGCTCCTTCAAAAATTCCAGCTTGAATTGCTTTACTGCTCTCCTTTTTTTAGCTGGAATAATACAACTGATGTCTAACTCAGAACAAACACTGGAGAAGCGAAGTCAAGTCTTCGTTACCATAACCCTCTATCTTGGAAAAGTGGATGTGAGCGTCAAGAGTCTCTAAAAAGTTGAGTTTCATCTAACATATGTAAATGACACACACAAAAAGCACCAGGCAAGACTATGTGGAAATATTCCTGGGCATTGTACAAAAAAAGAGAACTGCAACAACTGCAAGACACCTGCCAGTTATACAGAACACTACACAACCCTGACCTGTTGATATCACATTTATTTATCCAGTGAATTATTCAAGACATGCAATTGCTCGACAGGTTGGAAATAGTACCTCCACACCTAAACCAGAAAAGACAGGCCTAATCCTGTTCTCATTTGTACCTGAGCAACCCTGCCATTAATTCAGAGCCCGTTCATTTAACTCAGCAAGCACAGAGTGGTTCACGAGGGCTTTTTCAGACTAGCCTCTTTGCTCCCACTCCAACCTCCCTAAGGGAGTGAATTCCAGTTACAACCCACACACCCTTGTGCACTGCCCTACTGCATAAAGCAGTTTGAGGGCTTGGGGCTTAGCTCCTAAGGGATATGAAGGAGTAACAGTATTTTGGACAGCACTGAGCACAGCACTGGTACCACAACATAAAAAATATCCTCACACCTGCTGCAAGGCTACATCCTTCCAGAAAAAGGAAACTTTCAAGCTCACAAACTCACTATGAGAAAATACACACTTCTATTCTTATCATCCTTCACACAGAGCCTGAAGACAGCAACAGCAAATATTGCTTTGAGAGTGTCTATTTAAGGGTGATGGCAAATTCATACAATTTGCGTTTTTAAGTTTTAAATGCATTTGCTCAAACTTTGCTCCCTGTTACACCCTAGCACACTATCTTTGACTTGAATACCCTTACATCAATAAGGAAACTAACCTACAAACAAGAAACTAATATTTATAATAACCCCTTTAAAACAAACAGAAGCAAAAAACCTTGGACAATGAAGTCTGTTCCTTAATACAAATGAGCATGTATACTTGCTATCTGCAAGGCTGCTTGTGACTTCTGCTGTACCTGGAGTGTTTTCTAAAATAGAAAAGCGTTTTATTTTGATGCGAGTCATGCACACGGAAAAATACGGATTTTACAAATAAATCTCAAAGGTCATGATGGAGGTACTTGACAGGGGCACTTTGTGTTCTGCTGTAAATAATTCTGCCTTTTTAAGCAACCACCTCTTAGCTGCCACTTCTTCTGGATTAGGTAATGTTAAAAGATGGCATTCTACAAAACAGTAAACACCACCAATTAAAAATAAAACTCAGCATTGCTTTAATTAAGAAAATAGCCTCATAAAATTAAGGAGGTTCCTAAGATACACAACGGGTTGAAGACGAGAGGTTATGTGAACTCCATTTTTGAGTATCTGTGTTTTAAAGACCACGCTTCCAAAACTATTAATGGCAGATATTGGGCTTTCCATGTCTTTTTACATAACCTGCTGCAGCACCTGCACGACTCTCCTACCCAAGCAATTAAACTGTGCTTTGCACTGTAGCTTCTGAAAGCTGTTTTTCCTCTCTTCCTATTACTCTAAAAACATCTGTGGTTTACAGTCAGAAATAATATCATTCACTTAAGTAAAGCCAGAGAACTACGAGGTTTGCTTGTAACTACCAAGCCAGCCCAACTCTGCCCATGTCACAGGTATCAAGATGGAGTCTTCATTTTCACATAGCTCTCTGTCAACAAGGACTTCACTCCCTGCTCTGCAAGTCCACCACACTCCACAGACACATGAGCACTCCTTCTGTCATCCTGCATTTGCCTGGGTGTAGTTGACTGCAATACCAAGTGAAAAAGAAGGAAATTAATGTCCTTTGCTGTTGGATCTGTAGGTACTAATGCAAGTGCAGAAGCAACAGGAAAAAAAAAAGCCTTGTCTGCAGAGGGGTATGACAGACAACACAAGGAATACAGTTGGTGAGTGAAAAAAAAAACCAAAAACAACAAACGAGTAAGATGTTTAAGACACATTTTGGACCATAGCTGTCATTCAGCTTCTGCTTTATGTTACCCCCTTCAGGTAGGCTGGGTACAGTGGGGTGGGATGTGCAGGTCTCTAGCACATGCTAGTGTGGACAACAAGTAACAAGAGCTTCTTGAACTGTAGGTATGGACTGTATCTGTGTACACACAACTGTATGTACGTGGTCCAAGAAGGCCTGAAGGCAAAGGACCTTATGTGACATTCATCTCCTGGTTTCCCTTTCTCAATCCCTACATGTGCTGGGGGTCTTGGATGAAACCAGACAGCCCTCCAGGTGACAGAACGGTCCCTTGAGTGCCAAAGGCATCCTAAGTCCTTGGGGCAGTAAGGTTCTGCTCTCTCCTCCTTCAGCACCACGCACCCAGGAACGTCAATTCAGCAAACTGCCCTCTAAAGCAGGCTTGGCGAAGCTGCTTGCACCCTGCAAAGGGCACAGCACCACACGGGAGTTATAATCTGTTTCTCTCACAGCAGCCGCAGTGGGCAACAGGCTGTTCCAGTGCTGTGAGCTATCTCTGCAAAAAGCAATGGTAGTAATATTTGATCCTTTCATCATGATGAAATTAAAATCCATGCCACCATGCCAGTATGTATCCTGTCAGACAGGGGAGTTCAGCTCGGGCTCTCTGACCTACTCCTCTTCCCTCGCACCACATTAACCTCAGTGATCCAGTCATGTTGGAGAGCTGGGACTTCCTCCTGTGCTTTCACCCATGGCAGATTCATCTGAAACAACAATGCTGGGAATGCTGGAGCCTCCTGTGTGTTTCCCCATCCACTTTCCTTACCGTGAGTTGCTGACCCTGTACCTGTAACAGCTTTTTTTCCATCCTGAAATGGGAAAGGACATGAGGCCCCACAGAGACGAGAGGACATAGAGGGACCTGTTTCTAGCCTTCCCAACTGCAGAAGGCTTAAGCTCGACTCCAAGGACAGCAACAGCATCTAGCAGTTGGTACCTGCTGAGGCTGCACTGGCACCATCACTTCCCTGTCCCTTGCATCCACACAAAAAAAATCTGTGCAGATATGCCCTGTATAGTCATGGGTGAGGCCACACACTACAAACAGCATGTGGATGGCTGAAAAAAAGATAGTTACCTGCAAGTAGGTTGCAAATTGAGTGGCACTACTGTCTTGTTGGTGCTCAACATCCTGTCCAAAGCTCAGAGAAAGGAAACAGCAAGCTGAAGAGCTTCATCTCTGTTCAATGCAGCTCTGTTGCTGCTTAAAGACATCTTACCAATTTTTCCCATTACGCAAAATCAGGGGATTTATTTTCTTCTTTGCGGGAAAATTTATGCTTCTTTTGAATACACACAGAAACTGATGTGCTCATTTCTGATTTGCTTTGACAGCATGTAGATTTCAAAACCTAACCTTGATAATATGGTTACCTATAGAAGCACCAAAATGCAATCTGTTGTTGTCTGAAAAATTATTATGAAGTTATCTAGCCTTCTGTTTTTTAATGTTGCCAATATTACACAGTATAATCCCCGATACTGCAAAGATTAACTTACCAGCCTAACTTTAGACACTGGTGTTTGATTTAACGGAGTCATTTTATATGCCTATACATGCAGAGTTCAGGCTTTGCAGGATCCTGGGTCAGAAAGGGCATATCTTCCTCTGCCTTCCTACACAAATAAGGGAAACCACATTTTTCAGTTGTGGTGAGTGTACCTTTTTTTCCCCTCAAACCTCACTTTCGCAAAATTGCTAGCCTAATCTCTAACAACACAGAGGAAAACAGAACCGCTTGCTAAGACCATGTGCTTGTCCGTTATATTCATATATAGGCTGAAAGGCTTTTTTAAAAACAAATACTTCTAGAAAGGAAGACAGCCTTTGCTTCGCTTTTCATTCACTGCTAAACTTTCCTCATCAGAAAACCTTCCTGAGGCAAAAACTCTTAAACGCAGCTGCTAAGAGCAGTACTGACTTTGAAGCACATCATGAGAACAGAAAATTAGCATTCATGACAGGGAAGCAGTTACTACAAATATAACATGGTTGCCCCTGTAAAGGAACCCTGTAGTTCCTTAAATATGTACTCCTCTAAATCTGCATACTGCAGCCTCAACCTTAAGAGTACTGAAAGTTCCCCACTGGCACATTGTGTTTTCTCCAGCCACTGGTGAAATTTTCTTCTCCTAACTGATTTCCTGAGCTCTTTACCCTACCCTTGCAGCAAATAAAACTTCTGCTAAGCCATTCTTGTGAAATCAGATACCATTCCTTAAGTTTCTCAGTGTGTGATTAGCAAACTGCAGGCTGACAGACAGATGATCTCCATATGCCAAATTATGTTATTGCCATTTTCTAGGAATAATACTTCTTATAGAAAATTGGAAGGGGTTTTTTTAGTTTGGTTATGAAAAGAGCCAGCTCTGTGTCTTGCTGTGTTGCTAAGCCTGGTATCTCATGACAACCCCAGTAACAATTTTGGGCGCAGAAGAGAGTGTTTGTCAGAAAGGACTGATTATATCCTTGGAAGTATTAGCATACATCTAGAGGTGAATTTTGTGGATATTTTCATGGCTCAAACAGAACCCGATTTCCCATATTTAACATGGGATAAGTTGGTGTCTACTGAAGTTTCAATGTACAATAGTCCCAACATGTAAAACCAGACATTTTCAGGGTACATTATGAAGATGAGCCTTTATGTTTGTGAAATGGAGGCTTTGCCTTAGAGACTAGGAATAGCTGAAATAAGGGAGAAAAAAATTTTTAAATAAAACAAAAATTCAGGATTTAGATCTGCTTGCCTTTGCCTCCTGTCACACTCAGCACTCTACAGAGGCTCTGGATAGCCCACCTGATTTTTCTTTCTTTGAAACAAGGAAGCCACAGAATTACTAGAGGGTTGGGTTTTTTCCTTTCAGATAGCACACTTGGGAATCTCATACTTGTGTTCTAGCTATTTTGAACTGTTCCAAGCCAAGCTAAGTTCTCCACCAGAAGAGTTCTCAAAGTCGTAATAATTACAGATTGAAGCATACTCCCTATCCAAAACCTGTCAGTAAACTACAATCTGTTATTATCCTACCTATCTACCATCAAACTATGATTTTGTGATGGTCTGGAGGGCTGGTGACTCACACGGTTGCTACCAATCTTCATCATTTCAAGATGCTTGTAGCAGTACTGTGCAGCAGAAAGCTGTATAGCAGGATCCTAAGGAAAAGGGCCAAACTAGCTGCCTGCACAGGTACTTTGCTGGTAGAGGCTGAAAAAAAAACCAGAAAAATCAAGTAATGGAAATGCACTAATCACATAAGCAAACCCACTGAAACATCTCACTCCTTCACTCTCTGGACGGTTCATGGAGTCACCACGTATTAGCAAAGCACCTGAGCAGCATAACCACAGGACGTCCTGAGGCAGGGTAGGACTCCGAAAGCTTTGAAGAGGTAGCCAGCGAAGGCAGCCAACACAAACGCGACTTCTCACTTGCTATTGGTCATCTCACTCCAAAACTTGCTGAGTCCTGAGGCTTCAGTAAAGGCAGCTCCCTCTCAGCATCTGGCCCTCTCTGAAGGCGTCCAATTAATTCCCCAGTAGTAATGAACTCTACATTCTGTTCCAGCTCCCTTTCAGAACTGAAAGCAAGGGTTTTTTTCTCCTTGTCTGGTGATTACTATCTTTTTTTTTATCTGCCAAAGATACTTGCTAAGTAGTATTAAAAAAGCTCCAAATACCAGTACAAACTTCTGTGGGACTTTCTTTCGTAAACTTTGTGTATTAAGGAGACAAGATTGGTCCGGCAGAGACCAATGGTGAGGGATGCTGGTCAGTGTGGGTGTGGGACTGGCCACGCTGATCAGCACTTGCACAGCTCAGAAAGCCTTCCAGCAGTCCGTGACCGCTCCTGTACAGCTCAAAGCAACTGTGAGGATGCAGCCTCTCAGCATGCTCATGCTAAAGGACATGGGTGCACTCAGTCTCCCTCATAGGACTCCTGAAGGAGGTTGCAAACTGTGCACATGGGGATTGCAAGCCCTTTCTTGAGAAGCAATCTTGAGGAGCAGGGCCTGTAGCACTGAAAACGCAGAGGGACCTTCCCCAAAAGAAGCAGCAGCATGCTTGTGCAACCAGTGAAAAAGCCCTTGTTACCTGAATCTTAACCCTGTTGTTAAATGTCCCCTTTTCAGTGTGGCACAAGAAGGCCATTTAGCTTCCTGAAGTGACAGCTGAAGTCAATAAGCACCCCCTTGCTTAGAAACAGCAACCATCAATGGCATACAAGGTCACCCACCTATGAAAAGACTTAGTTCAGCACGTGCACTTCCCATTCCCTTCTCAGACCACTGAATTGTTGCTTTCATAGCTATCCTTGTATACATCATTTTGAAACTTGGGCTGCCTGAAGGGCTTTTAGGTTCAGTGAACAGCAGTCTCCCTCACACACAAAAGGTCTGATGTGCTTCCAGCAGCTCACAGGACAACTCCTGATGCTAGGATGACCCCGCAGGGTGGACTGTGCTCCCAGCTATTTGTTTTGCTCCTCATTCTAGACTCTGCTTGTAAGACAGTTGTTTCTGAGAGACTCTTCTGTCTCCAGCATGTTTGGTTCCAAGGCATCTTCTGTGGGAGGCTGAGCCTGCACTGCCCACCCACCTGAGGTTGCAGAGGACAGGGCTGTGACCTCTCAGCCCTCAGCCACAACACTAAACAGTGGGATTCAGTCATCAAGAGGGCAAGAAGGAAGGCCCAGGCAACTATAGACCAGTCAGCCTCACCTCTACCCCTGGAAAGGGTATGGAGCAGCTCATTCTGGAGGCCGTCTCTAACCACATGGAAGGAAAGAAGTACATCAGGAAAAGTCAACATGGATTTGCTAAGGGGAAATCTTGCTTGATTAACCTGATATCCTTCCACAAAGGCAAGATCAAATGGGTAGATGAAGGGAGACCAGTGGATGTCATATACCTTGACTTCAGTAAGGTTTCTGATACTGTGTCCCATAACATCCTCATAGAAAAACTCAGAAAATGTGGGATAGACGATCAGGCTGTGAGTTGGATTGAAAACTGGCTCAACAACAGAGTTGTTGTGATCAGCAGCGCAGAGTCAAGTTGGATACCTGTGGCCAGTGGCATTCCCCAGGGATCAGGGCTGGGTCCAGTTTTGTCCAGTATCTTCATCAATGACCCGGATGAGGGGATAGAGTGTGCTCTCAGCAAGTTCACTGATGATACGAAACTGGGAGGGGTGGCTGACACACAGGAAGGCTGTGCTGCCATCCAACGAGATCTAGACAGGCTGAAGAGCTGGGCAAAGGGGAACCTCATGAAGTTCAATAAGGACAAGTGTAGAGTCCTGCATCTGAGGAGGAATAACACCAGGCACCAGTACAGACTGGGGGTCGTCCTGCTGGAAAGCAGCTCCATGGAGAAAGACCTTGGAGTCCCACTGGATAGTAAGCTCTCCATGGGACAGCAATGGGCCCTGTGGCCAAGAGGCCAATGGGATTCTGTGGGGCATTAAGAAAATTGTGTCCAGCAGGTCTAGGGAGGTTCTCTTCCCCCTCTACTCTGCCCTGGTGAGACCACACCAGGAATACTGTATTCAGTTTTGGCTCCCCAATTCAAGAGAGACAGGGATCTAATGGAAAGAGTTCAACAGAGAGCTATGAGGATGATTAAGGGACTTGAACATCTCTCCTGTGAGGAAAGGCTGAGAGAACTGGGGCTGTTTATTCTGGAGAAGGATGAGAGGGGATCTTACTAATGTCTACAAATACCTATGGGGTGGGTGACAAGTGGAATGGGCCAGTCTCTTTTCTGTGGTGCCCAGTGATAGGACAAGAAATAATGGATACAAGCTGGAACATAGGAAGTTCCACCTCAACATAAGGAGAAACATCTTTACCGTGCGGGTGATGGAGCCTGGAACAGGCTGCCCAGGGAGGTTGTGGGGTCTCCTTCTCCGGAGACTTTCAAAACCTGCCTGGATCTGTTCCTGTGTGGCCTACCCTAGGAGATCCTGCTCTGGCAGGGGGCTTGGACTAGATGATCTCTAGAGGTCCCTTCAAACCCCTAACATTCTATGATTCTGTGATTCAGCTCCTCAACAACATCCTGGAGGCTTCCTCCAGTACTAACAACCCATTGCACTTTGTGAGTCCCACAAAAGCCACGCAATTCAACCATTCCCCTTCACTGCATCTCTTGAGGAGATAATACTGAGGCCATACACTGCTCTGTATTTTCTAATGGGTAGAAACAATCTGAATCTTCACAAGACTTACTAACCATAAATAATTATAGAAAAATTCAGGAAACGAGATTTGTCTTCAAGGTCAATAAATTCTGAAGATAAATCTATTTGGACCATGATAACTTCAATGTTCTTTTGAGTGAACCTCTCCCCCAGCGATTACTCAGCAGACAGTCCTCTGCTTTCTTCCTAGCACCAGCTGCTCCCAGAAGGAATTCTTCTGCCCATCTGCCTTCAAGTCTGACACTGAGATACAGACAAATGCAACTGTAAGCTATGTTTATACTCCAAATCCAATCGCTGATTTGCTTCCTTAGTAAAAATGAAAAAAAAAAAACCCAAACAAAAAAAAAACCCCCAACACAAAAAAAGCACACTCGTTTCTAACCACCTGGCCCACTGGATAAGACCTTACGTAGAAAAGGAAACCTCAGGCAGAGAAACAGTGATAGTTTCCCCCCACCAAAAAAAGTAACGGCAACAAGAATTCTAGCTGTACATAAAAACAAGGACCTGGGACCTAACCTCCAGGATCTGAAATTCTTTTAGACAGATGTTGCTGAAATATTGCTCCACAGAGCTAATTTACAATGAAGCTATTAAAAAGAATTATAATTTGACATGAAGGAAAACCTGTCCGAACCCGGCCCTGGCTTCCAGTAGCCTCATGTCCTCAGCTGCCCATTCACCACAAAACTGAGAAATTCCTTCTGCACTAGACAGGAGCCTTTGGCACCAACAAGCTGACTTTTGAACAAGCGGGGTTTTTTTCCATAAACATGTAATTACATACTAGCCTCCAAACAGCTAGCAGCTCCATGTTCTTTTTCTGTATCATTTGTTTCTTGTGAATATACATAGAACACAACACCAAACCACATTAATGATAACCTCGTTAAATATAAACTAGTATGCAATTACACAAACTGCTAATACAAACAAAAAAAAAAAAAGCCAGGAAACATGTTCACAATGGTTTCTGAAAACTAAGTACAAACAACGTAAGGCAGCCTGTCTTGCCCGATACTGTAATAGAAAATGGTTTCACGTTCCAACATCTCAGACGCCTCAGCACAGAGGACTAGTCTGTCAAATGCTACATCAAACTCAGTTTCAAGCCAGCTGCAAAGGAGAGCAGAAGGGTGGGAGGAGAGACAGTATATGCACACACAAACTACAAAAAAGAAAACATAAAAAAAAAAATCTCTGATTTACCTCTCTGCTGCTTCACATCCTCTTCCAGGTGAGCTAATGTCTGTCTCTGGGCAACAGCTTGATTCCCCACCCCACTGTGCAGAGGGCAGGCCATGTGGCGCCTTCCTCTTCATTAAGGGAGCCACAGAAGGTCTGCTGGAACCCTCCATCCTTGGGCTTGCACCAGCCCTTCCTCTGCACGCTCGGGGTTTATCTTCTGTGCAGCCAAGAGTGAACGCGGCAATCAGAGACCCTGCCACATCTTTTCATTGAGATAATGAGGAGCAAAGGCTCAATACAACCTCCAAGGCCTGCAGCTGTCCCTTCCCAATGCTCAAAAACATATACGTTTTCCAGAACAGAAACAAGTCTACTGAAGGCAGGCCAAAGCCTGGCCCAGGTTGCACACCGGCAGCGACATGGCAGTCAGCAAAGCCAGGGGCAAAACACAGACCTCTTCTGCACCAGTGCCAACCAGAAGCAAGTGGTGCAATAGAGTCTCACGCTTGTTGGTGGAATTATGCAAGGTCTCCACCACAGCTGAATTCGAGTCTCAAGAAAACAAAAGAGCGTAAGAAAAACAACACCTTCCTTATATCTGACACCACACAAAAATATACAGAACAAAGGAGGGCCTCTATAGGACTGGAGGAGCATCCTGACATAGCGCTATTAGGTGACTTCCCTCTCCATGGACTTGGGCTATCCATTCAGCCTGCTTGCATGCTAGCAGCTCAGCAGAACTTGCACGATGACGAATTTTTAGATTTTAAACCAAAACAGTAATTATCCTTCCCTCTTAAATTCCACACTGTTCTCATGTAACAGAAAAAAA
>VWZK01014939.1:0-17816 GCA_013396935.1 Baryphthengus martii | reverse complement strand
TCGCTCGGCTGTCGGCGGCGCGACCCCGGCGCGGCCAGCCTGGCTTGCCCCAGCTCGCACGGGCGGCCCCCTGCAGCGTTAGGCGTGCGGGTGCCTGTGTAACACCTTACGAGTTCCGCAAACCATTAAAGCAACCTCCTCACCGACCTTTCCCTCCTCCCTGTATCAGAGAAAGTGCGGTTATCTAGTTCGCCCTCTCGTTTGTAGCCCAAATCCCAAAGTGGTGTATCCCCTGTCTTTTCGGAAGCGCTGGCTGTTGTGCACCCGCCTGCAGGTCTGCACACCCCTACGACCGCGGCTTTGGAGGGAGAGCAGCCAGTTCTATCTTAGCATAAAACTCCGTCATTTCTTCGTTTCTTTAATTTAATCAACTCAACCGTGCTACAAGTGTTCTTGCCCTGTGATAATTTCATCAACAGCTTATGTAAGGATTGGATAACAGATACATAAAACCAGCAGAACATATGGTTGTTGAAAGATAGCGACATGCGCCGTCTTCATAGAGCATTACAATGACTTGTATTATATTCCAGTTATAGCTGGTAAATGATTTACAAGCCATCCCAAACTGTCACAAATCTTATAATGTCCCCTGCAATTTTATCAAAAGCTCGCTAATTTGATTTTTTTAAAAACTATCAGAGAGAGGAACCTAATTCTATTGTTGGAGGAAGCTATGGACCCAGGTTTGAGTTCCTCTCAAAATTGACCTTTTGAGCATTCAATGACTTTAGAATCAAGCTCTGTGACTTGGATTGATTTCTGAAAGTTTGGCCTTCGCTGGCACTGTTTGCCACAAAACCTGAACTTTAAAGGCCTGAGTCCTTGAGGTGTGCTCCTTATGCAGTAAGGAGGCTATACGGGCAGCATCCTGAGCTGCCTGTACAGTGAGCAAGGGAACAAAGGGTAGGAGAAAGGGGCGTTTCCCGGATCCCACCTTCTTAGAGAGGTAAGGGCTGTTTTGTGATGGGCATTCTTATTTCAGACTGCTAACAGTATCCTGGGGTGCATCTCCCCCCGCTCTGCCCTAGTGAGACCACATCTGGAGCACTGTGTCCGGTTCTGGGCTCCCCAGTTCAAGAGAGGCAAGGAACTACTGGAAAGAGTACAGCAGAGGGCTGCAAATGCGATTAGGGGACTAGAACATCTCTCTTACAAGAAAAGGCTGAGAGCCCTGGGGCTGTTTGGCTCAGAGAAGACTGAGAGGGGATCATGTTTATCAATATCTAAAGAGTGGGTGTCAAGAGGATGGGGCCAGTCCCTTTCAAGTGGTGCCCAGTGACGGGACAAGGGGCAACAAGCACAAACTAGAACACAGGAAGTTCCACCTAAACGTACTGAAACCTTCTTTCCTCTGAGAGTGACAGAGCACTGGAACAGGCTGCCCAGAGAGGTTGTCAGGTCTCCTTCTCTGGAGACTTTCAAAACCCGCCTGGACACATTTCTGTGCACCTTACTCTAGATGAACCTGCTTTAGCAGGTGGGCTGGGCTTGATGATTTCCAGAGGTCTATTCCAAGCCCTACCATTCTGTGATTCTATGTGAGCGCCGCACACAAGAAGAAAAGCATGACCTTTTTCAGCCTAAAGTGAAGCTACTTGGAAATGAATGGGGTACCACAGTACAAAGATAATTGGCACATTAGAAACACCGGGTTCTCTGGACCTATTTATACTTTTAGTAGCAAATTTAAATGAATATGCATAACATAAGATGAATGTTTTTTTCCGATTGCTTAAGTCCTTTTGATCTGTGCATGGCAAAACTATAGATGATTACATGTACTCTAGTAGTCCTGTCTGCTAGAGGACATGTGAAAATGCTAATCAAATTGACTTTGCAGGTTGACGCTTTTTTGTTTGATGGGGGACCAGTAGCTGACTAGAGAAAATAGCAAACTTGAAAGGAAAACCCAAAAGACGTGTTTTGGAAGCTTGCTTCTGTGTCTGTTTTTTCAGTCATTTCTGTGTCCGAGTTCTGTTCCAACAAAGCAGCTCTACCCAAGTGCAAGAAAGTGTTTTTATGTCAGAGATCATGGGCTTATGTAAGTGTTTGGATGACGAGTGGTAGATAA
Source organism: Baryphthengus martii (assembly GCA_013396935.1). Taxonomy (NCBI): domain Eukaryota; kingdom Metazoa; phylum Chordata; class Aves; order Coraciiformes; family Momotidae; genus Baryphthengus; species Baryphthengus martii. The sequence continues at coordinate 15,742 of VWZK01014939.1, read as the reverse complement.
TAGGAGTGGTAGAGCATAATGTCTTTTTCACCCAGTGCACCAAGAACTGGAAGCAAGACTCATCAGTTGTAGGTGTTTGTAGGGCCTATTAACACAGGTAAGTGCAGAGGATGGCTTTAAAGAGATTGAAGAGGGTGGAGGGAGTTTGGACAAAACTGAAAGCTCAGCAATTTACCAGTGTAAGAAGTGAGATTGGAGAAATGGTTCCTCTGCGTACCTACCTTCAGAGGAAAGTTAATCCAAGGGTGGAAGTTTCATGTTGCCCCGGGTTTACTTTAACTAGTGTGAGGGCGATCCTGCTGCAATGCGAGCGTGTGACAAGCAGGACGTGAAGAGCCTGTCTGAAAGGCTGTAGACCTTGAGCTAAGGCTGGGTTCCTGAGCGGCTTGCCAGGTCAAGCTTAAAAATATTTTTACAGGTGAATTGAAAACTTCACCTGGAATTTGAGTTAGAAGTAAGATTTGTATTATACCGAGAGATAACTGTGCAGGAATAACCAGTCCTGAGTCACCAGCGTGAGTCACCAGGCCAGTTTTTGCCAGTTTTTGTGACAAAATCAAGTTTCTTATTGTCACTGATATTCGTTAGAGATGCAGGACCGAGGCAGCCAGGGGAAGAAAACATAAATGCAGTTGACAGGCTTATTTTCTGACTGTCAGGATCAGTCAGGTAATGTTGTTATTCAAAGCTTATCAAAGATGCAGTCAGGAGATAACACTTCTGCACTCCTGCAGTTGAGTATAGAACTCATTATTATCAGCGGTCCTGGATATCACTATCAGATCCTAACAGGCCAGCCGTTTCACCTAGCCTGTGAGCACTCTTGCTGTGTGAGACTTTGGAGAAACAAGGAATATCCAATCTTTATAAATTCTTTCCTCTTTCCTTCCTAGAGTCCCTTTTCAGAAGAGAATTGCACTTAAAAAGAGGAAAGAAGTTGTAAATATTGAAGAAAGACTTGGAATATGAATTTATAATCCTTCTGCTTAGAAGGAGCGTTTGACAGAAAAATAGTAGAGGGCGTTTGAACACTGAGAGCTGTGGAGAGCCATGGTTAAGAAAGGAAATTGGATAAAGACAGTACAAATTCTTTACAAAAGACTGCATCTGGATAGCAAAGCCTGTTACGGTGCCAGGCCCTGACCTTCAGCCTGTTGTAGATTTAGCCTGATTCTCAGAAATGCTAAGGACTTGTGCTTTCCATTGGTGATTTTTCAGGAGCCTGAGTGTTACACTTGTTGAGGGCCACCTTTAGTAACTGAAACATAAAAGTTTCACACTAAGGTGTGTGTCACCTTGTCTGAAGAGCCGAGTTCCTTGGATAGGTGTAGGTTCATGCTTGCCTTTCTATGAAGAACCTAACTTTGCTTTCATCATTCCAGGGTGGGTGCCAACATTACCGAGTTAACATAAAACCAAATGAATGAATATATGGCATGCTTGAATTCATGAAGTTCTTCATTCCGCTTAAGCTGTCTGTGAAGGTTTTTTTGTTGTTGCTGCTATTTGTTTGCTCTATATGCTGTTGGATCCTTTAAGGATCCACATTAAACTGGGAGCTCTGTTTTCCTGGGTGCTGCTAAAATGCTCTCCCATGCCTCAGTGAGTTTGTGGGATAACTAGACAAAACAAGGAAGGTGGCTGTGTTGGAACTGCAACTGAAATGTGGCTGTTGCTGGCTCCTAATGGAGTGATTAAGCGGGAACAGGGCCACATAGCTCCTCCCTCCCTTGAAAAACAAAAACTGTGGGCACTTGTACAGAAAACAACTCGTCTCTGTTTGTCCTTGTCTTACTGCAGTTTTCTTCTGTGAAATCAGAAATTTTTTTTATTTTTTTTTTAGTATCGTAGTAAGTTGACGTAGGTGTGAGGTTCCAAATGGAGCCCTCTGTATTGAAATGAGGAATGAACAAATGTCCTGTCTGCCTGGAAATCCCCTTAAGCAGACAGAAATAAAAAGCAACTTGTAGCTGCAGTAGAACAGAATAACTGGTTGCTAAAAAGAGCTTGTTTAAGGTTTTTATTAAATGACAGTTTTGATTTCTTCTGTTCCTTACCATTTCGAGACAATATGAAATCAAGTACAGAGTTGCTGGACATTAAGATTTCAGAGGGAAGCCTGGAAGAACATCTGTGTTCATCACGGCGTTTGTTAATTTTTTATCGTCTCACAATGATTTGGAAACAGACTGCAGGTTTCTGAAGCATTAATGTGAGCAAGTCCTTCAGTTTGCCGGCTACTGAGGTGAGGAAAATCCTCCAGTTCATAGGACAGTCAGACCAAGATGCTGGGTGAGAGTGAAAATGCTGTTGACACCTTCTCAGACATGGCCTTCAATGGGTGAAAACATTAAATAAATAGCATCTGAAGTTCCCAGAGGGATGTGCTGGTAAAGTATTTCACTTCAGAGACTCTCCTACAAGTTCAGCTTGACTGGAAATGTTTAACATCCAAGAAAAAGAAAATAAATGTCCAAAGGATTTTTTTTTCTCCTCTTGAAAATATTAAATTCAGGGAGTGTGACTCCAAGGAGAATGAAGGAGGCAAACGGAAAACTTTTTGGTGGCCGGAGCTGCGGTTTTGCATTCAGCTCAATAGCATTTCTCAGTCTGCGTGCAAGGTGATATCCCATCAGCACCATGTTTGGTTCATTCCAAAATTTCAGGGAAGATTTTAGAGCCCTGTTAACTGCTGAAAATCCTCAGCAGGTAGTGCTCATCACAGGCTGGTGTGGAAAGCAGTCAACTACTGGGGAGAAATAAAACCTGCACCCACACCCTTCTGTCCTGTCACCTTGGGCCACCTGCACAGGAGGCTCTGCAGCCACTTTTTCTTGTCTCTGGGATGGGACATGGGTCTTACCTGGATCCTCCAAGCAATACTCCTGGGTAAATATCTGCCGCTGTCAAACATCCAGCATAATAAAACCCAGGCGGGTCAGCTCTGCTTCTGTCCCAGAGTGGCCGGAAAAAATGGCCCAAGTGACTGAGCTGCTGAGAAGGAAAGTGAAATGGTGGCAACATCGATGGCTGGGGCATATGGGGCCAGCCTCAGCTGTGGGCTGGGTGGGAGGAGGGTGGCAGGCAGTTCTTCTCATCAAAAAACTCTGAGCTGCCAAAGGCTGTGCACCTCCCACGCTGGTGTTGGGGGGGGTCTCATGACGGGCTGGATCATGTCGCGAGCTTGCCACCACAGCTCCCCGGGGTCTTTCCTGGTTCTCTGCAGCCCTGGGCAGCCGATGTGGTGCTCGTGTGGGGCTACTGCCTGTGCTTCCCAAATCTTTCTGCTTGCCTTCATGTTGGGAGCAGGAGTCCAGTGGGGCTCGAGGAACAGCAATTCACCTGCAGAGGCATGGCCAGCAGTGCCCCAGGTCTGTGCTGAGGTCCACCAGGGCAGCTGGCTGGCCATGGGGCATCAGTAGATTTGCTGCCATCGCTGGCAATACCGGCGGCTCAACCCCAGCACAAATAAGCATTACTTGCCACATGCACATTTTACATAATCCGATAGGAATTAAAGCTGCTAAAAACTGATCTGAACAGCATACATTTCTCCTCTGAATGTTTTGGCAGGAAATTTTTGTAAGCAATAAAATGGAAATGATATAAATGGAAAGGCAATCCCCTGGCAAGACAGATCGAAAGTCTTCTGCTGTCTCTGCTCAAATTAAATAACACCTTGGTGTAATAATCTTCATGTTGAGATCAGTGAGGCTGTTTAAGTAAATCAAGCATTCAAGTGTAGGATAAAGCAAGGGACTAGAGACAGCATTCAAATAAAAAACTTAAAATTCAAGCCTTGAGCCCCAAGAAGAGGATAAATCCGTTAAGATGTGAAGATGTAAAAGCTTGGAAGACTCTATCAGATTAATTCTAAAATTTATTACAAAATAAAACTTAATTGGGGACCAGAAGGTAAAGTGAAAGAAACAGCAATGTAGCAAGAGGGTATTACTCTCCTAGCATGACATTTGGTACATCTACAGGTCTCTCTTTTGGGAAGTTTGACACACTGGTAATTCCTCCTTCCAAAGTAAAAATGAATTACTTCATTCTAATTTACTGCAATGTCTTTGGAGGTGGCTGGTTTTTGTGCCAGCCCCTCAGGAAATAACAAAGACAATACAGTACACACCAAAAGGATTTAACAAGATTTTCTCTCTCTCTCTCTGTGTGTGTATAAATATGTATATATTTATTTCACTTTTCCCTGTGGGGATGTAATTGCAACTAGACGTAACAGAACATAATACATACACTCAGAATAGGGCAGTGGAAGGGTTACGTAGCAGAATTATTCTGCTGGCTGTTTTTGAAAATGTTTTAGCGATCTCCATGATACCAGTTTGACTGTGTTCCCATGGGAAAAAAGCTATCGCAAAGCAAGAAGCTTCTATAGCAAGAATAGGTGAATCCTGGCTAAAAACTTGGGGTTTAGCATGAAACTGATGTTGTGTCAATATCAAATATGTGTCAATATTCTGATTAAATTCACTTGTTTTCAAAACTAATTGGAAGAGTTCTTTTCTACTCTGCCAATGAGGCAAGATGCAATTGGCTACATTCAAATTGTCATTGGGACTAAGTAGTAGATCCTCAGCAGTAAAAACCCTTTGCATTCTTCTTGCAACCATGGTGTTACTTCCCAGAGCTGCACCCTAATGATGATACTCCTTTTGAAAAGCACCACGCTGCAGGAGTAGTCCTTTAAATGGGGCTTTAATGGGGCTACTGCTGGATTAAAGTACTGTTCTTTGTGAGGGAGTATATTAGAATCTGGCTTTATGTTATTGTTTGCCTTAAATGCGTGTCTCTTCTGAAAAACAAGGTCCTGCGTTGTATATTGTGAGAGTTTTATGTTGTCAACATTAGTTGACTTGTAGCAAGAGCAATGCTTATAGAATAAAACCCTGGAACTTCAAAGCTTTCTCAAATATGCCTCAAAAAAATGGATTCTGAGTAATGAAAGCATCGATCTGACCATTCAATCAGAGATCAGAGCGATTGCTGCAGCTCGTTGAATACTTCTTTCAATCAGTAATCTGAATGTTCATTCTCTGAACTGAAGTTGATCAAATGTATCTGTGCTTTACTTTTAACTCAAAGCTGTTAAAATTGCCAGCAAAGTAGCCGTTATGGCCATAATTTGATATGACAAAGTTTAACCTGCAGTTCTTTGTCAGCTGGTAATGAATGAACACGGAAACTGAAAGATGTGGGGAAGCTGGGACTTGAATTTCAAGGCAAGATTTTAAGTTGGGGAGAATGTGCAGTTAGATAGATTCAGATGTGCTGTCCATCAAGGGTATAGATGTAAGTAAAACCTCAACTATGGTCCCAACATGTCCCATCTGGTACTGTGAGTCAAGAAACACCAGTTTTCTAGTGAAAAGAAATGAAACAAGGATGTCAGAGTATCTTCCACTCCTGGTCTTCTCCTTCCTGTAACCACTGCTCAAATGTCTTGTGTAATTCTGTCCTCACTGCTGGTTCATCTGTATCTTGTCACCGCTGGCATAGTCTTGGTTTCCCCCTCTGATGCTCTAACATCAATACAACTCCCGTTGCACCGCACTTGAGGTACAGAGGGTGGCCAGTGTGAGACATCAACATGCTAAAGGCATAGGGACCATTTGTGTGTGCCATTTCCCCTGTTATCCTTAGGGGAAACCCAGATGTTGAGATGGCCCTAAGAAGAAATCCTAAAGGTGCCTAAGACACCTTTAGATTTAAGGCACCAGTAAAAGCCTCTAATAAAAGGTCTCGATGATATGGTAGGATTGACACTTTGTATTGAGAAGCCCGAAGCACATTTCAGGAGAGCTTTGCCACCTGCACTAGTTTACGCAGTATTGGTGTTAGGGGCCACCTCCACAGCTACAGGGGCTATGAGAGCCTGTACAATTCCACCTGAGTTATCAGGGTGGTTTTAGGGTAGAAAGCATATTTGTGAGAAAAAGAAATGAAGAGAAACAAGACTATAAAGTTTTTTAAATTGCAGAATTTAGATTAGTGTTGAAGTTCCTCTTTCTAATCTCAAAAAATTTCCTGGTTTAAATTCTGTGCTGCTCTAAACAGTGATGACATGTTGTCACATCTCCCAATTTTTGCTCTTAAGAAGGTATAGGAATTTTAAATTGACACCTAATCAGCATTTCAATAGAATATCTGATAATATATCATGAGGCAACCCTCTTGTGTCACCAGGGTTAGAGCTGTGCCAGCTGCTACAAAAATGACAGATGCACTCTTTTAACCCCTCTCCCCTCCCAAAAGGGAAGAGAAAGGGAGTAAGGGAGAGAAACTTACGGACTGGGAAAGAAAACTAAATCAGCCTTAATGACAATATTAATAATGAAATATATACAAATATATACAAAACTAATATCGAACCCCAACCCCCGGATGGCAGTTATGTCACCATCGCTGCTGCTGCTGTGGAGCAGGAGCTGGGAAGTCCCAGACTGGGCTTAGCAGCAGAGGAGAAAAGGATGTAGAAGCTGGATTCTGGAATTGGGTTCAGGAATGCACAGATGGGCATCGAAGGCAGAATGGGCAGAGTCCTTCTCAGATGCCAACCATTGAAGAAGAGACCTTGATCCTCCCGATCCTTTGGCTTTATATCAAACATGATGTATATGGGATGGAACCCCTCATTGATCAGTTTAGGGTCACCAGTCCTGGCCACTTCCTCCCCTGTGGGAGCCTTTCTAATTTCTGCATCCCTAACATGGTACAGAAGATTTAGCGGTGACCTTGGTCTGCACAGAAGCAAAGTATGAGCAAGAGCCTTTCTTCACTTCAGAAAGTGCAATTGGTTAGAAGAGACTGAGCTGAAAAGTAAAAGCACTGAACAGAATTAGTTCTGTTCTAACTCAAACCAGGACGCCTGGAAAAAAAACATTTGCAGTTTCTTTGGAATAACCCTTTTAGCTCACAGAGCCATACAGTGAAAATATGAGTGTGTTAAACCTTTGTAGGCTCCGTAAGATGTGAATCTATTTGAATAGCCATCTGCTGGTCTTGAGCCTTTAGAATTTGCTTGGCAACTAGAACAAGATAGGTGATGGATTTATTGCTTTTATTGCAATATGCAATTTATGCTTCTGTATGAAGCATACCCAGACTGCAGAGAGAAGCAGGAGGATGAGGGCCCATAAAGGTAAGAGGCTGACAAGGGTCATTTGTCTCAGAACTTCAAATGCTCAAAGTCAGTACGCAGTTGTTCCTGAAGCTGGTGGGTTTTAAGCACATCAAGCCAAGTAACTTTAGGGCAAATGCGTGGCTATTTAAGACAATAGAGTACGGAATATTAAGCGTGACTCCTATGACACATCATTTTAATTAGGTCCAAATCTGTGTAGTTTGCCCCAGTTCAGAGCCAGAGGACTGCACGTAGTGAGGCAGGACACCGTAATGTGTAGTGCCAAACAGACTGAGAGCCAAAGCTCTTGAAAGGGCAGATCATGTTAAGGGAGGACCTTTCTTTTCCCTCTTACATTTAAATATTCTCTTGCAAGTGTTATGAAATGTAAATGTGATAGCCTTGCACAGGTGAAACCTAGAAAGACCAACTCCCCACCTGAAACGTGCCAGCCCTGTCCACCGTTCACAGGATAAACTCTGTTTCGTGTCAGGGTGCCCGGCTTTGAATAGGGAGATTCCTCTTCCCAAACATCAGCACATGGGTTAGCATTGCCCTGGGGGCGAGTGCTTTCAGAGGGGAGGAGGTGCGCATGGGAAGACAAATGGTTTACAAAAGAAGGAGGAATGATTTTTCTCATGAATGCATGAGGATGGTTGCTGTGCCTAACCGAAAATGCTATGCCAAATGCCCTCGGTGTGGGCTTTGCCGGTTTTCCACCCGCCAGTCTTTCCCCTGGGCATGGTCCCTGGCTTGGGCAGTGCTCCCTGCTCATTCCTTTCCCCTCCTGCAGCATTTGCTCTGGAAGTGATGTGGCCCTGTGTGTGCAGCCAATTATTTCAGCTGGCTGCTTGAAGTCCATCAAAGTGATCTTTAACACGGCGTAACCAACATAGAACCTTTTTCCTTTTGCATTTGCTACACAAGGAATGAAGCACGGCTGACGCAGGACATGGCAATGCTTTGTCTTGTGCTGGAACACAAGATCTTTGGCAGGATATGCTGCCAGAGGAGCATAATCTCTGCCCTTACTTTTCCTGACCGACACTGATGGAGCTGGTTTTCCAGTGGATTTCCAGTTAGGTTATTAAAATAAACTTCTCCCTGAAAGCTTCTGCCTTGAAGCTGCCACTCTGCCTCTGTATTTTCTTTATTTCTATAATTCTCTGTGCTGTTGAATGAGGCTCTCCTCTCCCAGGCTTTCTGGGAGGCATCCTGTTGCTGTGGCAGTGATCTGAATGCCACCCATCAGCTATATCACAACCTGGAGTGAACTGGATGCTTTGCTGTGCCTTGCATGCATTTTTGTCATTAAATCACTAGGCAAGAGGATTGGGTTTTGTCTGGTTTTGTTTTGTTTTGTTTGAGTTTTAATCATCATTGTTTGCAGCCAAATTCTAAAGTCCATGGTTAGGGCCCCTGTGGTCATATTTCCTCTAACTCTTGCTAGAGAGGGGGAAAAATTGAGTCATGACCTTATGATCTGAACATAAGCAAACAGTCTGTTGTGGCAAACTCTTGGCGGGGGAGGGGGTGAGATAAAAAAAATACGATGATTCAAGGCAACAATATCCTCAACTTGAGATCATCATTTTCATGAAGGCGGGAGGTAGCAGTTGCCTGTTCATCAGAGGACTGTGTCTTCCCGCTGTTACTGCCATGACCATCATTGAAACCTCTAATGCAGGCACAGCGGTGTGGCAGGAATCGCAGCGATGGCAGGAATAAAACCCTCCCTTCTGCTTTGGGAAGGTTTCTGTGGATGGAGTTGTCTTTCTGGAGCCTTAACTAAATTATTTTTCCTGTTAGGCCCAGAACCTAGAAATTGAAATAATCCCTCTCCTACCACTGATCCCTTCCTAAAATCATAGATGAGGTGTCCCCATCTTGCTGAAGATGTAATTGAAAGGCATATACAAATACAGTGTTTAATTTCAAGATTTTCGTGTATTTTGGCTAAAAACCTGCTGGATTCTGAAGCTTAGATTGTGCTAGATTTAAAAACACATGTCCATCCAAGAGCACAACATGAATGAGCATTAAATTCTGCTGACCATTCGCTTGCAAATTTTTCCACCACATGTGATTCCAGGACAAATATTGATTGAATAACCTCCGTGTGTGTGAAGAGTGGCCTGACACCCAGAGCGACCTTTCTCTTCCGTGTATAATCTGAGATATCTGTAATCTTCCTTTTGTACCAAAAATCTTTTTTCATAACCCAGCTCCCCTGCTCTTTGGAACCTGTGTTTCTCTGTTTGTTCAGCTAGCTGAGGTCTGCTGGGATATTTTGCTGTTTGATTTGCTTGTTAGCTTTGTCGCTGGCTGAAATGGCCAGAGGCTGGTTTGTTCAAGGCTTTTTTTTTCTGTTCTGCAGGAGTTGGTGGAGGTTTTTGTTCTCCAGAAGTTGGCCGGCATCGCCGCGTGTGAAGCTTGCTGCGCTGCCTGCTGCTCGTCCAGCTGGGATGTGCATGCACAGCTGTGGGCATCTGCTGAGTCTCTGAGAGCTTTTATCTGATGGGTCTACCTTTTTACCTGTAAAAGCACCTGCTGATATTTTTAGATGTTGGGGTTTTTTTGAATGCAAGGCACTGACAGCTTTTCTTACAGAAGTACTGAGCCTTTGGGACAGAGGGAGAGGGCGGGGGTTTGGGGATGCTCAGGGCAGCTGAGCTGGTGAAATGGAGGATGCAGCAGGGTAGGCGAAGGAGTTTGGATGAGACACTCTCTCTAAGGGATCCTCTTTGTCACAGAGGAAGAAGAAAAATATTGTAATTGACCTTATAATTACTTTTCACAAACGCAGAATGCAGCATATAAGAGTCCTATAGAGTCCACAGCCTCCCTGGAGGCTTCCCACGGAAAGGTGGGGGAGTGGTTGGCCCTCCTGCCCCTCTTTCTACCCAGCCACCTTCAGTGTCCTGGGGATGTGTGCTGGGAGCTATGGTGGTGGGAGCTGGGGCCTGGATTTGTTTGTGTGTCATCTGTGCACTCACCAAAACTAGTAATGTCCAGACCTGCAACTCCCAGCAAGGACACGCACATTCATGGAGCACACGTTGCTCCCTTCTAACCTAAGAAAGAATACTATTTCTTCTCATATTAACTAAAAATATACTTACTGATTTCTCCTGAGATTATGATTCTTACCTCTCTCTATAAATATGTATACAAAAGTAAGCACACACACACACTATATATATATATATATATATATACACACACATATATCTGTCCCCCTGCCTTCCCCTTTCCTTCTCTTCTCACAGACTGAGCATTCCCAGTGAGAGGACAGCAGCTTTCCATTACAAATGTTTTTTCCTGTGACTGTTTTTCCTTTCACCTTTTTTTTTTAAGCCTACCACATGAAAATAGACAAAATATTTTCATTTTGGTTGTCTATAAATAAATAGAAATTTGACTTACAGAATGTATTACTGGAGCTAAATCAAGTTCTTCTAGGATTACTAGCTTTTTAAAAAATATTATTATGATTTACATGTAGATACTTTTAAAAGCACTGTGATGATGAACCAAAATCGTTGTTACTCAGTAGTTAATTATAGCTGTTTCAGTTTTATTTGGTATTTGTTCCATTAAGTATTCATACTTCAAACCAATATGCTCACATCTTTTTGTTATATTCTCTTAAAAACATGACTGAAAACAAGTCTTAGTCTCCAAAGATCCAAGCCTGTATCTTAAGATGTGTGGGAATGAAGAGCCGTGGGAAACCCCCTTCCTCCTCTGCCTAACTTAACTTGGACAGTAAAGGCTGGTACACAGACTTCAGCTGCCACCCTCCTCCTCAGCATAATGACAGAAGTTTGCTTTACCTAAGGATTTTTCATGGAGACAGTCTCTGCTTTTAACATTAGCTCAGCCAGTAGAAAGCAGCAGTGTCCCAAGCATAGCGCTGGCAGTGTAGTCTGTAGGGAGAAAAGCCTCTCTCTACTGCTGAACTTTATTGTGTCTCCTGAGACCATACCGGAACCTCCAGGTGGATCACAAATCAACACAGACACTGCCAGTTTCTGCTGGCCTGGTCCTTCTCCTCAGTTTCGAGTTGCTGCTGCATGTTGATGAAAATGGGATGGAAAGCAAGACCTAGAGGGGGCTTAACGTCACCTAAGATCTGGATTTTGCCTACCATGAGCAAGCATTCCTAAGGCAGCCCCATGCACAGAGGCAATCTCCACACAGAGTGAAATGAAAATATGGAATATAGGGATACTGTTACCGACTCAGAGCTTTAGCTGCCTCTGAGCTGGGACCCTTTGGCAGGGTGGCAGGACGCTCCTGACCCTGAGTGTCAGGGCATGTGAGATGGTACTGGTCCCCAGAGACATTTAACTCATTAGTACTTCCAGTGGCATATCTGCTTACTTCACATGGGAACCAGCCTCCATGTGGCCATGGGATCACAGCCTCCTTCAAGAATTCTCCTGCTCTGGAATGGGGTCCTCCACAGGCTGCAGGTGGATATCTGCTCCGCTATTTTGTGCTCTGGCAGGGGGGTTGGACTCGATGGTCTTTCGAGGTCCCTTCCAGCCCCTGACATTCTGTGATTAACCTCCGTGAGCTGCAGGGAGACAGCCTGCCTTACCATGGTCTTCATCGCAGGCTGCGGGGGAATCTCAGCTCAGTGCCTGGAGCACTGAGTGCTCCTGTCCCTTGTTCTTCACTGACCTTGGTGTCTGCAGAGTTGTTGCTCTCACATATTGTGAGGGAGGAGGCTGCAGCATAAAAAGGGTGACAGAAGTCCTATGTGCTTTCTACTAAGTTGGTGTTGGAAGGTACGTGTGCATGTCTGCCTTTGTACAGTACCTTCCCCCCTTACCGTTCCTGTCTCCTGTTACTCACGATCCCATGTTCACGGTGGCTTTGCTGTCTCAAGGAACCTAATTAGCTAAGAGACAAGGGACCATAGGTCTTTTCCCTTGCCCTAGTCCCAGAGAAGAGAGATCATTCAAGGTAGACATGCTCAGGCCTTAGAGAGGAAATTGGGGATGCAGGCACAAGCCAGGAAGATAGGTGTCTTGGACAAAGGAGGGACCAGGCCAAGCTGTGCAGAGTGCTGCAGAATGGGATACAATACTTGCAGGGAAAGTCACACGGTGGTATCGGCACACAGCAGCATCGTTCTGGGCCAGGAGTGCTTCTGTACCGTACTTTGTGGATCAGGTGTGTTATCCGGTTTCTACATTAAGACTTTTAAATCAGTATGTTCCTCCAAGTTTTAGTTGTCTTCCTATCATGAGACTGTTGGGTGGAATTAAGTCCTAACTCACATCCATCTGGGAGCTGAAAATGTCAGTGAGAGATGAAAAGTGATCTCTGCTGAGGGACCGTTGTGTTGAGATGTGCTCCACATTCCTGCCGGTACAGCTCTCTGAGGCAGAAGATGTTCCTGCTTTGCAGTAGCAATGGCCACACCTGTGGGTGGGTGGTGGATATCAGTACGGTGTGACACCAACAGCGACAGATGCCTGTCCCTATCCTGCACGCAGGTCTCTGACCGAGTGAGCTTTCTGCCTGTCAAAGTACCTGCAGAGCACAGCTTGGACAGAAGCTAATGGTAGATGACAATATAGAGAAAAAGAGGAGGCCGAAGGATGTTGGCTGCCTGCCTTGCAAACATCACCAGATAAACCCAAGCTTGTTCCCAAGGACACTTCCAAAGCAGCCCTCTGGAACTGACATGTTTATTGTCTTTTTTTTTTTTTTCAGTTTCCTTTCTTTGTTTGCTTGTTTTTTGCCACTGTCTCTTTCTTGGAAAGCATTAGAAATCAGGAAAAAATTTTTTTCTCTACCCTTTTTTCAACCTAAGGTTGCAATCAAAGCTTTCAGTGCAGGACCATGTCACAGCCCCAGCTGTGCATGCATCTCATGTGACAGGACTGTCTCACATCAATGAATGGCTTCAAATATGTTACTTAAAAGAGCTACTTTGCAGGGGAAAGTGAGACGGTGAACCAGCTATTCACACTTCACTATGCTTGCAAAGTCAAACTGTCTCACTTGGGACCAAAAGGCAGACAAGTGAGTAAGACAGCCCTGTTTCCACCGTGTCTTGTTTTCCTGGTGGGAGGACACGAGGCAATACCTGCAAAGTTTGCTGTCCCCCCTCGGTTGGACGGTGGGTCGGTTCTGCCAAGAGCATCACAGCCAACCCAGCCAGTCATCCTTGGTGTGTGCTGAGGTGATGTTTCTACTTGATACCGCATCTCAGAGATTTTAAAGGGTCTTAGGAGTCTTAAAGAGTTTGAAAGCTTTCCATCCCTCTGCTTTCACAAGGTTTTTCCTGTGCTTGTTTATGATTTTGGCACTCAGAGCAAACAGGTGCTTGTTTAGAAATGGGTCAGAATTCCTAGAGCTGTAGGAAACTCTCTCCTTTATTTTGCACTGTTTGGTGCTAAGCATACAAACTGTGCCTATGGATAACCTGAGCCATTTCATCATTCATGGCACTTCTTGCTCATACTGAGAGCTCTCTTGCAGCAAAAGCAGTAGGAGACCATCTGTACACGAGCTGGAGAAACTGATGTAAATATTGCTGCTTTGGGGCTGTTATTTAGAAGGTGCTGGGCTAAATGATTTATTAGCGTGCTCAGTGCTGACGCTGAGAGGGTTCTTCTCAGGTTGGCTTTGATCACCGACACCTCCTTACGGGGTCTTGCTTACTGGAAAATTCCTAGTAACTGGATAGTGGGAAGGACCCAGGTCATGTAGCTAATGATCTTGTGCTGGAACCTGTGTAATCCCTTGCAGCATGAGAGAATGAAACCCTCAGGCGCAAACATCCTGGTGCCATGGACCTGCACGAGTGAAATCCAATGGGAGAAGCTGCAGGGCACTGTACTAGTTGCAGCTCAAAGTTTCTCCCTCTGTAGTTTCTTTCTCTTCTTTTTGCATGAGGGCTGAGTTAGAGGTGCTAGTGCAGCAGTCAGAAATTACTTTTCCTGGTACAGGTCCCCGAGCAGCTACCAGTAAGCCTTCCCTGTTTAGGGGAAATCCTTCATTTGGAAACCCAAATAATCTAAAATTAATTTAATATCAGACTTTAGATCATATATTCATCCCCACTGCCTTCAGCAGACCAGAGCCTCAGATATGGGGACTCTGTTTTGACGTTCATGAAGATTTATTTTTTGGGGATTGCTGGATCCAGCAGCCCAACAGGTAAGAATAGCCTTTAGCCAGGCTGAGAACTAATTCCCAAAAGGCACACACACAAAGCCTACACACACATGGCCACACAGCACAATCCAGAACACTCACACAAGAAGATTTAGTCCTGTCCTCCTCTGTGTTTGATCAGGATGAGGGTCCATCAGTGGGACATATATACATATACACCATGTGGACAGCAGCTGTTCTCACACATCCAGTCTCTCCAGTAGCTGCTGTCCCCTGGGGAGCACACAAGACCCCAAGGGCCCCAGCCTCACTTCAGCTGCAGGCACAGAGACCCCCTTGGCTATACGCACACAGACGCGCGCGCACACACGTGCACATCACACATGCACAGGGGCTATGGACTCCTCCAGTAACCAGTCATGGACACTCATGTGTCTGGCCCTGGATCTCCCTTTACACACACACACACACAGAGGCAGGTCTTGCAGTGGACCCCAAACCACCCAACCACCTCCACAGGTGGTGGTCTGGTCCCCTTCGCCCTGCCAGGGGACAGCTCCTCCAGCTGTCTGACAAGCAGAAACACACACATCTAGCCTGGACTCATCTCTGCTTTGGTACCTGGATCCCAAGCCACCTATCTCTCACTTGCCTGCCAGCAACAGTAGGGACCCTCCCTACCCAGTGAAATAGTTAGAAATGGCGTTTAAGAAGCAGACAGGACAGATGACAGCAGGCCAGGGCATGTCCAAATGTACATGCGTATTGACCAGATGCTGTTGAGATGCACTGGTCTCTTTTATTCTCTAATTTTCCCACATGCATTATTGCCTAAACCACCATTATCCCTTCCTTAACTGTTTTGGGTTTCTCCCCATAACATCCTATAAGTTTGTGCAATCCCAGGTTGCTATTTCTCTTGTCCCACAATGTGCCACCCTCTCTCAGTCTGTGAGGTGGTGGGTAGAAACTTTCTTGTTGTCACACCTGGCCCATGAGGCTGAGGGTCTCTTGGGACAGCCCTGCAAGGGGCAGCAAGGGACTCTTGTCCCCGGTGAGTTTCCTAGGATCTCCCCCCCTCCTGTCACATCTCCACACTCGTCTGTGGTGGTGGGTTGAGCCTTTTGTCACGTAACAACACTAGGTCTGACATACGGAAAGCTTTTTGCCATTGCAGGTTGTTTGAAAGCTTTGCTTAAATAAAAGCAGAAATTTATACTATCAGTTGATTGTAGGGCCTGGGGCTTTAGCGATGCAACAACTGTGGGCTTGGCAGCGAGATCACAACCCTCAAAAGCATTGCAGCAATGAAAATGTGGAATGGTCTGAAAACACAATAAAAATACCTGAATGCACCCACATAGGTGGCAAAAGAGAAAGAGGTCAGAAAGGCTGTTCATCAAACCTCCTTGACGTAAACTTTCAGGCAGGTGGGAGGTGCCCCTGCCCATGGCAGGG
>VWZK01014938.1:2168809-2187556 GCA_013396935.1 Baryphthengus martii | reverse complement strand
ATTTTTTAAGGCCGGGTTGGATGGGGCTCCAGGCAACCTGGTCTGGTGGGAGGCCCATGGCAGGGGGGTTGGAACTCAATGATCTTCAAGGTCCCTTCCAACCCTGATGATTCTATGATTTGGGGTTTCTGGGCCACTTTGACGCATTTTTCTCCCATTAAGCAACGAGTGAGCTCCCACTGCATAAGTGGGAGCAAGTTTGAACCTTGGTGCAAGAGACACAGGCTCTTGTATCCCATGGCATTTCTCTGCTAGATCCAGGTGGGCAAGGAGGTAGCATCTCTGGCTGCTCTTCTCTCTCACGCCCTGTGGTGGGATGGGAGATTCAAGCATCTTAACCGTTCGGGGCTTCTTGGTTGATACCTTCTCCCTGGACATGTTACTGTTGCACTCATGGGTCTGATTAGTCTTGATTTGTTTGCAACAAACCCATCCATCTCCCCTCATCTTTGTTGGGTGACACCTTGTTTCCCAGGCTTTATGTTTTGCAGGAGGCTCGCAACTCCCCTTGGCGGTATGAAATGTTAACTGTACCATCATGGTTACAAAAAAAAAAAAACTCAACAGGAGAAATTATGGGCATTTGGGAAACATTTTTTCTGATTTCCCAAGGTCACAATAGCCCAGGCTACAAGGGAACAGAACTGTCATTTTTCTCCTTTATCCCAGATACAAGGGCGGAGATGGAAATAAAGTCAAACTAGCTTTAAATGGGTCCATCTGAGTACTGTGGCCTCCTCTGATCCTGCTGACCTCTGGATAATCAGAAGATAGTTCTCTCATCACCTTTAGCTTCTGCAGGGAAAATGAACAGTAGCAAAGAGCTTCCCTCTGGAAAAAGATGCAAAAAAGGCCCAGCTAGTATGAGGTAAAACACATGGAGTTACAAACACCAAAGGAGGACCCTGGCCGTGCCAAGTGCATGGCTTGTACTTCTCCCTTGGGAGAAGCCTTGTGCCTAATGAGGATGCCACTCATCTCCACAAGGTCCTGTGGCCTCGCTGGGGATGGAGCATTTGGCAGCAGATGGTAGAATTCCTGTTAGGGATGTGGCAGATGAGCCGAGAGCTGAGATGAAAGCAGAGCACGCCAGAGCCCGGGAGGGGTTTCTGTGGTGTTTGCACAATTTGAAATAATAACAAAATCTGTAAAACTCTGGCTAGAGCATGTCTAGAATAACAGGCTAAATTTGTCGGATGAATAATTTACTAGAAGAGATTGGCCTCGCTCCAAGTGAGATGAGCACCAGCCTGATCTCAGGCTGAGCAGCCTGGGTGGCTCTGTCCTCAGCTGGGAGCTGGTCCCTCTCCTGCCACCTGGTCACTGCTCCTGCAATAAAAGCCAGTCTCCAGCCAAGGTGCTTATCCCCTGGTCACCTCTGCTCAGGGTTGCCAGGCTTCCTGCAGAGCTCCCAGTCCCCTTGTCTGTGGTTTATTTTCAAGGTGCTGCTTTACAAAGTGAGGGTGGTGGCAGTGGGTGTCTGTCACCGGCTCTGAGCTCATGGACTCGCTTGTACTCTACTTCTTTCCCTTCTCCAGCCAATTCGCTGTCCTCGGACACGGTGCCAAGTGGATTGAGGAACAGAGACTTCTTGACATTTGGAACGGGAAGGGAGATGAAGTCCCAGTGCTGGGAGGAGATGGCGGCTGCGGCCGCAGCAGCCAATTAACGTGATCATGTTTATGAATGCGGATCAGTAATTCCAGGTAAACTCCCTGAGAGAAGTGCCGCAGGCAAACAAAGCCTCCTGCCCACCCAGGAGCCTGCCAGCGGCCAGCAGTCCCTGACAGCGCCAGCACGTTCCTGCTGTGACTCTAAACTGCTTCATTTCCCAGTCCCAGACTGAACATGTCTCATTTTGTCTCCTGTTACCACAACGCTGGAGCTTACGCCCATCTTTGCAGGGCTGGTTGCAGCTGTTCCCACTCTGGACTTCTCTGCCCACTCTGCTCTGGGGATGAGGAGCTCAGGGTTAAGGTAACTTGGAGAAGGAAGCAAAGACATAGCCTTGCCTCCACAAGTGATGAGGGACGTCTTCACCTTCCTGAGTTTTGCCAGCTGCATGGTGCCTCTCCATCACCCACCCAGGGATTGGACCACTCCATGAGGGCTCTCTCAAGATGCTCTCATAACCCCAAATAGGCTTGTGGCAGGGCTGGTTTGTGTCCCCCACTGTGTAGAAGAGCAAACAGAAGCTGGTGAGCTACAAATGCATGTCAGGGCAGTGGCTAGACCTGGTTTCTCTTAGAGAAGGAAAATCTCATCATGAAGGGAGCTTCTGGAAACACCACCGCCATCCTTCAGTGAAAGGGACTAGCTCAAGCAGCCGGTGCCACCTGGCTGCAGATGTCACCAGCTACCAGTCTGAAGTGACCAACATGAGGACATTAGAACAGATAGGCACCTTGGCACTTCCTGACCTTTGCCATGATGGATCTTGGAGCACTGCAGCCCTCTTGCTCTGTAGCAGAAGTCCAGCACAGAGGTCCCCCCAGCACCTCTCCTTTGCGATGCCTCAAGTCCCCTCTGAAGAGGGCAAAGCAGTTCATACTGTGATGCTTGGCCATCCTTGGCTTCTCTGCTCAGTGGAGCTGGGCTGGGACTGGGCATGTATTTCAGGCTTGGTCTTCAACCACCTTAAACCCGAAGGCCAGGAAGGCCAGAAGTGTGTGGATGTCAACATAGACCACAGAAGCCAAGAGTTTCTGCAGCTCCTGTTAGTGAGGACCTTTGTGAAGAAGTGTGGAGTGTCCACAGGGTGTCAGTCAGCGAGTGCTTTCCTTGTTCCTACTTTATGCCCTCAGTGCTTCAGCCATAGCTGGCCTTCGAGTTCCTCAGCCTGAGCCCACTTGTGCAAAACCTCCAGGAGACCATAACCCTCCTGGCTAAGGACAGGGACGGATTGGGTGCGGCAGCACCTGCACAACCTTGAAGACTACTCAGTGCTGAAAAGGCCACCTTGGAAAGCAGAGAAGCTTTTCCTTTCCCTTGGAGAACCAACAGCCTCCCTCTTCCTCTGCCATCTCCACAGCTCTGTGGAAATTGCTCATACCCCTCCAATGTGGACAGGCCTCCTCCTCAACCACGTCCCAGTGGATGCCAGTGCTCTGGGGATGCTTCTGGGGATAAAGAGGGATGCTCCTGAAGCAGGAGGTGAGGGCAGATGCTGCTGCCGTACAGCTCCCCCCTCACTCCTCGTTTTCTGGCTCACCCCCAGGAGAGCAATAAGCAATTACGGGCCACACGGAAGCTTCATTATCGCCCTGTCGTGGCCTCATTTGACGAGACATTTTATTGCCAAACTTATTAAAAGTGAAACGTGCGGTTTCTGCGCAGCAATTTCCTGTCTGCAGCGATAAGCCAGGCTCTGCCCGCTGTGTAATAAACAGTTATTTTTATGTATGGCTCTGGCCGGGGCGACAAGGAGGTGAGAGGGCCTGGCTCATGTTAATTGCGATGGTTAATGAGATCTATTTTGGGAGCAATGTGTGAGGAGGTGTGTGCCGCTCTGCGGCAGAGGTGTTCTCCAGTGTTTTTTTGCTCTGGGTGCTGGCAGCAGCGACTATACAGGATCTTCTTGCAGAGCTTGGGGACAGCGCACCCGGAGCAGGATTAGACCGACACTCTTTCACCTGCTTCGTCTCAGCCCTTCATCACAGCCAGGGGCAAATGAGGGACCTGCTGCGCACCCCACAGCGTGGGACTGCCTCTAATGCAAGGACGGCCCAACAGCTCTGCTGATCCCACCCCTGCCTGATGCTGGAAGGAGCCTCAAAACCCAGGGATTTTGCTTCAGCCTCCCCAGATACTCTCAGCTGCCCGAGAACCAGTCCCTCTGCAGTCGCACTCTGCAAGTGATGCTGGTGGCCAAAGCCAGGGGCATCCACCATGTCACTTCCCCACCATCTCTCCTCAGGCACCTACAGCAAGGGGGTGCTGGAGTGGAGATGGCAGGAACAATAAATTCAAAAGGCACACTAATGTCACCAGGAAACCTGTGGCACTACTGGGCTGGGACCAGCAAAAATCTGATAAATATCAGCAAAGCTGATAAATGTACTTCCATTTTGTCAGAAACAAAATGTCCTCATCAGGTGTAGGGTCTGTATTTTGACTTAATATCTGTTTAATACATTTTGAAAGGAAACGGCTTTTTAAAATGCAGCATATCAAAGCTGCACTTCCAAACATCCTGATTGTTTTGGTTTTTTTCCCATACCTGGCCAGAGCTATTAGTTGAACTCAACCTGAAATCACATAACTTTTCCCAATAAACAATTTGTCAGAAAAATTCCTCCCGACTCTGGGAGACCTGTTAGTTATTTGTCAGCAGTCAAAACCCTGTTGGGTATTTCCCATCTGACTTCTTCTCTTAACAGCAGCTTTATTGATCTGGGAATTAACAGCGGAAGATGCGATACTTGCTATTCATTGCAGTCATCCCAAATGCCACTCATCTCGTCGGGCCACGGCTCCACAAAGCAAAAGCCCTTCTCCCTTCCTCCGATGCACCTCTTTTTTTTTGGTAACCATGGGTTATTTTACCCGCAATTTGCTCCCTGCATCCTCCCAATCCTGCAGCATGGACCGCTATTCCCAGATTTGGAGCCATCCTTGTTCCCGCCCGTTCCTGCTGCCTGGCTCAGCCTTTCGCTAGGTGAACTCCCTCCGTCGCCAGCCTGGGCCCTCGTTAATTTGTATTGCAGCGTGTGTCGTGGGCTGACGTGTAATTAGAGCTCCTGAAGCCTGTCTCATGCTGTAATTGCCGTGACAGGGGCCACAGCATATCCGCTTGTTAATTAGTAAACCACAATATCCCGGGGGCTCGTTGAGAGCTGCCTTAATTGTATTTCAGCTGGAACAGAGGGATAATTACCCTTTGCTAGTGCTGCCACTTTTTAATTCTTTGAAAAAAACCAAAAAAAACAAAGAAAGAAAAATCCAAATTGAGCTCCTCTTCCTCTTGGTGGTCACCGCCTCTCCCCTTGGCCACCCAGGGACCTGGTTTTGTCCCCAGGTTGAAGCGGGAGGGCTGTGGAACTCAGCGGTGTGGGGCCAAGATGCTGAGAGCTTGCATAGGCTCACGATCTTAGTCTGTCCTTCAAACTGGTGGTGACTGAGCTGTCCCTGCTCCAAGGGTGCCTCTCTGTCCCTGCACATGAGAATCCACTGGGAACTCCATTTGTAGATGAAGGTTGGCTTTCTGGAAGTCGTGTTTGCTGGGAATCCCATCCTGCCCATCCTGGGCATCACCACCAAGCACGGCTGGTTTGGAGGAACCGTCTGTTCAGGGAGGGGTGTGCATGCCAAGGACTCCAGGCTTCTCACTGGACAGAGGGGCTGTAAGTCCCCTTGAAATGCAAGTGCAAGGTGCTGTGGGCTGCAGAGAGGAGGCTGTGAATCCAGCAGGGCTCGGTGCTAGTGTACATTGCTGCCAAGAGCACTCTTGTACTTCCCGTCTCAAACACACTTGGAGCACTAGTGTTTAGAGGGACTTCAGCGCGCTCAGTGCTGGAGGTCTCTGCTCCTATAAACCCTGTGGCAGCACAGCCCCAACCTGCTTGGCTTTGATAGACCCCAGAGGTGGTCTTCCTTCTTGATTCCCTTTTTGGCAAACCTCACCTCACCAGGCAACCAGAAGTCTTCTGGGACCTGGATAAAAGCTTTTCCCTCCGTGAGAAGGGTGACCTTGCAGGGTATGAGTGTGCCTGCATCTGGCATAGTGGTCATGGGGGGACCACGGAGCTTTGGTACGAGATAAAGGAGATAGTGAGGCTCGGCATTACCCTCCTGAGGGCACCGCAAGCTCCAGAGCCCCTCTGTGCAGTGTCATAGGAGAGCTGTTGGGTGGTTCAGGATCCAGGGGGAAGGTTAACCTGGGAAGAGATGCTAATGCATGACATCTGTCCCTTTTCCCGTGCTCCTCCCTGAACTGACACAAAGAGCTTGATCACCATTAGCCCTGCTGATTCCTGCTGTTCAAAAAATCTAATGGACAATTGGCCTTCAGGAGCCGGTTTGTGCATTGGTTTAAATATTGGGTCTGGCTCCCTCCTGGGAAGCTACATGGAGGTCAGCCTTGAAGAAAAGATCAGTGCAGCAGCTTCAAGCATTAGCAAAAAGAAATAACTGAAGCAAAGAGCCTTGAACATAATTACAGCCTAAGAGCTGCGGTGGGAACTCGGTGACCTGAAGGCCTCTCCTGGACTTTAGTGTAATCAACAGATTGACACTGTTGGGTCCTGAAGGCTGGTTTTTGGAAGCCATGCGCTAGGGTTGAATGCCAGAACAGGCAGAGAAGCAGCACAGGTGCCCGTTCCAAAGGTTGGAGCGAGAAAAGTATCTCAAATGCCATGGAAGAACCAGATGGAGGCAACCACTGGAACACTCCGTGCGTAATTGAGGGCACCTTCAAGGGTAAGTACGAGGTGGCTGCCTGCCTCCAGGATGCTCTCCGCTGCTTCCATGCAAGTCACTGTCATTAGAACGGGGGATGGAGTTTATAGCTGAGTAACCACAACAACTTTGCACAAATTAAACAATATACTGCAGGTTAATTAGATTTCTTACCGTTGCCTCCATTAACTTAGCCCTGTCATCTGCTCTCAGAAGTGGATGGAGCCCCTTTGAAATCCACAGGCATTATCACTGGGAGAGGCGGATGGCTAAACCACTCCCTGGGCAACCCTACCAGTGTGGGCATGGGTGGAAGATGCCACCTTCTGTGCTTGGAAACCCCTTGGTGCGGCTGAGGAGAGCAAGTGAAGATGTAGTCATCCTCCATCCAACGGGCTGCATTTCCCCAGCTGGCATTTCACACCCACCTTTCTCCTCAGACGATCTTTTAAGAAAAATGGGTGTTTTCGCGGCACTCTCTCTCTCTCATTATTCCACGGGGCACCGTGTGAATGAAAATAAACAAAGAAGCCCCTTTCAACAACATCTAAGAATGCGGCTTCATATTTTTAAACCAATTTCCTTTGACCGTGTCAGGGCCTGTTTTGTGTTTGCTCGACAATTACGCGGCTAATGAGGACAGCTACGGTTACATCAGGCAGGATTAGGAAAAATAAGGCTACAAATGTTGCAGTGCTTAAGACAACCGATAACTAATGGGAGCTTGGAGGGCAGGCCTCAGGGGCAAGCAGCTCATCGAAGGGCTCCTGGTGCTGTTTGGAAGGAGCTGGAGCGGGCAGCAGGCAATGGGCAGGCTGGCCAGAAGGTGAGGGAGACTTCTGGTCCCTGCGTGGCAGCGGTGCCCAATGGGAAATGAGCAAGTTTGTTGGTAATTAGGAATATTTAAGGAAAGCGGCATCAAGCGCATGACCGTGAGGTTGTCCCACGGAGGCAGAGACAGACACCAGTTCTCTGATGGAGCAGGAGGCACCAGCCCTGACTGCCCCATGGGACTCAGCAAAATTGGTTCAAGAGCGACGGAGGAACTGAGCCTGGCAACTGAGAACACCAAGAAACTGGTGTTTTAGCTGAAGCCTTCCCATCCTGACTCTCTCACGGTCGGCACAGAGCTTTGTGCAGCATTTCTGTAGGGCTGTGGCTGACTCCCATCCTCCTGAATAGGGCGAGGAAGGAAAGCAGGGAGGATGCCTGGTGCTGCAGTGAGATCCTGCTCCCAGGTCACCTGGGAAGATGAGAACAGCCAGCCACAGCCTTCAGATGCCTCCTCCCAGCCGTCTCTCGATCAGCTCTGCGGCTGCCCGCTCCGCCACACGCCAGCTCTCCCATCGATCAGCTGTCCAGACTCTCCCTGGCGGGCTGGCCGGCTGCGCCAGTGCTCCCCACAGGCACCTGAAGTCATGTTCAATGAATTCCTACAACCCCAGCGTCCCGTGCAGCTCCACCGGGAAAGCAGCCATCATGGCCGTGCTGCTGCCCAGAGGGGTTTTGCTTATTCCCCTTTGGACCCTCCTCCTGAACTTTTATCTTGCGTTTCAGCTGCATCTTCTACAAAAACCTCTCGGCTAAAGCGATCCAGGACAGATTCACCTGCAGATGGATGGATGCACAGACAGACTGTGGCAGTGGTGCTATCACTTGTGTGTCTTAAGACCTGAGCAGGAGACTGTCGAGATCAAATAACCTCAGGATTGAGATGTCAACCATCCTTAAACCACATTTCCATGCCAGGCCTCCAATGCACCCTCAGGTTTAATGCTGTTGCAGCAGAGCACAACATCCTCACATCCTTCTTCCTCCCCTGCCGGTGCCATCCCTCCTTGGCATGGAGGCTTGGGCAGAGCCACCCTCCAAGGCTGGAGAAAGCCCCTGTCTCCCCTCAGCCTTCCTGCCAGAGAGAAAAGGTGGGTGGTGAGGACTCTGCAGAAGAGCTTGGGGAGCAACTGGCTCCTTGCTCTTCCTCCCACCCTTTCTGCTGCCATTTTACTGCCGTTTGCAGATTCTCCAGCATTTAGTCCCAACGCTTAGTCTCAGCGTCCAGTGGTCCACTGAGTCATGCCAAGGTCCAGCAGCCGAGGAGAGACACGCACAGCCCATGGAGACACCCTAAACCGTCTTGCTGTCTCTGCTACATGCCCAGTCCCAGGTTCCCAGCCCAACCCTGGGCTGTTACCACCAGCCTCAGACCTCAACACCCCAAGGACCATGCCATACCCCTTCCCTGTCCCTGCTGTGGCCACTCCGCCTGAGCCTACCACTCACCTTCCAGGAAGAAGAGGCCACGTGTGCTGAAGAGCCTCCCTTGAGCACAACCACTGAATTGCACTCTGGATGACTAATTTGTGCCCTAATTGGTGTGGAAATGAGTGCCAGAAAGCACTGGAATACCGAGAAGTGAAGCTCCCCAACTTGGCTTCCTTCAGGGAAACGGTCTTAATTAAGAGTCTGTCTTGCAAAGAGAGATAATTTCCAGCTATGTGTTGAAACAGAAGCCAGGGTGGAGGTTGCGGCTGAGACTGGAGTCTTCTCCTCACTGGGTCCACTTGGCTGTTGCAGAGCAGATCTGGGGTGCAGGTTCCTCAGACCTTTACATCTCCAGGGTTTAGCCAGCCCTGCCTAGACCTGCAGGACATCCCCATGGTGCTTGCACCTCCTTTAGTGTTCCTCAGCCCCGAGAGCACCTTCCCACTTTTGTCCACACGTTGGGCCCCACCAGCAGCAGCTCCCATCAGAAGTGGTCATATTAGTTCAGAAGGCCATTTTACCATCCCAGGCTGTACCGGCTCTAGTGCTGTTGACTCGATGCCTACAATCTCCACCTGTATTTGCATTACGGTTGTTCAAACTCCATGTCACTCATTGAACCTTGGGCTCTCCATTGATGCTTTTCTCTGGTGTATTTGTTCTGGACAAGCAGCTACCCGTGGCAGGTGGTCCCAACCATCCCACACATCTGGCACCCCTTCCTGCCCTGGCTGATGGGAGCGTGCCAGGGGAGGTTGCACATGGAAAGCAAACTGGAGTGGCCTCGTGCTGCTGGGCGTGCTGGAGCACCCATGGTACTGCACTGGCACTGCAGGAGACACCCGGCGAGCCCTGGCACTTCTGAGAAGGGGACTCTGGGGATACAAGGTGCCATGGAGAGCTGCTGGACTTGGCGCTGCTGCCTTCAGAGCACGGCTGGCATTGAGACGCCCCAGCCCCTTCCCCATGGCCTCGCCGTGCACAGCTGTTCCCTTAGAAATAGCTGTTGCCATGGTTTTTCCAAAGAAAACACATCTCTCCCCCCCTCCTTCCCCACCACCAGCACTCCCCACCGCCTTAACCTTGTGACAGCAGTGATGACGCGGCTCCCTGAGAAAGGCCACTTCACGTAACTATGGTAACAATTAGCTTTCTCTTGATTTTACCTCGGGGGTGATGCTAGGGAAAGGGACCCAGAGCTGCTTTCCCAGCGCGGGCGCTTCCCCTGGCCTTGCACCCGTAGCCGTGGCTGGCATGTGCCAATTGGCCGCTGCAGCAGCCTGGGAAGATGCCTCCCTCAAATGCAGGGATGTCTGCAGCCCCCCTTATCTCAGGTGGCAGGGATAAGCCCCCCATGTCCTGTATAATGGCACGTGCCCTGCGACCCTACACAAGCTCTAAGCATCTCAGCAAGGCTCTGCTGGCCTCCAGCAGCGACCAGTGCGAGGAGTTGAGCGGGGAGCTGAGCAGAGAGCTTCCCTCAAGGCATGGGGAAGGGTGGAAGCATCTGCATCCTCCAGACTCACCCCAGAAGTGTGGGGAAAAAAAGCAGGGAAGCAGCCGAGCGTGCCGGAGGAGAGTTGGGAGCCAGGTGGGATTTTGGGGCTTGGGCTGGGAGCACAGCGGGGGCATCTGTAGCCTGGATGAGCGGTCTGCAATGGTGTCTCTGCTCCCAGCAGTGGGAGGGTAAACATGGTGTGAAGCCTCTCCTTGGGTACATCAGAGTCACAGCTGCCGACTGCAGCGACTAAAATAAGCGTTTGCCTGCTTTTTATTCCTCTGAGCCCAGCAGAGCCCACTCAGCGGCAGGAGTGGAGCTGGAGTCTATTCTTAGCCCTGCAGGGAAGGGAGCGGGAGTCCCTGCACTGCTGCCGAGGAGGGCTAGGGGCTGCCTAGTCCCATCCCCTCACCATTCCCAGGAGCCTGTCCTGACTCCAGCTGGACATCCTGGCGGGAGGGACAACACCCCAATAGGGACAAAGTCCTACTTTTTGACCAAGGAGGAGTTGGGAAGACAGTGAGAGGGAGGGAGGGATGGATGGATGGATGGATGGATGGATGGATGGATGGATGGATGGATGGATGGATGCCCCAGGACCTCTCAGCATCGTTGCAGGCTTCAGCATCCCCAGGGAGCAGCTGCAATGCAGGTGGCTTTGGAAGGAGTTCGTGCTCTTGCAAAGCTGCTTTTCTGCCTGGACATGATGGGGGAGTTGGGGACCGCAAGTGACAGCTCTTGCTGCCTTCAGGGACGGGAGATTTAAGCGGAGTTAAGGGATCTGAACTGAGAGTTACCCCTCGCTCCGTGCTGTGCCAGGATCAGACCCGCTTTGCCCAGCCCCAGCCATGAGCTGCTGCTGCCGCCCACCCCAATGCTTCCCAGTGGTTTTGATGTGTGCTGCAGAGCCCAGCAACCGGGGAACCACCAGTATCACATCATCCCTGCACTGCACTGGGGGTCCTGCTCCAAAATGTGGGGAGATTCAGGGTGATCTCCAAACTGGTCTGAGTGAGCAGCAAGCACAGTGCAAAACACCCACAGTCGGACACACCGCAGCCAGCCCAGCGCTCGGCTTTGCTCTCCATCCCAACCCCGCGAGGCTAAGGGCAGGATGGGGAGCAGGCAGGGATACAGCTGCGCACGGGGGGCTGGGGGGCTGTGAGGAAGAAGCCCTGGCTCCATAGCAACAGGTACTTGCCACGTAATGGAGTCCTTTCCGCTCGGCCTCCGCAGCCGCCAGCCTTATTCGCGTGGCCATAAATAATTCAATTTTCTCATTCACACACATGAATGCTGTGGGCCAGGGCTCCGAGTGCACTCAGCCTCCATCTGTCCGGGGGGGAAGGGGGAGGCAGGGCCTGATAATAGACTCCAGTGTTTGTTTAACATGGATGAGTGTGGCCAGATGGCCTGGGGACGGGAGGTGGAAATGGGGAGGTGGGAGGTGAGGGGTGCTCTGGGGTGATCCTGGTACCCTGAGTCTCCCCTGGATGAGGAGGGGAGGAGGGGAAGAAACCAGTGCAGGGATGAGCTCTGGCACCTCCAAATCGGCGCTGGGGATGCGGATATTTGGGCTGGGAGCGGGTTAGGTGAGCTCAGGCAGCCCTTCATCACACTGTGCCTTTGGTGCCTTCCCAGCAGGGAAGAAGGGATGGGAGAAGTGCTGCGCCGTGCTGAGGATCGTCCTGATCCCTGGTGAGACCCCATCTCAGCATGAAGTGGAAGCAGGAGAGTCAATCTAGCTTCGAGATAATTTAGCTGGACATGGTGAAGAGGAAGGAGAAAGGGGTGCTGCTGCTCACTGCCCTGTCCCACACTGCTAGGCAAGGGCCAGCAGCCCCCCAAATGACCTCAGAGAATAAAACTGTGATTCTATGAAAAACCCCCAGCGATGGAGACACATTGCAGCTCACTAGCTTAATTAGCAGGCTCTGGGCCACCCCCTGGCAGGGGCACAGTGGGTCTGGCAGGAGAAAACAAGGGAATTAGCAGGGTTAAGAGGCTGCGCTGGAAAAGCCTGCGTGTCGCTGCCGAGAAGCCGGCGCCTGCTCTGTGCGCATGCAGAGCCGGGCTGAGAGGCAAGAGCTGCTGGCTGCTGCCCGGTGGCATTGGTTCCTCGCCTTCTACCCCATGGCTTGGGCACAGTCCAGTCCAAAGTGTGCCAAGGGTGGCGTGAAAGCCACACCTTCATCTCATCTCAGCGTTTGACCAGAGGGAGCCATCACGGGCACACAGAGACAGCCTGAGCCTTGGGGGGGCTCAGACCCCTACAAGAAATACAGACCAGGGAGGAACCTTGAATGTGGAACTGGTCACTTCTCCTTAGCTCTGCCTCTCACAGGCAAAGGGTTGGGCTCCTTGCCACTGGAGCAAGGTCCTGACCTCAATCACCACCTGGAGAAATCCCTATCGGAGACCCCATCCCTGCTTAAGACAGCAGCAAGCAGGTGCTTAGCCTCGAACTCAGGCACCGTCTCAAATCGAAGCCTGTAAAGCCAGCAGAGAGAATTTGGATGCTGCCAGAAGGAGGGTCAAGAGAGGAGCCCGCGCTCCGGCGGCGTTATCCATCACCAGCATTGGAAGAGTTTCCCTGTGGGAATAGGGCAAGGCAGAAGCGCCTGCCGGGGGGGAGCTGGGAGCATAACCAGCTCTCGTGCTGGCATTCCCCAGCACCACGTCGTATTTGGGTACGACACGTGTGTGTGTGTGTGTGTGCATCTGGGTGTCCTCTCGCACAGGCATGAATTCTCTCCTGGTTCCATGCTCTCGCAGGATTTTGAAGCAGTAAAAGAGGATGAGCTAGATAGCGCATGCCTGGACCGTCGGGCACAGCAGCCACTACTCCACAACTCCTCCCGCGTGGCATACAGCCCCTGCCTGCTCCGTGCGTCCGTCCGCACGGACCACAGCCAGATCCTACGCTTCCGCTCTGGTCAGCTCGACTCACACCTCGCAGCCCCGATGGCACTACAGGCAGCCACTGCCTGCGCCCATCTAGTATTAAATTAACTCCTGCTTTCCACGCCTGCTGCTCAAGCAGCTCCAGCCCCGCACACACGAACCTGACTGCACGCCTGGGAGCTGACCCCCTCAAGCAGCTCTCCACCACAAAGCCCACATCCCTCTCTGAACATCCCCCCAGGAGCTGCCCACGGAGCAGCAGCCTTTGCCTCCCCAAAGCCCCCCAGAGCGAGGTGGATCCAGGCGGGGCTGCCCCATGCTGTGCGCAGCCAGACCTCCTCGATTTGCCAGTTGGGGTGCGCCCATCGCTACGAGGGGGACAAAGGTGGCAGAGCATCACGGGGGACTGTGGGCACTCCCCCCAAATTTCCCAGGCCTTGTGGTGGGAGGCACAGGTTGTGTCCCTGCGCTTCAGCTGCTGCCGGCTGGGCAAAGGCCACCCAGACACAAGATTTCCACCTGCCTGGCAACTTGCATTTTGCCTCTTCCACCCAAACCCCAGGCCCAGCCCAAGCCCTCTGCATCTTTTGAGGGATGGGTGGTAGAAATGTGCCACTGCTTATTCCCTCAGCTCCCAGCACTGCAGGAGCGGGATGCGGAGAGCCCGGCTCCGTCAGGCTCCTCTCTCCCAGGGTGCCAGGGGCAGCTGCATCCTTGGGTTTGCCCAGGTCCTCAAGGATGGACCATAAAGTCACCGGAGCGTGATCCCCCTCTCCACCTGCCACACGTCCCCATGCCACCTGCCCCTGGAAAGGCTGCAGAGGCACCCCAGGATTCTAGTCGTAGGGTTTGCCCGGGCTGCCTTGCTCCCATCACAGACACCCCTGTGGGACCAGCGGCTCTGTAGCTGCTGGGAGTCCATGCAAGCTCCAGTGAATCTGGATCTGCATCTGCAGGCAGCTGTGGGCTCGGGAAGACCCTCAAGGGCTGCCTTATGGGAGCTGCTGAGGAGTTTGGCAACTTGCATGGTCACCATTGGGGTCTGTCCTGTCGGAAGGGACACATCCTTCCTCTCGCCAGGAGCGCACACGCCAATCCCTATGCGCACATCTCCACCCTGCTTTTCTTCAAGCCTCTCCCAGATCCCAGACCCTTTTCTATCCTGCTCCCTGCCTGCACATCTGACTGACACCAAACAGAGGCACTTACCTGCTGTTCGCCCCGTCAGAGCTGGAAGGACAGTGGGACAAAGCCCTGGGGATCAGACAGTGATGATTCTTCTCCCCCAAGGTGAGGAGAGCAGCTTCTCTCCCCCTGCCTCTGCCTGCTCCTACAGCATGCACCGTGGCTCCTGGCATCACCTATGGATTCTGCCATCTCTCATGGACCCCCTGGGGCTTGGCCACGGCAGGTTTCAAGTGCCTGGCATGGTACCAGCTCTGAAGGTCCCCTCGGTGAGGACCACAATGGGGATAAGAAGATGCCCAAGGCTCCTGCTTGAGGGGTGGCATGGAAGGAAGGCAAATGACAAGCGGTGGGCATCTTCCAAGGTGGCCCGGGAACACCGTATGATAAGGGATGAAGACCCTGCAGATGCCCATACCTTAGCACTACCCCAGGGCAGGAGCATCCCATCCCCTTTACGTGAGCAGGGCCCCACCACCTCAGGGGTTTTGTTGTCCTAGGGCTTATTCTGTCCTCTGGAATAATCCCTATGTCCCACCTGGGGGTGTGGGAAAGGTGGCAGGGTCCCAGTGGAGGACGGAAGTGACTGGTCCCAGCCAGGGGAAGCCCGTCCAGAGTTTGGATTCCTGAGGGACCCTGGTGGGACACGGGGTCACGGAGCGCAGCCTTACCTTGGAGGAGCCTCCACAGGGAAGGGATACGGCACCCATCTTGGGATGCCCCGGTCCCGGGAGAGCTGCAGTGGTAGAAGCAGGAGATGCAGGGATGGAATGGGATGAGATGGATGGGATGGGGTGGGTTGGATGAACGGATGGATGGACGGGTGGGTGGTCTGGGGGCTGCAGGTCCCCCCGCTCTCAGGTGCGGAGACAATAGCCAGGGCTCCTGTTGCAGCTGCAGACTGTCTCTTTAAACCCCTCACCAGCCCACAGGTGGCCCTGTCACCACCGTGGTCATCCATGACGTCATCGGGAGGGAGGGAAGGGGAGGAGGAGGAGGAGGGGGGAAAAACGCGATCCCTCTCCACAGCAAAAGTCCCCGAGCGCCCATGGCAACAGATTGCAAATGTCACTGCGCATCAGACGGGAGGAGGATGCCGGGCTGGTTCCCCCCCCCTCACCCCCTACGGGTGGCACGGCAGAGGGGACAGAGCTGTCACGCCACGGGTGGCACGGGGAACACAGGGCTGTCACCTCCATGGGTGGCATGGTGGGGACGGGGCTGTCACCCCGTGCTGGGTGCATGGGAGGGGACAGGGCTGTCACCCCACGCAGGGAGCCGGCTGTGGGCTAAGCGGATGGACACGTCCAGCTCCCACCACGGGATGAGGAGCAGCCTGGGGTCCGCCCCCAGCCCGGACACCCTGCTGCAGAGGTGGGTGCTGCTGTTGCCCTGCCCAGGAAGGTGCTGATCCCTGCCCGTCCCCTGTGGTTAGGGGATCCCTGTTCCTCAGCAGTGGCACCCAGTCGTCCCTGTGGGCACCCCGGCAGAACGAGGAGGACCAGTGAGCCCCCATCTCTTGCCTGTGGGGTCCTGCCTGGTCTCTGCCCCTGCAACCAGGCATTTTGCAAAGGCCAGGTGAGTTTTGGAAGGTGTTTAGAGCAGACCTTGCCTTCAAGCAGAGACAAGACAACCCCAGGAGCAAGCAAAGGGGAGCCCAGTCCCACACCCACAGACCCCAGACCACAACCCAGTGGTGATGATCCCATTAACAGCCTCCCAAACTCACCCAATTCCACTTCAAAAAGAGCCTCTGGGACTGGTTAAAACCAGAGCAAGGGACACTTTGATAGCAAAGAAAGATTTCCTTAGTGCTGCGAAGGTCCACGAGTGTTCAGCCTGCAAACTTGGGTTTGATGGAACCTGATCCCGGCGCGACCTGCCCAGTGTGGGGACAGGGGCCACGGGTCCCACAGGGTTTCTGTGGGGCTGGGGAGCCACAGGTCCTGGTCACAGGTGACAGAACCATTTCACCCCCTTTATAAAACCATGTGCAAGTGTATCTCTGGATCTCCGTGCAGAGGGGAGCCCCGAACTCTGCAAACATGAATGAATTCACCCCCCAGGCTTGGGGAAGAACTAAATATTGAATTACATCCTTGTTTTCTTTGAAAAATTAGAGCCAACCAAGGTCCCACTTTGATCTCTTTGCTCTTTTTTCACATCTACAAGACTTTCCTTGGCTGAAATTTGTCACTACCACCACCAAGATGCTTCATCCTAAAAAAATCCCCACAGAGGCAGCCGGTTCCTGCAGAGTGGCTGCACTCATTCCCGCACATGCTGGGGCTCGGGGAGGACTGAGGCATGGCTCAGAGCTAAAGCATTCTTCCTCACGACAGGCTCTTGTGCAAACTTCACCCTCTTTTTTTTTTTTTAAAAAAAATAAAATAAAAATGTGTTTTTTTCCCCCGCCCTTGGCACTACAGGGAAGTCAACAGCGACTGGGCTCAGCGACCTCAGGGAAGGGGATGCTCAGGACCTGGAGGGTTTTCTTCCTCCACAAGGATCCCTGTGAAGAGCTGGTGCAGCTTTTCCCCACAGCAATTCCATGCTGGGGGTTTATCTACTGGTGGGGCAGCCCACCCCTGCGATCTCCCCAGTGCTGTTCTCCTTCCACACCCTCTCTAATCCCGGGAAAACAGCCACGGGATCCAGAGCCGGGGAGGCTTTTGGTAAACAGCCAAAGCAAGAGCAGCAGAAGGGTCCTCGCTTCAGGAATGGGAGAAATCATCCAAACCGGCACAAATAGGCTGTGATTTATTATTTTCTCTTTTTATTTTTTTTTTAATCCACCTGCTGGCTCTAGAGAAACAGGCTGGAGATGGCTGCAGCACTGGCAGGGCAGGGAGGCGGTGGGGTTGGTGGCACTGCTCTGGTGCTGGGGCTCACGGTGAAGGCACAGAGCGTCCCACTCCTCGGCACCCTGCTAAAGTCTAGGGAAGGGACTGACCCCCTGGGGAGGAATCTCTCTTTTCTGTCGGAAGGGACACACTTGAGGCTAGGGTATTTGCGTAGGGAGCAGCCAGAGCCAGGAGCCAAGAGCTGGACAAGGGATGAATTGGGCGAGGGATGCCCCCGATCACCCCAGCTACCCAGCTGTTGGCTCAGACATGGGAAGGGCGGGGACTGTCTTCTACACACCGCTTCTTCCACCAAAGCCATCCTAATGAGACCCAAAGCCATGGACCCACAGCTGCTCTGTGAGGCTGGAGGAGCTCAGTAACCCTCTGGACCAATTCCCAGTAATCTCATATAAGTATCCAGCAACCACCACCTCAACCTCCAGTAAAACACTGTACCAGCCCCCAGTAACTCCCATACTAGCCCCCAGCAAACCCCATACCAGTCCCTGTACCAGCTCCCAATAACTCCTTTACCAGTCCCCAGTAACCCCTGTCACCAATAACCCTTACAGCAGCCCCCAGTAGCCCCTGTAGCAGTGCTCTGGACTCCAGACCAGAGCTTGCCGTTTCCCCCTGGCCTGGGAATGTGCAGATGGGCACCCCAACTCCCCGCTGTCCCCCAGCAGGTCAGCATGGGGACAGCCACATGCTCCCCAGTGCCAGACCCCTGTGAGATGGCATCGAAAGCCGCAGGAGGTGGGAAATTGCAGCAGGTGACATATCCCAGAAGCCCTGAGCCTCCAGCATCCACCTGGGGGTGGGATCTGGCTCAGTGACCCCCCCCCTGCCTCCCACCTTCTCCCAGGGCAAAATAAACAGGGACTAACTTTGCCTTGTGCCCATTATAAGATTTATTGTACAGGATGCAAATCGCTGCCGATGGACGAAACCGCTCCAGCCAGGGTCCCCTGACCCCCTCCCCAGCACCGAGCGGGGGCCGTGGCCCTGATGAAGTTGTTAGCTCCAGAAGCACTAATTGCTGCCATATTAATGGCTGTTTTGTCCAGCGAGGTATCTTTCGGGGTGTGCATGTGCTCCGGGCGGTTGTTTTCCTGCCAGCTGCCGTGTGGTTGGATGCTCTTTGGTATTTAGTTTGATCCTATTAAGGTGGATCTCAATTAATTAGGCAGGAGGCAGAGAGACAAAGAGAGACGCTGGGGCCATTCGTTTCAGTCTTGTCATCGCGCCTTCTGCAGCTGGGAGGTACTGGAAGGGACACGGGGCACGGCTGCGGGGTGTGAAACCGCTGGGAGATGGGAATGGGGCAGGCAGGTTGGCAGCAAGGTCCCCTGGGAGGCCCCCAGGCTCCCCTCCGGCTCCCACGGGAAGACAGCCGGAGCCGCCCATGTCTCAGCCACTGAGGCAGTGGGGTTCTCCTCCACCTCGCTGCTGATGAGACCCTAAATCATCCCCCAAAACACGCCTAGGATCTCCGGTAGTATCAACAGTGAAAGCCTTGGTGCAGCAGGAGCATCCTCCCTTCAGCCCGGAGCGATGCCGGCTGGTACCACTGCCGTATCCCTGTGGGGCCACCCGTGCCAGAGGAACAGGGTGCACATCACTTGACCAGCTCTCCAGCACCCCAGCCAGCTCTCC
>VWZK01014938.1:2066679-2168249 GCA_013396935.1 Baryphthengus martii | reverse complement strand
TCCTCCCGCCCCACGGCTTCCTCCCGCCCCGCCCCCGGCCTCTCCGGCTCCTTGTCCGGTTAGGAGGCCACTGCGGTCCCCAGTTCCGCGATATTCCCTCAGCCTCCGGGCCGATGGGAGAGCAGCNCAGTAGCCCCTGTAGCAGTGCTCTGGACTCCAGACCAGAGCTTGCCGTTTCCCCCTGGCCTGGGAATGTGCAGATGGGCACCCCAACTCCCCGCTGTCCCCCAGCAGGTCAGCATGGGGACAGCCACATGCTCCCCAGTGCCAGACCCCTGTGAGATGGCATCGAAAGCCGCAGGAGGTGGGAAATTGCAGCAGGTGACATATCCCAGAAGCCCTGAGCCTCCAGCATCCACCTGGGGGTGGGATCTGGCTCAGTGACCCCCCCCCTGCCTCCCACCTTCTCCCAGGGCAAAATAAACAGGGACTAACTTTGCCTTGTGCCCATTATAAGATTTATTGTACAGGATGCAAATCGCTGCCGATGGACGAAACCGCTCCAGCCAGGGTCCCCTGACCCCCTCCCCAGCACCGAGCGGGGGCCGTGGCCCTGATGAAGTTGTTAGCTCCAGAAGCACTAATTGCTGCCATATTAATGGCTGTTTTGTCCAGCGAGGTATCTTTCGGGGTGTGCATGTGCTCCGGGCGGTTGTTTTCCTGCCAGCTGCCGTGTGGTTGGATGCTCTTTGGTATTTAGTTTGATCCTATTAAGGTGGATCTCAATTAATTAGGCAGGAGGCAGAGAGACAAAGAGAGACGCTGGGGCCATTCGTTTCAGTCTTGTCATCGCGCCTTCTGCAGCTGGGAGGTACTGGAAGGGACACGGGGCACGGCTGCGGGGTGTGAAACCGCTGGGAGATGGGAATGGGGCAGGCAGGTTGACAGCAAGGTCCCCTGGGAGGCCCCCAGGCTCCCCTCCGGCTCCCACGGGAAGACAGCCGGAGCCACCCATGTCTCAGCCACTGAGGCAGTGGGGTTCTCCTCCACCTCGCTGCTGATGAGACCCTAAATCATCCCCCAAAACACGCCTAGGATCTCCGGTAGTATCAACAGTGAAAGCCTTGGTGCAGCAGGAGCATCCTCCCTTCAGCCCGGAGCGATGCCGGCTGGTACCACTGCCGTATCCCTGTGGGGCCACCCGTGCCAGAGGAACAGGGTGCACATCACTTGACCAGCTCTCCAGCACCCCAGCCAGCTCTCCAGCACCCCAGCCAGCTCTCCAGCACCCCAAGTTGAACATCCTGCACTGCGCCCCCCTGTCCCAGCCTCTGCGCCCACCGGTGGAGCAGCTCCAGGAGCCAGCGCGGCGGCTCGGCCTTGGCAAGAGGCCGGCAAATGGATCTCAAGGGCCCCCTGACATTCCTCCTTCCTTCCTTTTGAAGGACAAGTGCCCCTCGGAGCTGCCCTCGCCGCTAATGCACCGGGCGGGAAGAAGGAAGCGAGGGAGGGAGGGAGGGAGGGAGGATCTGCTAAAAGCCCGGGCGAGCAAAAAGCTTTCAAGGCCCTTGGAAAGCCCAAAGGGGTGCCCAGGGTTGACCCCAACCTCTGCCGCCGGTGCCAGGGTTGAGGTGTTGGGGTGCACCCCAATGTGCTGGCCGGCAGCAGGTGTGGTATTCCCTGGGGTGTCACTGCGTGGGGATTCGGGGTGCGGGAGGTGCCTGGGGATGGAGAGGTCCAGGGTACCTAAGGAACAGGGAGGGTTCAGGGGGCGTTTGGGGCGCGGGAATGAGGGTGCAAGGTGGTGCAGGGGGCCTGGGGATGCTTGGATGGGGGTGCAGGGGGTACTGGGATGGTGCGGCTGGGGTGCAGGATGGGTGCAGGGAGTGCCGGGGGTAAGGTGCAGGGTGGGTAAAGGGGAGAAAGGCTTCAGGATGTGTCCAGGGTGCAGGGATAGGGATCCAGGATGGGTGCAGCAATGAGACAGGGTACGTGGAGTGTCTGGGGTGCAGGATGAGTGCTTGGCGTGCAGGGTGGGTCCAGGACGGTTGTAGAATGGGTGCAGAGTTTCAGCAGGTGCCACATAGGTACAGAGAGTGCAGGGCTTCGGGGGATGCAGGATGGGTGCAGGGTGGATGCAGGATGGGTGCAGGGTGGGTACAGGGTGGATGCAGGATGGGTGCGGGGTTCCAGGGGGTGCTGGGGCGCGCCTNGCTCCCCCATGCCTTCTTGTCAGGAGACAGCTCTGGGGATTATCCCCGGCTCCCCTCACTCCAGTGCCCGGGGACTCCATTCTCTTGGTGTCCTGCTGAGTCTCTCTCATCTGCAGACCGGCCTGCAGATCCCATCACCTAGTGCACCGGGGTTCCCTCTCAGTTCCTGTTTTCCCTGGTGCCTCCCTATGAGGTCTCTCTCCCGCCTCGGTCTNCCCCCCCCCCCCCCCCCCCCCCCCCCCCCCCCCCCCCCCCCCCCCCCCCCCCCCCCCCCCCCTTTCCAAAGGCATGTCTACACTTTTCAGCTGACCCTCTGCTCCCTGGGTGCTATGGGGCATTCTCCAGCCCCATCCCTGCATGCAGGTCACTCAGTAGCCTGAGATCACCGTGTGGTCCCGGGACACGCATGTGCTCTCTCTCCGGCAGGATGAAGATGAAGTAGAGCTCTGACCATGGACCATGACGTCCCCACCATCAGGCCCCGCCGCATCCAGAACCAGAACGTCATCCACCGCCTGGAGCGCCGACGGATCAGCTCAGGCAAAGCCGGCACCCACTGGCACCAAGTCCGTGTCTTCCACCAGAACGTCTTCCCCAACTTCACCGTGGTCAACGTGGAGAAGCCGCCCTGTTTCTTGCGCAAGTTCTCCCCAGACGGCCGCTACTTCATCGCCTTCTCCTCTGACCAGACCTCTCTGGAGATTTACGAGTACCAGGGCTGCCAGGCGGCGGAAGACCTCCTGCAAGGCTACGAGGGAGAGATCCTGGCCAACGGCAACGACCAACGATCCGTCAACATCCGGGGGCGGCTCTTTGAACGCTTCTTTGTCCTGCTCCATATCACCAACGTGGCCTCCAACGGGGAGCACTTGAACCGCGAGTGCAGCCTGTTCACCGACGACTGCCGGTACGTCATCGTCGGCTCCGCCGCCTACCTGCCCGAGGAGCCCCACCCTCCCTTCTTCGAGGTTTACCGCAACAGCGAGTCGGTGACCCCCAACCCCCGGTCCCCCTTGGAAGATTATTCCTTGCACATCATAGACCTCCACACGGGCAGGCTCTGCGACACGCGGACTTTTAAATGTGACAAAGTCATCCTGTCTCACAACCAAGGGCTCTACCTCTACAAGAACATCTTGGCCATCCTCTCCGTGCAGCAACAGACCATTCACGTCTTTCAGGTGACCCCCGAGGGGACCTTCATCGACGTTCGCACCATCGGCCGCTTCTGCTACGAGGACGATCTCCTGACCCTGTCCGCGGTGTATCCCGAGGTGCAGCGGGACACTCAGACGGGAATGGCCAACCCCTACAAAGAGCCCTTCATCAACTCTTTGAAGCACAGGCTGCTGGTCTACCTGTGGAGGAGGGCCGAGCAGGATGGGAGCGCTATCGCAAAAAGGAGGTTCTTCCAGTACTTTGATCAGTTGAGGCAGCTTCGCATGTGGAAGATGCAGCTCTTGGATGAGAACCATCTGTTCATCAAATACACCAGTGAGGATGTGGTCACGCTGCGGGTGACGGATCCCTCCCAGGTACCGGTTGCTTCGGGGCAGGAGCAGTGCCGAGAGCTGAGCCCGTCAGTGTCGTTTGGGATCCCCGGTGCTTCGTTGCTGGGGGAACGTCCGATGCCTCTGATGCCGAATAACTTTTGCGTCTTTTGTTCTCACCATTTCGTTGCTTCCCTCTCAACTGAAAACGAGAGAGGAAAGATCTGACGTGGTTTTCGAGTCCCCTTTCTCCAGGGATTGTTCCCCGTGCTCAAAGATGCTGTACAGGCCTCTTCCCCTCCCACAGCCCCAGCTGATTATTTTTGAGCTGATAGTTCGTACAGTCCCCGTGCGCTGTAGAGTTGCTCTCTCCCTTCTCTCCTGTTTCTTAAGCATGTTTTTAAAATACAATAGTCTTCATTTTCCCCCAGCAGAATTACCTTTTCTGTTCTGCCTACATACTTACCCTTTTGAGCTTCGGGGAGAGGTGGTGTTTGTCATCTCTCCAAACTGGAGTAGCAGCTCTCAAGTCTAACTGATGGGCCGAGTGCTTCTCCTCTCAGTTTTAGTGCTGCGGAAGGTGAACTAGAGCAAATGTAGCTCAGTCAGTGCTGGGTCCCTCCGGACGTTCCACCGTCCCACAGGTTGATCATCTCTTTTCACTACTGTTAGAGTGGTGGTCGGGTTTGGAGCTCTGTGACACTGAGAGGGATGGGCTTTTAACCTGGTCTCTTGCTTTAATCCGCTTGCTTTTTAGTCTGTTAAAAATATTTAGCAAGAATTTGTAATAAATCTCTGTGCTGATTGTTCCCTAGATTTTTTTTTTTTTTCCTTTCATACCCTTCTCTTCCTTCTTATCTTTGCCAGTTCCAGGACTTAGATCCCAGACAAAATAGACAGTAGTTCTTCCCACGTTGCTTTAGTTTAACTCCTCCTGGAAGATGACTCTGGTTTGGTTTATTTTCCTCTCATGTAGTGTTTAGTTGGGGGAGTAGCTTTGGGAGGGAAGAGATAAGGCTCAATGGAATCGGTTTTACCTATTTGTGTAAAACTGAGCAGCTGTCTCAAAAGCAGTAGAGCTTTGTGGCAGTGACCTGCAGCGCTCCTGAGCCTGGTGTCAGCGTTGAGAGCTGGCTCAGCTCCGCTGAGGAAAAGCCTTTCATTTCTCATTTTTTTCAGAAGAGAATTCCAGATGTGGAGCGGCCTCCGCAGACCTGCCTGAACGTAGGCTTTGCGTGAGGGCTTCCTGAAGAAAGCTTGGCTCACAGAACACCTAAAGCTCCGATTTTTCTTTCGCGTATCAGAGAGGAACATCAAGTTTCCTCCAGTTTCAGGCTCCTCTCTTCTCTCTGGCTTCTCTGCCAAGAGGGCTGAGGAAGTCGCAGTTTGTACGTGCGAGTTGCTTGTGTGTCGTCGGGATTTGCACCGAACCCTTCAAGATTTTTAATCCTGAGCTGTGTATTTGTAGCTTTGGTTTGTTGTTCTGGGCTGGTGGTGATGGACTTGCTGGCTTTGCTGCCTGATTTCTGTGACACCCGACTTCTGCCAGCCGTGCTGTGACCCTGGTTTGCCTGTGATGGGCGCTGCTAAAAAGCAGTGAGGGTAGTTTCTCTGGTCAGGGGCATCCTCTAGATGTTCCTGGCAACGGAACATTTTTATTCAAGGTTGGAGGATACTCCCTGCAACCCTCAGTGATGCAAACAGTTTTTCCTTTTGCTGTCTCCTCTTATTTTCTCTCTGCTCCAACCCTGTATTTCAGAAGAGCTTCCCTTTCCTCAGGCAGTTGTCTAGTGAGTAAGCTCGTCTGGCGCGCTTCGCTCTGACGCGTGGGGGCTGGCTTTGTATTATCAGCATTTATTTTGGGGCCGTCAAACAAACGAACCTGGTGATATTTGCAGGTGGGCAGGATGGGCAGAGTGCCTGCCCTCATCCCTCAGTGTTCTTTGGGAGCGGAGGTGAAGCATTTAGGAATGGCCTTGATTGACGGAAGATTGAACCGGATAATCTGCATATAGCACGGGAATTAGTTACCTCTGAGGCAGGGGCAGGTGCTTGCGTTGCAGTGCTGGGGCGTTAGCGCTCCTGCCTCTAAGAAATGCAACCTTTGATGACCAAGGATTAAATCTGTCCTTTCCCAACGAGATGGGAGTGTTGTCTCCCTCTGAAGTAGCTGTGCTGACACAACGTCGCCTTTTTCTCCTATTTCTTGCTCGTTCACGTCATGAACCGCTGCCACTGCCAGTCCACGGCTCCGCCCCTGGGCCTGCTTGCACGAGAACATTGGCATTAAAAAGAAATCATTAATGTCTTTCAGATTTCCATTTCTATGCTGGCAGGGTACCTGGAGGGCACAGCTTTCTGTGGGCAGTGGTGTAGTGCACGGTACGCTGCAAAGGCTCATCTCTGTGTGATGGGAATGTTAAGAAGGGGAGGAAAATAATGTCTCTGTGCAAAAGAAAAAATCATTTGTGGCCAGCTAGGACTGGATTTAAAATAATTTTGTCAGCAGGAACGAGAATTAAATTTGTCACTTCAGAAAATGTTTTTGATTTGCTGGAGGGCAGAGAGGGAGAGAAACCAGAAATTTTAACATCCAGTTTGAGTTGAAAAATTGGAAGCCCATTAGGTTTTCTTCATAAATAATCACAGTTAAAGAGGTGGATAATTTGGTACCTGTTGAGGCATTCGAACGGCAGACTGGATTAGTGCGAGGCCGTGGGATTCTCCTGTGCTGCAGAGAGATTTGGATGGGGTCTGCGGTGTCCTGCGGGGAGGAGGGAGGGCCAGCTTCCCAGCTGCGCTGCCCTGGGTAACCGCTGCCTCTGCCTCTCCCCCCAGCCTTCCTTCTTCGTCGTGTACAACATGGTGACCACCGAGGTCATCGCTGTGTTCGAGAACACCTCCGACGAGCTACTGGAGCTCTTTGAGAACTTCTGCGACCTCTTCAGGAACGCCACCCTGCACAGCGAGGCCGTCCAGTTCCCCTGCTCGGCTTCCAGCAACAACTTTGCCAGGCAGATCCAGCGCCGGTGAGCCCTTTGGAGCATGCTTTATACCGTATAGACACCCGCCCAGCCCCGCCATCCGAAGGCTAGTATCCGATAACCACGGCAACCCTGGGAAAACCAGGTTCTTAGTCGCTGGGTGACGCGAGGGCCTGGCTTGCACGTGGTTCATCTTGCAGCCTCCGGCATCTGATTTATGTTCCACGGCATCTGTCTCGGTACAGGCAGTGGCCATCCAGCGCTTAGAAGAAGGAAAAGGAATTTTGAGGGAAAGCTGTTTCTGGCTCTCCTCGAGCGGTAACTCTTCTGGTGGTTATTAAAGAGTTACTGCCCAGGAACCTAGGTCCCTGAAGATAAGATTTGTCAAGATGCCGGTATCATCTCCTGGGATGGATTTTGCCGAGTGGTGTTCTCTGAATTTAGTCCGTATCAGACTGTCGTCGGTAGCGTTTTCTCCGGCATCAGTCACAAGCTTGTGGTTCTCATCAAACTGTGCCAGGAGAAGGGAAGCTCATCTGCCTAGACCTGTTGTGAAAACTGAGCAAAACAGCAAAATAACCTGGGTTTCTAGAATGTGCTGTAACAGTCAGATGTGGTTTTAATGAGGCAGAATGTGTTGTTTCTTTCGGAATATATTTTTATGTGACTCAGGGTGTTTTGTTCTTCCAGTGACTCGTGTCACGTCATCCAAAGTACTTGGCAATCACTTGTGGGCATGAAGCTTCTGTTGATTTTACCTTTATGTCACATAAGTAAGAGGAAGTTGACTGTGTCTGTAACTTTCTCAAGCTGCCTGTCAGGAAATCCACAAAGCTTAGTGGGAGAGAGAATGAGAGCGCTCACTGCAGACAGCCAAGGAACAGTTCCTGCCTTGTCTTAAAGTAGAAAGGGGAATCTTTTCATCCCCTTGGCTACAAGGGCCTGTAACAGGAGTGTTTAACTTCCACAGCGAGGTATAATAGAGCATAATCCCCGATGAGCTGGCTTTTGGCTGACTGTTTCTGGTCAAATGGAAATGTTTCACCTTCCTTGATGTATGGAAGCCGTGCAGCTGATCTGGTTGTTCTTGCACATGGAAAGCTCAAATTTTACTTGGAAAGAGAAATCCAGCCTGTGTTAATCTCTCCATCAGGAAGAACTTTCAGCTCACTAGTTTCTGGAGAGCTTCTCGTCAAGATTCTCCCTCACCTCAGGGTTCTCCCTTTGCTCATAGTGGCTAAAGACAGGGGGGATTCTCAAGACAACACGAAGGTCTCAACTGTTGCTGTGAAACCCTCTGGCTTTTGCTTACGCTGTATCCAGGCTTCCTGGTAAAACTTGGATTGACTGATGAGCTGCTAATCCGTCTCTCCTGCTTTCTGATCCTGTTCATTTCCTGTACCGCAGAGCAGCTGGGGCCAGCCCCCGTGGGCAGGCACAGTCTTGTCCTTTTGTCAGCTTGGGCTTTCTGAGCAGAAACAGTCAATGATGAGGGAGGATAAAAGGTCACCAGAGCTGGCTGGTGCTCGAATGGCCGCGATACATCTTTGGAAATGAGCTGGTTCAGTTCTTACACCGCTGCAGTTTTTCTTTCCCTGTCCGTTTTCCTCTTGGGTTTGTTTAAGCCGCGCTGTTCACCTGTGGCCTTTGCGAGTAAAACCTGTTTCTTGGTTTGCTGCAGGTTCAAAGACACTATTGTGAATGCCAAGTACGGAGGGCACACGGAGGCCGTGCGAAGGCTGCTGGGCCAGCTCCCCATCAGCGCCCAGTCGTA
Organism: Baryphthengus martii; assembly: GCA_013396935.1. NCBI lineage: Eukaryota > Metazoa > Chordata > Aves > Coraciiformes > Momotidae > Baryphthengus > Baryphthengus martii. The sequence goes on along the minus strand of VWZK01014938.1, from coordinate 2,159,848 downwards.
CAGCGGCAGCCCGTACCTCGACCTCTCCCTTTTCAGCTATGATGACAAGTGGGTGTCAGTCATGGAGCGGCCCAAGACCTGCGGTGATCACCCGATAAGGTAGGGAGCGGGCCAAGAAGCTGTGCCTGGGGAGAGTAACTCAAAACCACCTCTGCTGTTGTGGCAGCTAATGTGCAGAGAAGGGAGTAAACCAAGGCCTTTCTTCAGAGGGTTTATTGTCCAGCAGGTCGAGGGAGGTTCTCCACCCTCTCTACTGTGCCCTGATGAGACCACACCTGCAATACTGGATCCGGTTTTGGGATCCCCAATTCAAGAGAGACAGGGATCTGTTGGAAAGAGTTCAGCAGAGAACTACGAGGGTGATTAAGGGACTTGAACATCTCTGCTGTAAGGAAAGGCTGAAAAAATTGGGGCTGTTTAGTCTGGAGAAGAGAAGCCTGAGAGGGGATCTTAGTAATGTCTGTAAATATCTAAGGGGTGGGTGTCAAGTGGAAAGAGACAGTCTTTTTTCTGTGGTGCCCAGAAACAGGACAAGAAATAACAGGTACAAGCTGGAACACCGGAGGTTCCACCTTAACATGAGGAGAAACTTCTTTGCTGTGAGGGTGATGGAGCCTGGAACAGGCTGCCCAGAGAGGTTGTGGAGTCTCCTCTGGAGACTTTCAAAACCCTCCTGGATGTGTCCCTGTGTGGCCTGACCTAGGGGATCCTGCTTTCGCAGGTGGGTTGGTCTAGATGATCCCTTGAGGTCCCTTCCGATCCTTAACATTCTGTGGTTCTTTTTCAGCAGTCCCGCAAAGTTTGGCCTCTCTCCTTGCCATAACTGTTTTATGTGATAGGTGTGGGAGGATTCTTCAGGTGTTCTCACAGAGCTGCCCTGAGGAGGGTTTGAGTAGTGAAGCCTGAGCTTTTTCTGTATGAATGCTCTTTTTCCTCCTCTTCTTCTTGCAGTCCTGCCACTGGGTTTGGGCTGCAGGGTGATACGGTTCTGGATGCCTGCTTTCCTGGGCGGGAAGGATTCCTCTAGAGCATGTGGATTTAGCTGATTTGTCCTGTGAATAAAATAGCAGCTGGGTTAGGTGTTATTCCGAATGCTTGTGGTATTGATGTAGCTATTTCAGACTCTCCTTGGTTACAGTTCTCACCCTGGGAGCTGTGCTCCTCTTCATACCCCCCTTTTTTTGTGATCTGTCAGAAATGTGTGTTTCTGTAGTAGGAATTCTAGCCAGGTGTAAGGGCCATTCTGTGCCTCTTCTCTTTGATGCTGGCCAGAAGGAATCAGTCCAAGTTTGGGAATAAGGAGGTTTACGATGCTTTTTGCAGAAACGTCAAGATTATTTCTTTCTTTGTGTTGGCTGCAGCCGTAGCTGCAAGTAGTAGTGGTTAAAAATCCAACAACTCCGACCTGAAAGGCTCCAAGAGGCTGATTTCTCCAGGCAGAACAGTCTTTCCACTGACAGTGCTGCAAAAGCAAACCTGTGCTCTGAAAACAAAGAGAGCCTTCAATGCCCAAGCGCTTTGTTTAGTGACTACACACATGTTGGGGCCTCGGGCAGCCTGGGGAGACTATTCTGGCCCGTTTCCCGACTTTATTTTCATCAGTGCATTCTCAAAAAGAGGTTTCATGTCTCCCCTGGCCCTGACTCAGGTGGCGGGGAACCTCTGATTATTGCTGCGCTCTCAATTCCCAAATTATGTATATTTAATTGAATTTTCTGCCTCTATGAGTTGGTTTGATCTGCGGCTCCCGTGTTATCTGCAGAGAAAAGCCTGCCCTTTCCCCCTTGTCGCGCTTGACGTCGGGAAAACCGGCAGGGCGGCCGTCGTCCGCCAGCACCAACCTGCGCGTGGCTCCTGCGGACAAAAGGGAGCAGAACCGCAGTCATTTGCTGCCCTTACCTCTTTGTAGTAAACAAAGCAAAGCGCCACCTTCCCTCCCTCCCCTGAGCAAACCGGCGTTTCGGAGCCAGCTCTTTGAAAGCTCAAAGCTGTGCAGAGTCAATTAGGACTTGAATAGGGCCTGGGAGCGGTGGGGGCTCCCGGTTTTTGGAAAGTTAAGCGGAAGCCGAAGGGCTAACCTTAACCATTCAGTAGCTGAAAGAGGGCTGCTGCGTTTCTCACATGCAAAACAAGGGGATTAATAAAATAATGCCGCTGCCTGTTGTGGTTAGAGGGCTTGGAAATGAGGGGCCACAGGATTTGTAATCTAAGTCCTGTAACTGGCTGGAATTCAAACCCCTTCAGAAGCGAAGGCTGCTCATAGTCTGTGTGCAGTTTCCTGGCACCGATGTATGAGATAGGCAGGGCCTCCTTGCTTTTTACACCTGGGTTTCAGCATCTCTGTGCACGGTGCACTTTTAACCCTTAGTGCCTTTCTGCAGCCCAGTAGGTCCAGCTCTTGACTCGGGCTACTTGAGAGGCCAGTGGTTGTTCGCTCTCGGGCGGGAAGGACGTTAGGTTCTCCATCACCGCCGTCTTCCAGTATCTTTTCAGGTGGCTTGAAGAGATACTCACTGGGTGAAATGATGGCACTTGTGAGGAAGAGGCCCTAACGCAGCCCTGCCTGTAGTAGGGGGTCTCTAAAATCCATCTGGATGGCTAATAAGGAGCCATTTAACAAAAAAAATTGGTCTGCAGATAAATCTTCCATTTTCATACAGTTTGAAAAGGCTGGTCTTGCTGTTTCTGTTGACATACAATTTTATATTGCAGTGCCTAATTTATCCCCAGAGTGAGAGCCCATGGAAATGGCCTCTGATTGCGGAGCACTTTTAAAAATACATTTAAAAATACCAAACTGAGCACATCTTTGAGATTACAGGGAGCTTCATCTTGAGTAGTAAATTATTGTGAATTGGGGAGAGAGAGGAGCAGACGGGGGACGGCGCTTTATTTAAAGAATGACCCTCTGCATACCCAGCCTCGTGTAGGAGGGAAAGGGCTTTTTGAAAAGCCAAATACCAAGATTGTGACTCTCTCACTGGGTTCTTGTATGCAATTTTCAGGTAGGGCTGGCTGGCGCTTTGATTCAGAGGAAGGGAGAGGAGAGTGGCCCTCCAGGAAGAACATGAGGTTCTCAATAGGCTGTCTTGTTAAAATGTGGAGTATGTCTGCTCCTGAAACAGCATTGCCTGTATCTGTCATCACCCATTCTCCCAGGCTGAGAGCTGAGTGCATCATGTTGCTGGCAGGGGGGAAATGTGCTCTGAGATTAAAAGCATTCTCCAAGTTAAGACCAGAGGAAAATGCAGAATACCCACATCTGCTAAGTGATGGCGGAAAACGAAACAGCTGGGAGGCAAAATGGCAATTCCGTGCCTGAAACCGAAAGAGCAGAGAAAGTGGTCTAACGAACTGAGCCAACTTTCTGAGTGAGGACTTGAGCTACAGCTCCACTGCTTTGAGAAGGTATCGCATCCAGAAACCTCCAACAAAGTCTTGGGGAGGGTGAGGTCATAGCAGAGAATCCCCCCTTCCCACAGCAGCACAGGATGGTGGTGGTAGCCTGGCTTACGTGGGTTACACAGAGCGTGCAGAGAAGGTTCAAGAAGCAAAGAGCTTCCTGGTTTCACCTGTCTCTTCGGAGCTGTTTGCCTCATCCCCTCGGCGGTGTCCGCGTTGTGCCGAAGCCGTGTTCCGAGCTCACCTGCTCGGAGGCACAAGTGAGCTTGAGCCCTAGACAGGTTTGTGGGTGACAGCAGAACGGTGCAAGGTTTTCCTTGACCCTCTGTGTTGTCGAATGCAATCCACTGGGTCCTTCCTGCCCAGCCTAGCTTGTTAGTGCTTTTTTGATGGAAATCTGAAAGGGACTGCAAAGCCTTGCTCGAGCTGTAAAGTACAGCTTGGCACCCTTGAGCAGAATTGGATTCAGCTGTTCACCTTCCCCCACTGATTTGGGAAGTAGCGAGGCACAGGAGCAGCGGCACAGAGCCTGCCTGGCAGCACCGGCAGGGCAGGAGTGGCCTCACACTGGGGGGTGAAGGCCATTGCTAAGGGCAGCAAGCTCGGTTCTGCCTTAGGGATGGAGGGGAGCAGCTTGCTTTAAGAGAGCATGGAGATCCAGCACAGGTGGGGTCTGGACCAAACTTAGTCCCTCTTGTGAAGTCAGCTGTGACCACCAAAATGTCGGGCGGAGTCCTCTCACTGACAATACTAAAAGGATGTCGAGCTTCTCTAGACAGTGGAAAACTAGCTGCTCTGGGAGGGACTTTCCTGTATAGCCCAGAGCCAGACACCCAGCTGAGGACCTCCTGCCCCCGAGGGAGTGCCGGAGATCGAACGAGACGCTTGTCTCTCTGCGTGAAGAGCCCAGATGGCAAAGTCAATAGCGAGGAACAGCCATAATTGACTTTCTCTTCCTTTCAGATTTTACGCTCGTGATTCTGGCCTCCTGAAGTTTGAGATCCAGGCGGGACTCCTGGGGCGACCCATCAATCACACAGTGCGACGCCTGGTCGCGTTCACCTTCCACCCCTTCGAGCCCTTTGCTATCTCGGTGCAGCGCACGAACGCAGAGTACGTGGTGAACTTCCACATGAGGCACAGCTGCACGTAGGACGTCCCGCCCGCAGCTGGGGCAGCTGCTCTCCTTGGGTCCGGGCCTCAGCTACAGACACACCAAAGCCAGACACTCGCACCTTCTAGGAAACCAAACAGTCACTCATGTCAAGAAACCTGACCTGGCAGCGCCTACCAGCCAGCATCTCGCAAGGCCCTCAGCTGTGGAAAGCTGATCTGCTCAAGCTGGGCCCGCGAATGTTTCTTCTGACTCTGTTTGTACTGCGGAGGTCCTGCTGCGTTAAGCACTGCTGTTGTTCCCCGTTCCTGTTGACGAACAAGGTGTAGCTGAAGTTCCTTTCCTGGTTTCCCAGAGGCATGTCTGTGTACTCTCCCGTTGTAGGTCTTAGGATGGCAAAGATGGAGCTTCGCAAGACATTTGTGGAGCGCTCCCTTCTGTGCTGGTGCTCTCCTGCCTTGTTAGGACAAACAGCCTGTTGTACAGGGAGTGGATGGGAGCTGTGGGGAGGGCTTAGAAACACAGCTGCCTGTGGTGGTGTCTTCAGTATTGCTAGGGAAATGAAATCCTGTTCTCTTCCGCACAATCTGCTCGTGGGATTTCAAGATGCAAGAGATCAGGAAAAAAAAGGTGTGAGGAATCACTGCAATTGGGGGACGGGAGGTGTGTTCCTGACTCTTATGCAAGTTGCTTACTGTTTGTGCCTTAGTATCCATAAAATCTCCTGAGTGAAAGGTGGTGTGTTAGTACCAGAAGGCCGGGGCAGCTGGTTGTGTCTCTGCTGCCTGGGGAGGTGGGCACAGAAGGAACATGGGTGGCTGGGAAGGGTGTGAGGAGCAACAGCTGCTCCTTGCTCGCGGTGGAAGGACTTTCCCGCAGTATGGGGGTGAATCCTCACGGCCGTCTGCAGGTTCTGCTGCTGAGGGGAGGGAAGCCCCAGCCACCGGCACCCTCCTGCGTGTCAGAGTGAGAACGTGGAGGATTAACAGCATTTGGGCTTGCTCAGAAAGCAGGGAGGAGACCCGAATGAATGTGCATCGCTGCAGCTTTGCAGTTAGGAGACAAACTTGTCTTAGGTCGCTTACCTGTCCCTGTTTGATACGCTGTTCTCTGTGAGAACCCACTTGGCCATTCCCAGGCTTTGAAGCCCAGCTGGTTGGTGCGTTGGTGCCGACTGGGCCACCGCGGTGTATGCTGCTGATGAAACAAGCTCCTGGGCGTTGTATTACCTGCTGCTGTGGGCTGGTGAGGATGCTGGCCTGCCCTTCTCTCTTAAAAACGGAGATGTTGGTTGTAGGCCAACAGAGGCTGGTTTATAACCGTGTGCCACCAGGCAGTGCAGCCATCCCGGCGTCGTGAGGTGCTCCCTCGGAAGGTGGAGCCTGCTCTTGTCGCAGTCCTGCAGGGTGGGCATTAGAAAATCGGTGCTTATACAGAGGAGGCCCTCCACTGTAAAGGACCCTGACAGTGTCTTGTTCGGACCAAAATGAGCTGTGAGTGATGTGTTGTGGCCACGTGCCTGTGAAGGACGACGTTGAAGGCAGGCACTCATTCTTCATAGGAAAATAACTGGGGGGGTTGTTGGTGCCCGCGTATAGCACGAGTAGTACCCTGGCGTCTTTGAATCAGCCCTTACTCTCTTGTCTGGTGGGACTCACTAAACTCTCTGTCTCCTGGCCTCACTAAACATATTTCTAGAGTAAGATGTTGTATTTCACTGCTCTGTTCCTGGTGTTTGCACTGTCGGTTTCTCAGGTCTGTCAGGAGCGACTTCAGGTCGGAAGACTGCTAATAGAGGAGGTGTCAGGCCGTGCGTGCGTTAGCTCCAGGTTCCTCTCCATCTAATAACACTATTTGTCAAGGTTTTAAGTTTTTATCCTGTGATCTGTACCTCAAACATTCTATTACAGCTCCAAGTGGAGAATCATTTGCACATTGTAGGTCATGGATTTACCTCCTTCTGCACCACTCTTGCGTTTGTTCACACTTCCAGTATGAGACTTTTTTTTTTTTTTTTGGTCTTTTCCAAAGCTCTCAGCAGCTCTATCCAAGACTGGCTTTACTCCTTGGCCTCACAGCCTTGCGAGGTTAGTGCTTACTAAAATAGCTATCAGATCTCAATTTAGACTGGTTTTTTTCAGTGGTAAAAATATAAACCACTTCAGCATTTCTGCAGTCAGGCCTTTTATCAAATTCAGGCTGTCCTGTGTGGGGCAGGGAGCGTGGCATGGATTGTCGGACTTGGGGCTTAGAGAACAGAGATCTGTTCTTAGCTCTGCTATTAAATTGTTCTGTGACTGGGGGCAAATTTCTTCCTGTTCCAGCTGGTGTTTTCTTCTCTGTAAATGAGGCCGAAAGTGTATTTTCAGCTTTTGTAAACCACTTTGAGATTTATGGATAAAAAGTGCTGGATAAGTGCTAAGTATTTTCTTATTATGTTTGCAGACAAACTGATTGATCATTCTGGGTACTAATTGCCTTGGAGTAGCAGAGCAGATCCTCTGGTCTTGGCTGCTGCATTTTATATCTACAACAGAGTTAATTTTATTACAGAAACGTATTGAAAGAAAAGTCTCTCGTGCTTGAAATTTTTGATTCTTATTTAAGAAACCAAAACTGTGTGTGTGGTGGGGAGGGTGGGAGGAAAGCGGAAGATATTTTTTATCTGTTATTTTTCCTAGGCTAGACAAAAATGGAATAAACGGAGTTTGCTTTAAGTGCCTGATCTGTTGTCTTTGTCTTCCAAAAAAATCTTCGTGGTGTGGATGGGAAGCCCTTTGCTAAGGAGAGGCAGCAGCGGTGTGCCTTGCACTGGGCAGGAAAATCGCGTGCGAGTTTGCTGCCTCTTCCTGGCACGTGGAGTAGAAGTGTTGTTCCTACCTGAGGCATTTCTGTAGTTACCGCAGATTTCTCAAATCCTTGTCTACACGAGCTAATGCTGGAGGAGGAATTCTTGGCTTTCAGTTTTGTTTTTCCCTCAGTATATTATTACTAGCAACTTGTATTCACGGACCCTTCCTTTATTCCATTTATAGCATTTGTCCAACCTTGTGGCCATTTTCTGCTGCTGGTCCACGATCAAGAGAGGAAAGCTGAACACACCTTGCTTGGCAGAAGAGCTGTTGCCTGTCCACTGCGTTTAGGTCGGGCTTAGGCAGTCATATTTTCCACTGTGTGCTGCTCTCAGCCACCATGCAGTTTTGCAGAGCGCCAGGGCTGAGAACGTGTGGACAAGACCTTCCCAAAGTCTGGGATCTGCTTGTAATCCGCTGCTGCTCTGTAACCACGTAGCAGCGTCTGATCGTATTGGTTCCTCTAAGCAGCCGCATCTTGGGCGTGAAAAGCACTTGCCTTTGACCCCTTCCTTCATTTTCCTGTGTGCAGTTCTCTGCTGCTTTCCTTTGCAGACCTTGAGTGTATCAGAAAGCTCTTGAGCTTTTAAGATAGGCACTAAGTGACAAGGTGATGCTTGACTTGGAAAACATGTTTGACTGGCAGCAGAATCCCAGCTTTTGTTACTTCTTGTGCTGCCTTTGCTTTTTAAAAAGAAATAAAGAAATAGTAAAAGCAGGAGCCTTGCAATATTTCTTGTGTAGACTGCATGAGACAGTGAGGCACAGAAATTCCATCAGAATCAAACCTGTGTATCTGGTACTGATGTGTCCCTACTAAAGACTCCTTCCAATTAACCTTCCAGCTCTGGGTGGCTGGCCCTGATTTAGCTCCCTGATGTTCTCGGTGTACTCATAGCACCTTCCTTTTGCTCAGGTGCCAGCATCTCATATGCTTCCCTTGGTCCTTTTGACCCAGCTAGAAGAATCAGATTTCTGATGCTTTAAGAAGTCCCTTCGTCTTTGTGTCCTCTGTCTTGCCACTTTTCCATCAGCTTTTCCCACAGGATCTCTGAGGGCTGTGGACAGAGATGCGGTGAAAGCTGGATGGCAGCGGGACACGTGGCCCTGCGACAGCTTTCGTCCTTGTGCGAACCTTTGTCGAAGAGGTGCACGCTGCAGAGCAAATGGATGGTCCTGGGGACAAACGACGGGACAGGATCTGATCGGTTTGCTTTTCCCTTGCTTCCCGAGTTTCAGAGTCCAGCTCATTGGTGCGCTGGAATCCTTATGCTTCCTTGTCTTGTCATGTGGCTGTAAAAGCTTTTCTGGCCAAATACTCCTCAGGAGGAGGGAATGGTGACAGGGCTTTTATTTTATTTTTTTTTTTCCTTTTTTTCCTTGCTGCGGGGAATGGGGGCTGAGCTGAGCGAAGTCGGTCATTGTAGCAGTAACAGGCTTGGCACTACCTGCCCACCAGGCTGACGGCTCATCAGGCAGCAGCGTCCCCTGCTAGAGCCGCTCGCTGCCCGGGCTCTGATTTGCCTTTTGTTTCTCTCGGGGAAGAGCTGCGCTTGCTGCGTGAGGAAATGAGTTCTCGGAAAAATACTGATGTGGGAAAAACCCTGAATTGCGCATTCTTTTCCTGATGCTTTGACATAAAAGTACCGCACTGGTTTTAGACTAGCAATCTGAAAGCCAGTAATTCATGGCTGACTACCGTGGTCCTGCGTGCGAGGAGAGCGGGAAGGGGGCAAAGTGCCCCTGGTCCCAGCCCCTTTGGGCTGTGATGCAGCATCTGGGGAATGTGGCAGCCCTTGCTTGGTTAACAAGGAGTGGAGGGCATCGTATGAGCCCACGGGCTTCGCTGCAGAGGTAATTTTTTACTGTGGCTTTTATTTCTTTCCTCCCAGAAGTCAAATCCTTTCCTAGGGCATCTTTTAGCTGTTGCAGTTTCCTAGTGGAGTGGTTGCTGCCTGTTCTCGGTTTTGTGAGGATGCCAAGCGCACCTGAAAATTTGAAGACAGTTTCAGAGCATGGCAGGGAGATGCTCAGTGGGTGCCCAGGGCCCATGGTGGGCTGGAGGGTGGAGGACCACAGGGAGGTGTGCCTTCCAGGGGAGCTTTGCTTGAGGAGGAGCAGCACAAGATTGGGCCACAGAAAATCCTCTAGAAACTGCAACAAGGCAATGGAAAATGGTGGGAAGCACTACAAAGCCCCCAGCATTTTCTGTGTTCTGCTTTGTCCGGATATGAACTGGAGCCTTTGGAGGAGTGTACCTTCTGTAGGTGCAGAAGATAATTCTCTTCCAGCACAGAGCCACAACGATGATTAAGGGAGTGGAATGTCTCCCTTATGAGGTGAGGAAAGGCTGAGGGAGCTGGGTCTCTTTAGCTTGGGGAAGAGGAGACTGAGGAGCGACCTCATAAATGTTTACAAATATGTAAAGGGCGAGTGGCAGGAGGACGAAGCCAGGCTCTTCTCAGTGACGTCCAATGATAGAACAAGTGGCAATGGGTGCAAGATGGAGCGAGCTTAGGAGGTTTCACATAAACATAAGGAAAAACTTTTTCACAGTGAGTGTGACAGAGCACTGGAACAGGCTGCCCAGAGAGGTTGTGGAGTTTCCTTCTCTGGAGACATTCAAAACCCACCTGGACGCATTTCTGTGGGACCTACTGTAGGTGATCCTGCTCTGGCAGAAGAGTTGGACTAGCTGATCTTTTGAGGTCACTTCCAACCCATAACATTCTGTGATTCTATGTGGATGCCAGAATAGTCTGAATTCAGCCTTTTTAAAGCCAGGAACATGATACTTCTAGTCTCCATGGTTGTCCTCCTGTTTCTTTCTCCTCAGTAGCTTTGCAACTTTCCAAGCATGAGCCAGAGCACCCCTGGCTTTGCCCGAAGGGCTCCCTGACCCCCAGCTCTTGGCAATGCACCATCCCCCTCTGAAAGCTGCTCGTGCACAGAATGTCCTCTCATCTGCCAGTGTCCTTTCTCCATCCAGGCTCATTGTGACAGCCTCAGGTAGGGAGGCAGAGCGATACAAGAGAGAGCTGGGTGACCCAGCACACTGTCTCGGTGGCAGCGCCTGATGAACTGGGCAGCAGCTTCTGGTTACCTTGGATGGGGCTGGTGAGGATAACATCTGGTCCCAGTCCTGATAACTGCTGGAGAGCAGCCCAGTCCTTGGAGTGCTGGAGCCAGGGGATGTGGGAGGGAACTCGAGGGGGTGAGAAGAAGGCAGGTGGTGGGCAAGCCCTGCCAGAGCTGGCCAGCCGCTGTTCGACATGATTTTAGGGTGTTTGTAAGAGCGGCGGGCAGCACCCCATCCCCCTGAGCGCCTGCTCGCTGCCGCCGAGCTGGTCATTTGATAGCTCCTCGGTGCTCCTCAGAGCTGTAAAATGGAGCGATGCCGGATTAGATGTACCCGCTGCCCTTGGCGAGCACCCGGGAGATACGGTCCTCGCCCTCCCGCCTCCGGCCTGCTGGCGCCCGGCACCGTCGCCACGGTAACGGGGAGAAACAGCCATCCACATGGAAACGGCCTTGCTGCACCCGGCAACCGCTTCAGGAGGAAACTGGTGCAACTGGTGAGTTTGGAGAGGTGAGGGGTGCCGGCAACCAGCGGGGAGCCCTGGGCTGCGCCACGGGGCTGAACCCGCATCCTGCAGGGTACTGAAGCAGCGGCACTGGCCCTGCGGGTGGGACACCCCTCTGGAAACACCGGCATCGCTCCCGTCGCAGAGCCGGCACCCGCTCTCCCGTCGCCAGCTGCGAAGGATGGTTTTCATTGCTGCTGCCCTATTTTTTGGGGGCTGGTCCTGAGGTCAGGGTGAGGTCCAGATTAGCTGTACTGGTACCTGCAGCAGTGTAGGTAGGTCACTGGTTCAGCCCTGACCGGTGAGTCCTTAATGCTGGTAAAATCCCTCTCTGGGAGGGAGAAGGGGCAGCTGGCAGCCAAACAAGGTCTCCTGTAACATAGGGCAGACAAATGTCGTGTCAACAGTGCGATTGTGCAGCGCAGCCCGTCTGGCTTCGGTCGGCAAAGTCCAACTTAATCTCGCCTCGTCCTGCCTCCTACCCCTTAAAGCCCCAGACAATGGCTCTGCCCACGCCGGCTTCTCCCCCAGAGGGCTCAGATTTGAAGGAGATGTGGGTGCCAACCCGCTGACTCCAATAAGGACTGGGGAGAGAAGCTCTGCAGGGCTTGTCCCAATTTTTTTCTGGTCCTTTGGTGACAGCGCTGCAGCTCTTGGCTGCAAGATCACTGGGAAGGGGATCTCCCCAGCTGTCTGCACTGCTTCGCCTGCAGGGCTTTTGGTGAACAGGGCTGGGTTTACAACCATGTCCCAGGACAGATAGATTCGGAGCATCTCCCAGTGCTGGAGCAGGCCGCTTCCCAGCTGTTGGCATTACAGTGAATCCCAGAGGGCTGGCCCATCTAAAGTCATTTGCATTCCTTGGCCAGTTTGATCCTGGCAGCTCAGGAAATTGATGATTTACTTCTGTGTCTTCAACACCAGCAAAATAAAAGGCAGCATCCAGGTCTTGGCAATGGGCTGCGGGAGAGCCCTGGCTGGCAATTAGTTGTTTGCCTGCAAGCTGGTGCATGAAGAGATAAGAGTCCTATTTCACCACCTCATCTTGGGACCTGCTGAAGGGCTTAGGGGATGGAATAAGTGTCTTTCTCCTGCCTGGGGCCCCAAGTTTTATTTGTTACCCAGAGTGCTGTGTGTGGTGGGAAGCCCGGCCTGCTCCTGCACAGAGAAGCGAGCAGAGGGAGCAAGGGCCAAGAGCTGGAGTTTCTAGTGATGTGGCCGGGAGGTATGGCGGCCAGCAATCCAGCCGCCCGGGCTTCCAGTTTGGCTTTGCAAAATGAATCATTAAGTGGCGAGGCACAGAGGAGGGATTTCGGAGCCAGCTCGGAAGGGGAAGGAAGGTTCTGAGGATTGTTATTGCCATTTGGAGAGGCTTTGGAGCGGTTTCTAAACACAGCTTTGGGATGGTCTTTGTGCCTTCTTTAAAATGGTGAAGTGAAAGCCCCAAATAGCTGGTTGTGCTGGCAGGGAGGGCTCCTGAGGGAGGACACTCCATGCTTCTGACATGGAGGTCTGGCTGGAAGAAGAGCAAAGGGGAACGCATCTAGCCCCAGTCTGGAGAGCCTTTCCCTGCATCTTTCTCCTAGTACTGTGCTGACTCTTGGATCACCAGCTGAGACATTTCAGCCTTACGAGAGTTGGATTTTTTTGTTGTTTGGTTGATATTTTTCCTGTTGTATTTTCTCCTCCTGCATTTTTTTCCCTCTGTGTTCTCTTTCCCGACCCACTTTTTTGTTGCCTGCATCCTGGCTTAGCATTCAGCCCCTTGCCCCCAACCCTTTCTTTCTTCTGCCTACTTTTTAAGAAAAACAAGTGGGGAAGCTGCTGCTGGGAGCAGCTTTCCTGGGCGATGGCTCTTAGGGCTCCGTGGCTGCTGAGAGGCTTGGGTCCAGGTGCACAGCCTCCGACTCTCAGTAGATGTGGGCGTAGGAGGAGAGTTACGAACTCCAGAGAAACGAAAGGACCCTGCCAAGTGGCACTAGCGCAGGGGGAGCTTGGAGAGCACAGCAGAGGAGGCGTGAGTGGTTTCAAAAAAAAAAGGGAACAGCGTTGAGGCTTGGCTCCCCTCCGCTCTTCCCCAAGAGGACCCCGCACCCCCGCTTCACCATCAGCACGGAAACTTGGAGGCTATTAGGCGGTTCATTAGTAAAACCTCTGAGCAGTTCCCACTGCCGTTGAGTACCCATTAATGCCTCTCGAGGGGAGAGGAGAGCCTTGGAAAAGCACAAAAACAATCTGAGTGTCCTTGATCTCTTTTTGGTCAGAAAGATCAGGGGCTGGAGTTGGAGGGGCAGCTGGGAGGGGAAGAGGGGCCGGGCAAGGACACCAGGCATGAAAGCAGCACCGTGATTATTTGCCCAAGTCTGAGTGCCAAAACATAACCTGACTTGAACTGCTCCTTCTCCAAGGTTCCCGAGGGGTGCTTTAGGGTTATAAACATATGCTTTGTGCACCTCTCCAGCCAGGTATTCCCACACCGGAGGGAAAGCCGGCAAAACCTGCACAGGTGTCACCACCAGCTGCAGCGGGGCCACGGTGAACCTCCCCTGCTGCTCCAGGTTGTTAGCACTGCGGGGCCTGTCCCCTTCTTCTGGCTTGCCTGTATGTACAGTCAGCTGCTAAAGGACACTGACATCACTTAATTAAGGGTTTAATTGAATCTCACAAAGGGATCGAAATCGGCCGCCTGACTCTTGTCGCTGAGACGCTCACAGAAGAAATAGTAAAGCCCCAATTCAGCAGATAAAGCTGCAGCGCTAGGTAGAAAGTCCTTGTTCCTTTTTGTAGAGTAATACACTGTTAGAGAGAAGGCTGAGGGCTATTTTTCCAAGCCACCACTGACTTAGACTCAACTCCCCAAAGCGGTATGGTACTCATTGAGGGGTAAACAGACCCGAGGCAACATCCTATCTGTAAGTCAGAAGATTTTTTTGTGTTTTACGCCCTAAATGATGGAGAAAGGTACACATGGTGTTTTAAAACAAAGGGCAACACCCTAGAAAGGCCATGGTTGAATGAGGATGAAGCCTTGCAGTTAGTAGCAGCTTCTGAGCTTGTTTCATGGAAAAAGGGTTCTTTGAAAGTAGGGAATCAAAAGTTAGGAGGGAGCAGAGAGAAAAAGCCCAAAGGGAGAGGATGCGACCCTAATGAGGTTGCTAATGTTGTGGCCGTGCTACTGCCAAGTAAAGTAATTGCTGCTCAGGAGGAATGTGAGCCAGTAGAAAACAGCGTTCCACTCAGGTGCCAAGCAAAGCAATTAGAACTGGTAAACACCAGTGCCTGACTAAAACCAGGCCCTTAATTAATAGTTTCATCTGAAGGGTAAGGAAATCATTAAGTGTTATTGGTGTCTATTAATTCCCTGCAAGACCAGCAACAATAGTTCTAAGACTTCTTTCACCGTACAGCGTGTGCAGGAAGGAGCCGCCGAGCCCTCGTACCAGGTGGGAGAGCTTGCCTTGTGCAGCTCTGCCCTCCTGCTTCACCGAGGACTGCCCCAGAGCCCCGGGCTGTGCTGCAGAACAAGCAGCTCGGAGCCAGCATTAAGTGAGGAGGACATGGCTTTGGGAGGGTTCCATCAGGGCAGGGGAGAAAGTGGGTAGAAAATGTGACTTCAAGGAAAAGCTGCACCACTGAAGCACTGTGCAGGATAGTTTAGAGAGGGTACATTGGAGCTGGGGGGTTGGAAGACGAATATTGCCCAGTACTGTGCGGATCTAGCCACTGAGGCATGGAGAACGGTGCCAGCCTCTTCTGTCCAGCTTGGAGCGCTACGTAAATGTCAGTCAGAGGAAGAAGCAGGGGTCGCTACCAGAAGAACTAGGCAGGGAAGACAGGGAGGTCAAACTTCCCAGTGCATAAGCACTGGCGATGCTCTGGGAGACTCCATGAAGTGCTCACAAACGCTCAGACACCAAGAGTGTTACGGAACAGCCTTTACAAAGAGCACAGCCTGGATTCTAAGTCTGGATAAGACAAAGCTTTGTTCTCGTTGCTTTCTGACTCTTGAGTCACCCACCTGCTCTTCCCTGAATTTTGGAAGGACCGCAGATCTCTTCCCGATGTTATTTTTCAGTTAGTTCTATCACCTTTATCTGACGCAGGCACTTCTGCATTGATGCAGTGAGCAGCTTGTGGCAGAGAACAGCGATGTTTGGTTTTCTCCATGTGTTAGACAAACCTGCCGGGGCAGACCGGTGCTCCTCCTTCCTCGGGGCTGGCTGCCGTGCTCGGCACAGAACCCGGTCCAGCCTTGCTGTGAGGCACGGCCGTGTTCACACCTGCCTGCCCCAGCTCGCTGCCTGCATAGGTGAAGAGTTCATCTCTGTAGTTTGTAGCTGATCGGGTAACTTCTGCTTAAAAAGGGGAATATGAAGTCACTAGAAGCTCAGCCATATTTCTGGAGCGAGGAGGAAGCTCTTGTAGTGTGTCAGACATCTATGGAAGGACCTCTCTTCCTGGCTGTCAAATCTGTGACAGCTCAAGGATAACCCTTTAAGATAACCTCCCCTCTATTCAAATTCAGACAGTTGGAGTAAGGCAGGGGATTCATCCAAATCTTGTTTTCGTCTCTTCTGTCAAATGCAACTCAACAGGCTCTTCTACGCAGACCGATTTCTTTCAAAACCTGCCGTATGCCATTCAGCCCTGTGAAGGAGGTTCGCTGCCTTGTTGCCATGGTACCCTTTCTCTAAAGAGGAAGAGAATAAATATGCAATTTAAGAAACTAAGGAGGAATGACAGAAAGAGAAATAATAGAAAGGAAGATTCTGGGTTTGTGACAGAACTGCTGGCTGCTCCAAAATACCCTCTGTGTACAGGTGAAAGATTTACCCAGCATACACTGTGTGCAGCCAGGGCTGCTCTGGCAGCTTGGATCTTAAGGAGCTGCCCTTTGTGCCTCTGCCACCCAGGATATCAATCCTGTAGTCAAGTTACTGCCGTTACCCTGCCCGGTTAATGCTCCAGAGAGCCTCAGATATATTTCCTTAGCAGAAATTCTCTCTGGGTGGAGCTGGGACAGCAACAATACATCACAGACCCACGACTAGCTCATGCTGCCTGTGGATATACAGAGGTGTAGCTCAAGACTTAAGTGGTCTAAATTTCCCTGGCAGCATTTCACTGTTCCTCAGGCCTAACCCTTTGCTCGCTTTCCCCAGGACCCCAGAAAATCCAGTTCATGGTGCACGAGGCAGGACCAAAGAGACCTCAAGGATTGAAAGCGGCGAGATCCCGCCCCCTTTAGCAGGACTGACACTTTCTGTTTGCTAACAGCACCGGGAGGCCAGCCACAGCTTGGGTGAAACAAAGCGCCAGTCACGGATCCAGACCGGAGCGCTCCAAGCTGTGTACAGGGAGAGGGGCCTCTCGCACGGCCCACGGAGCTCTGCAAGGCAGGCGGAAGGGGAAGTTACCCCATGTCTTGTTTCCAAATGTGTGCACTGAGAGAAAGAGAGAAGGAAGATGACGTGACCCCACGCAGTTGTTTGCTACAGGTGACTAGAAGGAGGTGACCTCAAGCTCCTCTTCCACCTACCAAGGGCAATAATAGCACAGAGGGCGAGACAAGAGCCACATACGGCGGTAAGAGGAGGAGAGCAGTCGAGAGGCAATAACAACCCAAAATACTTCTGGAAACACAGCAGGAACGGTTGTCAAAAGACCAACATTTTAATCAACGAACTTTGTACAGAAGAGGCTTCCCACTAAGGGAGTACACGTATTCCTGCTTCTACCACCAGCTTCCACCACCTGGCTCAGGATGGTCTCTTTTTCTCAAGGTTCCCTCCACAGCTATTTCCAGGGAGGGTGGCTTTCCAGAATCTGTCACGGGACCAACGTTCAACCCAGTCCCTGCTGCATGAACTGATGTTGAAAGCTGCGTGTCTCTTCCGCTCCCCTCTCACATCCGCCTGGCTTTCCGTGGGCGGCAGCCGTTGTGTGGCACCGGGGTGTTGTCGGTGATGGAGATGACCTCCAGACCTCCCATAGTCAAACCCTTGATGGCAGCCTGGAAGGACAAGGCAGCAGATGACACACTGTTACCAACACACTGAAAAAGCTCAGGGGAAAGTAGTGTGGTCCCCCTTCCAAAAAGCAACTTGTTTCAATGGTTCTACTTTGTGATTATCTGAAAAATGAGTAATCTGTATCAAAAAAACCAGTTTAAACCTATCTCCTCCAGTCCTGTTGTCAGCAGTCCCATCAATTTTCCTACTTTCATTGGAGGAAGTCCCAAATACAGCTTTTGTTCTGCTTCCAAAGTGGCATTACTTTAAAATTCTAATAATGCTAAAATTCCATTACTTAGTGATGAACTGTTTACATCACCCTCAGAAAAAAACCCAAGTTAACAGGTAAAGTCATGAAGCCAGCCTGAATTTAAAAACCGTAGATGATGCCTGATAAAAATATAAAAAGAAACTCGTGACACCTACTTTGCGTCCTGGTCCTAGTCCTTTCACCATGACTCGCACGTGCAGTACCCCCTTCCCACGGGCTTTCTGTGAAAAGAACAACGGGTTAGTTCTCTTTAATGAAATTACTGCTGCTCTGGCTCCCCTGGAGCCTTTCGCTCCCTTCTGATCCACTATCATAGTTTTCTTTAAGTGAAAGTAAGAGTAGATAGAAATGGATACAGAAGACAAATATGGGGATTATTGCACAAAGACACTGGGGAAAAGGAGGCCTGGATACAGCTGGGGCAGTTTCAAGAGAACTTCTGTGCCAGGCGGGCAGCTCAGCATGCAGAGAAAGCTTGAAGATCAAACTATCTGTGACCTAAAGCCAAGGCAGAAGATGCCATATCCACGGATAAGTGACTGAATTAGCGAGGGACTAACTCAAAGCTGTTTTCCCTTCTCTAATGCAGTGATTTCTCTCCTGTGATCAGTGGATTCCTTCCAGAGGGTAAATGAGAAAAGCAGGCGAGCTTTCTGTCTGCTGTGCAGGAGTCCACACCTTCAGCGCAAAAAAATCTCAGGGCCTGCAAATTGCAAAGGCAAAGCACGGGCTGTAAAGCGGAGCCGTGCTGCCACCGCGTGGATGGAGCTCCTCTGAGTCTCTCGCTTTCCGTGTCCTGGTGCCATGAATGTACTAGCAACTCTCACGGTGACAGAAAAAATCTGGCCCAGTGCAGCTGTGCGGCTACTACGAGGCTTTGGTGAGCACAGATTAATAGTGAAGATGTACTTCTGTTCCTCTGGGCCGACCACAACAAGCTGTTGGGCAGCAGCAGCACCAAAACGTCCGACATGAGAGGCCGGAGCAAGTTCCACCTCATTTAGGATGCGGATTTTCAGTTGAACCTGGCCTCATCCTGCTGTAATGAGGACCGTGACACAACCAGCCTCATCTTCTGCCGCACGGACACCCACAGGATTTTTAGAAACCATTACAGTAAACTGTCTGCAGCTGGAAACTACACAAGCAAGGACATCACCTTCTCTGGCTGGAACCACTGGCAGCGGCTCCATTCTCTCGGGGCAGAGAGCAGCTATAAACCATTCAGCCAGTAATTAACAGCAGCTTCTCAGTCCCCTGCAGTGCAAGGATTGAACTGCTGCTGATTCAGGGGCTGTATTTCCAGAACGGCTGAGAGATACTCACTTAGGAAAAAAGGCACTGGGAAAGGGCACAGCTCACACTCTGGGCTCCAACTGCTGTTTGGAGCGTGAGGAGCAGAGCTTGGCACCGCTGCCTGGGATCCAGGCAGTGGGGGAGGCGCCGGCGCTCGCCTCTGGGAGGGCGAGAGGCATCGGGGCAGACTCACCACCGCTGCCGCCATGGCTGCGGTCTGCGCGGCGATGGCAGTTCCCTTCTTGGCGTTCTGGAAGCCTTCCGTGCCACAGGACGTATGGGAAAACGGCCGGTTGTCAAAGCTGACCACTTGGATGTGGGTGCTACAGAAAGAGGGATAAAAGAAAGAAGCGACCTGGAACACAGCTGCTCGCCTTCCTGGCATGGTTCCCTACGGGACTCTCGTCTCCCTTCTCCAAGCCTAACTCAACACCTCCTTTGGAGGTATCCCACTTACACCAACCTGCTGCAGAAACCTCCCAGCAGTCACCTTCTGGTCACCCTAGAGAACCTGAGTGAAGTGGCAAAACCCTTCTGGGTCAGATATAATTTATTCAGGTACACCTCACATACCCCTTGGCCCTTTCAGACCCACCTCTGCTGTGAGCATTTTACCTCTTGAGTTTATTAAAAAAACCCACACAAACATTACTGTTTCTTAAAGCTCCTGGAAGTTCTAGAAAGGTATCATACTAGAGACCACTAATGAAACACAACTGTCTCTCATGGAGAATATGACAATACTTTCAACCCCTCTACAGCAAGTGCTAGAGTGGAAGGACAGAGCTAGAGCAGAAGGCTGGAAGTAACCTGCCCTTAAAGCCATCAGCATCTAATTATTCCTATCGGAATGTAGCCAAAAATGTGTAACAACAATCTTATCGTTGTTAAAGACATTATAAGGACAGTTCTGCTTCCTGAACAGCACTGAGGTTTGAGTTCAGTCTTGTTATCTTCCCAGTCACGAACACCACTACCCTGACTTTTTTCCTTTGAGCCTTATGATCAAAATGATGACGGCCAAACCCCGGGTGTTACCAGCTTTTATTTTGCATAAAAGCAGGAGCAGAGCGGCTCATTTGCTTACTTGTTGTAGGTAGCTTTGATGTGAGCTATTGGGATCTCTTCATAGATCTTTCCATCCCATCTCATGGAGTTCCTCTGCAGGATTAAAGGGCTGAGGAGCAAAACGAGAGTTAGCAGGAACTCGCTCTTTATAGTTCACAAAGTTTTATTTCATAATGGGAAAGGAAAACAAGGATCAAGTCTCTACAAGACACAAGCTGCGTTTGTGATTGAGTCAAGTCACTTCTTTTCGTTCCTCGGCTGAAAAACCACCGAAGGCGAGAATACCTCCCAGCGAGAGGCAAATGGCAGAGCCCTCCCGGCGCGGCCTGGCCCTCTCACCTCAGGTCGGTCACGCTCTGGTTCTCCGCTTCCTTCTCCGCCGCCTCCTGCAGGCTCCGGGGGCCGGTCCGTAGGCCGCGGCCTAGGGCAGCAGCGCGGCTCCTGCGGGAGAGAAACGGCAGCCGGCCATGAGGAGACCGGGACCTCCCCGCAGGCCTGGGGTGGGGGTGTTGGGGTCACCATCGNGCCGCCTCTGCCCCCCGACCATGGAGGCTTTTCGGGGCGATGTGCCTGCTGAGGTTGCCCCGAATCACGCAGCCTCTTGCGAAGGAGGAGGAAGAGATGGCGGCTCTCACGGAGCAGGTAGAGCGGGGGTGCTTGGTAATGGGAAAATGGCCGCCTCAGGCGTGGAGGCGAGAGAACCACGCTGGGCTGGCAGCTGAGGCCAGACCAGCTCTGAGACTGGCCTCGGCTACCAGCCCCGGGGGATGACAGGCGCCGGTCTGGGGACACCTTGGGTGATGTTGCTCCCCGCCATAACTGAGGGCGCTGTGTGTGAGTTGCTGCCTGCGCCAGGTATTGTGGAGTTTGGCAGCTTCCTTGTCGCTGTTGATGTCCCTGATCTTGGGGAGATTCCCATAGAATGATAGAATGTTAGGGGTTGGAAGGGACCTCAAGGGATCATCTAGTCCAACCGCCCTGCCAGAGCAGGGCAGGCCACGCAGGAACACGTCCAGGTGGGTTTTGAAAGTCTCCAGAGAAGGAGACTCCATAACCTCTCTGGGCAGCCTGTTCCAGGTTCTGTCACCCTCACAGTAAAGCAGTTTCTCCTCATGTTGACGTGAAGCCTCCTGTGTCCAGCTTGTACCTGTTATTTCTTGTCCTATTGTGGGGCACCACAGAAAAAAGACTGTCTCTTTCCACTTGACACCCACCCTTTAGATATTTACAGACATTACTAAGATCCTCTCTCAGGCTTCTCTTCTCCAGACTAAACAGCCCCAGTTCTTTTCAGCCTTTCCTCACAGGAGAGATGTTCAAGCCCCTTAATCACCCTCGTAGTTCTCTGCTGAACTCTTTCCAGTAGATCCCTGTCTCTCTTGAATTGGGGATCCCAAAAGCAGATCCGGTGTGGTGTCACCAGGGCACAGCAGAGAGGGTGGAGAACCTCCCTTGACCTGCTGGACACAGTTTTCTTAATGCGCCCCAGGATCCCATTGGCCTTCTTGGCCACAAGGGCCCATTGCTGTCCCATGAAGAACTTACTCTCCACTAGGACTCCAAGGTCTTTCTCCACGGAACTGCTTTCCAGCAGGACAACCCCTAATCTGTACTAGTGCCTGGCGAATTTGTTGAGGTAGAACTGGTTTAATTTTGCTTGCTGCTTCCAGCCCGTAGCGCTGGCGGTTTAAGGATTCTCTCCGTTGTTCTTCTAGATAGAGATGGAGAAAAGCCACTATTCGGATCATGAAATGAGGAAGCTGGAGGAGGAGGAGCAGCTCCGGAGAAGGAAGGAAAGCACGTACGATGACGATGAAGCACCCGGCAAAACGGTCATCATGGCTCAAGACCTGGAGGACAAGTGGGAACAAAAGTTGCTGCAATTCCAAGCTGCTCCGCGGGTAACAGGTACGGGCGGGAGTCTGTGGCGGGTGAGAACGCCCCGATGGTTTGCCAAGCACAGCTGAGGGCGGTTGGGTGGAGGGGAGACATTTGCCGAGTCTTTTTGGGGTTTAAGGAGAGTCTTGACTCTCTGGCTGCTCTGTGAGCACAGATGGAATGCACTGGCTGACAAGGGAATCAGCGTTTCCATGCTCTGAAGATGTACATGTTCAACTTCACCGGGGCAAAATGGTGAAAGTGGATGGTTTCAGATGGGAAATGTTTGGTTGCTTGGTTCCCAAGCTCTGCCTGGTGCTCTCGTTGGGTTTTGTCAATATAGAAATCCAGGCTGCTTGCAATAAATTCCTTCTGGAAAGGAGTTCTGTCTGCTGGTGGGTTCCAGCTGAATCCTGCACTGGCTTTCAGAGCAACCAGGAGCGTTCTTGTCTAGATCTTTGTCGTGTTTTGTGTATCCATTTTTGTGCGTCGTTGCTGAAAGGGTGTGAGGTGTGGAGAGTTGATTAATCAAGGGGATCAGAGCAGTGCTGCCCAGAGACTTTGCTTCCCCTGTGTGCTGGTTTTTGGCAGATGCTGATAAAAACAACAATCGAACGTCGTTGAACAGGAAGTTGGACAGTAACCTGATGCTTCTGGTGAAACAGAAAGTTGGTAACCAGGAGCTGTGGCTCCTGCCCCAAGCAGAGTGGCAGCCTGGAGAGACGTTGCGAGGCACGGCCGAGCGAGCCATGGCTGCATTTTTGGGTGTGTACTTTGCCATGCCCATGGCCCTCCCTTCTCTTTGCCCCAGTGGTTTTCTTCCTGTGCCCTGCCTGAGGGATATTTGCCATCTGCTGTAGGGAAATTTTTCCCAGCAGAAGGGAGGCAGGCATTTCACGGCAGAGGGACGGAGCCCCGTGGGGTGGGCTTTCCGGCAAGAGCCGTGACCGTGGGTTATCGGCTCTGGAACCGCGCGTCACGGAACGATGGCAGCGTATGCAGAGCTGGCGGGGCCGGCAGGCTGGGGATTGGGATCTCTGGCTGCCAGCAGCTGCCGTGCCGGGTCTGGCACTCATGGTCTGATGTTGGAGCATCACCAGATGCCCCCTGAATGATCTGGGCTTGCTCCAGGTGTACGGCTTCTCTTTCCCTCTTGTCGCCCTGTAGCAGCTTTTGTGGCAGATGGGTTATGGCAAACCCACGGGTCCTTGCTTTGCGCTGCAGGTTGGCAAAGCTTGATACTCCCTCCCTCCCTTCCTCCTTCCCTCTCTCTGAGAGGACTCACTGGGCCCCAAACAAATTGTTTTTTCATGAGACAAGGCTTATAGGTGGCATATTTTGTTTAAAAGAGGGAAGAGCGTGGAGCATGTTACGCTGCCTTCTTGGTACTGCAGAAGAGCAGTTACTGTCGTTCCTTGTGTTCTTACACCTTGTGTTCTTTCTCTCACGTTGCTGGGGTCTTGCAGGAGATCACATTCAAGCCAAAATCCTGGGGAACGCGCCATATGGGATTTACAAGTATAAATTCCCTAGGGCCATCCGGACTGCGGATCACTTGGGAGCCAAAGTATTCTTCTTCAAAGCCTTCCTCCAAAGCAGTGACTTGTCCCAGGCAGAGCTGAAGGAAGATTACCTGTGGGTCACAAAGGACGAGCTGGGAGATTACTTGAAGTCGGAGTACCTGAAAAAAGTCAATCGATTCCTTCTGGACTTGTAAGCGATCGGCTGTGCTCCAGCAGATGGGGAAGGCGGGGGACATGACTCCAGGGAGGAGGAGCACAGCTGCTGCTTTGCATGCTCTGTCTGTATGAGATGGGAACTTGGGCTCTGGAGGATAATTTGCCTTTGCCTTATTTCCCAGTTCTTTTCACCGGGGCTGTACAGAATAAATATTAAAACTTATACTTGGAAGTGAAGCTCTCCTGATGGAGTTCTTTGCTCTTGTTGAATGCCCCTCCTCCACCTCTTCTGGAAATGCACGTTGCGATCTTTTCCTCGCCCGTGTGCGCGTTTCCCCGGGGCTGTGGTACCCGGGAGGCTGGCTTTCCTCACCAGGCTCCTGTCACTGTCTCCAGCTCAGATGGTTTCTTCCCTGCAGCGGCCAATGCTCATCTCTGGTACCTGTTCTTTGGTAAGAGCAGTGCTGAAGGGTTGTCTGTGTGTCCAGGTGGGAACAGACTCTCCTGCACCCAAGGCTGGGCAAGGTGGTTTCCTGGAGAGGTGGAAACTGGGATATTCACAGCTTATTAGCGTTTAATCTGCCTTGGAGCTGCCTCTGGCCTACAGTCTGTGAAGGAATAGACAGTAGCTCGCTCTTTAGGTGAGTGCTGCTTTCCCACCCACTTTGCCCTCCTCTTGAGCCTCCAGCTGTAGCAACAGGCACTGAAGGAGGGTGGCTTTTGAACAGCAGCTCCCTGGGCTTCGAGGCGGGGGATGGCTGCTGTGGCATTGCTGCCTCCTGGGAACAGCCTCAAAGGTGGCTCTGAGGAGTTCCCAGCTCCCATCCCTGGTGCTTTAGGCCTGCCCTGCTAAGCCAGCTCAGGCAGATCTGCCTCAGGTAGCCTGACCCTATTGCCCCAGATGAGAATCATAAAATCACTAAGGTTGGACCCCACCTTCAAGATTATCAAGTCCAACCGTCTACTAAAAATCGTCATGCGCCCTACGCCACGTCCTGAAGCGCCCCATCCACACGCCTTCTGAACGCCTCCCGGGAAGGTGACTCTACCACCTCCCTGGGCAGCCTGTTCCAATGAACAATGAATTAGAAGGTCTGTCCTGGGTGTCTGTTGCTTCTCTGGGGACAGTTCTGTTTCTTGGGAGGTTTTGTTTTTGTCTGGTTTTCTGTTTGGTAGTCAGAGTGCGGGCTGAGCGCTGGCTGGACCTTGCAGACAATCCGCCTTCTTCAGTGGCAGGGAGAGGGGGAGGAAATGGCTGTCGTTAATCATCGGGAGAGGGTTTGGCCTCCAGAGGTGGAACCGGAGATTGCTATATGTATTTTATCAATCCTTTGGGAGCTGTTGAGCTGCAGGCCTCAAATTAAAGCTATCCTTAATCACTCCACAAGCCATCGGGGCTGGGGGACGGGTAGCACAGCAGCCTTCTATTTTCTAACGCCAGGCAGTTTGGGAGCTGCAGGCTTCCCATAAATTGCCAACAAAACAAAACTTGGTTTCTTGAAGCACCCTTGCAGGCCTGGCAAGGAGGCTGTGGCTGCAGCAGAGAGCACTTGAGGAAATGAATGCGGAGCAGAACACGCACCTGAAAAACTGCAGGGTGTTTGGCTGCTGTCTGGGGTCAGCACTGCTGAAGGGGAGACTGTTGCCTTCTCCAGGACTGAAAGCTCCTGCAGAAGAGTGAGGTGAGTCCTCCCCCTCAGGCTGTGCCCTGGCAGCCTGGGGGCTGTGGGTGCAATTAGCTGGGGATGAGGCTTTTGTCTGCCACTCTTTTCTCAGGCCCTCGCTGGCTCCATGGCCCAGCCCCCGAGCAGAGCTCTGTGAGCCAAGCTTAGGGTGTGCCCTTTGCCAAGGTCGCTGCCCCCTTTCCCGTGCCAAAAGCAGGTTTTGTGTTGCTGCACCAAAACTTTCAAAGCATGTAAGATGCTGTTTAATCAGTGCTTAGTTGTTCTCAAAACCGGGAGCACAAAAGAGAGAAAAGGCTGTGCTGAAAGCTTGCTGATCTTCAAACCCAGGCAGTTCCTAATCTCTGGCTTACTTGAGCTACAAGTCTTTGGGCATTGTCTGTGCTGACAGGTGTAGCTCCCTCCTGCAGTGGAAAGGTCAGAATCAGCCTCCTTTATACATATATATTTTTTTTTTTTTTTTTTTTCCTGTGGGCTCAGGCCTTTATTCTTACACCTAGCAGGTGTTTGAGAAGTGTGGTCTTTTCTGGAAACTAAAATTTTTGTTTTTTCATCACTTAAAACACGAGTTCCTACTTACAGCCTGTGTAGGAACAGCATCTTTATTATTTACTTTTTTTTTCCTGTTGCAGTTGATTTTGTTTACAAACTGTCAGCCAGTTGCTGCAAACAATCCTAGATCCTCCAACTCGGGTGCTTTTGCTCAGCTTTCCCTCAGAGGGGGCCTGTTGCCCTTTCTCTGGCCTCAGTGAGAGGGAAGGCAAAAAGCTGTCACCAAGGTTTCTTAGCAGAGAGGGTAGTTTTTATGTTCTCTGTTCCCAGAGGTCCTGTGGTCGATCACAGAGGCTGTTCTTTTCCTTGGAGAATTTGGTGGCTGCTGGCTGGCTTTCCACTGGGTACAAGCCTATGCCCATGCAGCGGGCAGGCTGGTGGGATATATTTTGTCAGTCACTACTGAAAGGATAGCACAGAGCATTAAACCTTTCCTCAGTGAGCTTTCCTCTCTCCTGGAGCGGAAAAAACCTGTCAAGTTGTGGCTGGGAAAGAGCTGCTGCAGCCACAGCGCGCTTCCACCGTCCAGCACAAAGAGCAGGAGGAGCATTTCACTTCTGCTGAGCGTGAAACACAAAACTCCCCTTGCAAACATGATGGAGAACCTCGTGAGTGTTCACCTGGGTGTTGAAGGAGTCTGGAGCTTATTTGCACCCAAAGCCTGAAGGGCAATCCTCACCTTGGCAAAGGCCTCCTGACACGAGGTCTCAGCCAGAAGCAGAAGCCGCAGCAAGTGCCTGGGAAGGCAGGGAGTTTGCTGTGGCTCTTTAGTGCAAGGCACAGTCAGATCGAAGAGCTCTCCTGTGAAGTGTGCACCGGAGAGAGGTGTTTCGGGAAGGACCTGCAACAACTTGCTTTGAGAGCGGCAGTGTGGGGCTCACCTAAGAAGTCCGACGTGAGATCACTGCTGCATCTGCCGGAGCGGCATCTGAGCCTCGGGGAGGAAGCTGGAGAGCAGTCAGGCTGCCGAGACTTTCCGCTCCTCAAAGCTGTTTTCAGCACAGGATGCTTCCACTCATGAAGGTGAGACGCAAAAGTCAGATCCTCCCCCTCTCCAAGGGGAAGGAGACACAGAGATAACCTTCCCCGGTGCGATGCGGTCCAGCAGCTGTTGCTAAAAGCCTCAGGAGCAGAAACAAATGGAAGGCTCAGTTGCAGTCTAAAACATCAGCATCTAAGCCGTTGTTTAAGCCACCACGTTAGAAGAGAGAGATGAAGGTTCTCCTCGTGACAAATTGATGCTAGCATTCCCCTCCAGCGAAGGAGAGATAACAAGTCCTAATAAAACTACTTTTCAGCTTCACAGATAGAGCTTTCCTCTACTTTCCCTACAAAATACCTCTTCTAGCTGGTAACCCTCCCTATCTGCTGGAGTTATGTCGATTGGTGCTCTCTAAGCAGAGCCCTGCTCGTGTATTTTGTGGTACCCTGTGAACTGCTCAGAACCACACGCTTTCTCACCTAATAGGAAGCTGCTGTTTGTTGCTCCTCCTGCCTGGCTTCAAGCAACCAAAGGCTTTAACATTTGGAAGATAAATAGATGCAGAGCCAGGAGAGGCCGTTGGAGCCACGGGCTGCGCTGCTTCCTACTCTCTGAAACCCTGTAGGAGGAGTGAGATGCTGTTGCTCCCAAACACAGCGGTGAGCATGTTAGAGCAGGGAGAGCTGCACCCTGCGGTGTCCCTCCCTGCCAGGGCAAAGGGTGGGCTGGCTCAGGGAGGGTAGGAGTTAGGCTATCCCAGTTGGGGCATCCTGTGGGTTTGCTTGCTCTCCTGGAGGATAAGGCATCGCCAGCAGCAGCCGCCACTTTGTCCTGTTCAATATCCCGTGCTTGTGGTGGAAGGGATCAGTCTCTTTAGAGGAAGGTTTTCTGGTAGTGCCTGGGGTTTTGGCAAGCGTTGCCCGTTCTTGCTGTGCTCAGCTGCCTGCAGGGGATGCAGCGTGGGATGTTCTGCTCATAACAGCTTAGAAACCCAGCCTAAAATGGTGTGGAAGTCCTGGTTGAGTGTTACGAGTGGATTAGGTCTCATCCTGTTGTTTTGAGGACTTTTTCCTCCCTTTTCTTGTGAAATCACCCTTGTATTTTGACATAACCAGCATGTTGGAAGGATGCAGAATGGGGCAGGCAGAAGGCAGTGCTTGAATGAATCTCTGCAAAAGTAAGAACAGATATAAAAGAAGGGAGGCTACTGGGAAACTTGGACTCAGGGTGAAATTGCTCCAGAAGTTTTGCTGATAATACCCAATTCTTAACACCAAGCCCTCGAAAAGCACAGCCAGGAAGGAATTTGCGAGGTGGGTACAAACTGCTGACAGCAGGAGGCCCCTTCAGGTAGTTCTAGCTACATCTTTGCTGTCATGGGTACTTTTCCCAAACAGATCTTGGGGAGGGTATAAAATCCTTTGGCAGGACTTCACAGGCAATGCTGGGAGACCCAGGGGCATTTCTCAATTGAAATATGAAGAGTTATTCAGCAACACTGAAATGAAGCTTCTTCAAAACTCAAGCAAGGCAATAAAGCCTTTCTGCAGCGTATACATTGCTTTAGGACTCACCATCTCAGCCTACTTCAGAAGCAGGACAGTGTGCTTGTGGGAGTTGGCCCTTTACCTGGCCACTGTGAACATCCAGTCTCATAATTAACCGAGGTAAAAGTTTAGGAGAAGATTTAATAGCTAACAATTTGCAGTTTAGGCTGATCTCTGCTGGAGATAAAGGCAAGAGCTGATGTTGGAGGCAGATTATCTTGTGTCTGAGTGCTGCTCTCCCTCTTGAGCATCGGGGCAGAGGGAAGCTGAGGATGTGGGGGCACGAGGCACGACAGAGCGGCGAGCGACATCGGGGGTGAGCGTGTGTGTCGCTGGCCTGCTCTCACCACGTGCTGCCTGCCTGCTTTCTGCTCTCTCTCATCTATCAATGTAATGATGCCCATTACATTTCTCCTTTCAGGTTTTACCCTCCCAAATGTTATTCCATAGCATTAAACCCGTGGGGGAAGTGAATTGTTGGGGAAAGTAACTAGATATAATCCAGGTTTAATGGGCATGTAGCAAAAGCACGCTGGGTTGGGAGGGTGGTTCAGCCAGCGTCCTGCTTCTGCAGGCAAATAGAAATTTATCTTGATGTGTGTATATATCTGGCTTCGTGATCTCTGAGCTCTTAATAATTGGTTTGGTGACCTGCCGGCAGTGTTCTCTCTCTGTAGAGTTTTCCCCAGTCCCCAGTTAATATAACGGGTCACAAATCCCATTTGCTTTTGAATTCTGAGTAATCCTTTTGTTAATGTCGCCTATTGCTGTTCTGGAAGCGGGGGAGGAAACCGGAGCCGTGTGCTGATCAGCAAATCTGGTTCCGCGCGTTCGTGATCTGTGGCCCTGCCCGCCTGCCTTTTCCAAACGGCTGGGGCAGCCCGTTTGTGTTGGATCCAATGTTCCCCTCTGCAAAGCGGCGATTGTTTCCCGAGCCGGGGTATTAGCAAATGGCACCGGCTGCAAGTGTTGGGTCAGCTCGAGGGGAGCAGTGAGGTGTGATGGACAGTGGGCAGTGGGCAGCCGGCAGCCGAGGGATAAGGGGCGTGTTGGAGAGAGAGGCTGGGCATTTGGGGTGTCTGAGCCCACCAGGACCCTGTGTGGGGGACCAGTGAGTTCCCTATTTCAGGAGATGGGTGACTGTTGGAGGTGGCACCCATGGGGACGCACTTTTCCACCTCTGCTCCACCAGTGCTCAGAGCTCAATGTCCAGTCTTGTCCCTGCACAGAAGTAGAGGACATGATACAGCAGGAGGTGCCCTTCCAGCAGCCCAATAGAGACTCCTGATCTACCAGGAGCTGGAGGCAGTCAGTAGGATGGACACTGCCTGTTCCAGACCCTTCTGGATTTCATATCCCTTAATTTTCTCTGCCCGGAAACAGGACTGTGGTGAGCTGTAGCTATTTTGCCTGCTCTCTCCTGTCTTTGTGAGTAGGTAGGTATCAGAGCCCTTCCAGAGGGACAAGAAGCTGTCAATTGACCAGCTCCTAAGGTGAGCACAGATATACCCCTACTGAAGGGCAGACAGCCCCTCAGATTGCCTGAAGACCTGTAAATCACTCCAAATCACCTGCTGCTGGTGCTAACCAAAGGCTACAAGTGGCTTGTAGCAACTGTGTTCTTGCTTCATTGATCGTTCATGGATTGAACCGGGTGGGAAACTCCAATAGTATCTCCAAGCACCTGAATATCTAAGTTACAAAGCCAGTGTTTCTTGATTATTTTTGTTTCATCCCTGACTTTCTGTAGGTTTTCAGTCTCCTGCGCATCTGATAAACCTCAGCCTTTGCCCTTTTCCCTCGTGCGTCCGTTTGTCTCCCTATTGTTAGCCTGTCTGTGGCATCCTTCACGCAGTGCTGCTGTGCGCCAATTTGATCGGAGCTGCTGACACCGATGGCACACCCTTGAAGGTAACAGTGAGCAGCCGAGCAAGATGGGTGTCTTTAGTCAGCTTGCTGTAGCTGGGCATCGTGTTCACAGCCCAGGCAGCTCATAGCATCACCTGCCCTCGCTCCCAGCCTTTTCCCTGACAAATCCCACTCGGATTTGGGCTATTTGACTCCAAAATCCTTGCCTTGGTCCATACTGGGGAGTATGGTGGGGAGCTCGCCAACACTGTCAGCCCGGTGCACAGAAGCCGCTGACTTGAATTGCTAAATTCCCCTGAGGATGGAGGTAGATGTCACTTGCTGCCCATGGAACAGCTCGGTGCTAGTGCTCGGGCACTAGATGGCAGGCAGTGACTAGGAAATCCCATCTGTGGAGCTTTCCTTCCCTTTCCCCTTAAAATCACCTCCTGCTCCAGCTCTCGAACGCTCCGGTGTTGGAGCCTGGAGCACGGTGTAAGGATCACCGGTTTTTAACTGCTACGCCCAAACTTGGTGATTTGCACGTTGAAGAATTGTAGCGATTGGCAGAAGGTCATCTTTCCTCCATGGAGGCTTGACAAGTAACTGGAGGGTCAGCGGAGATTCTAGGGCAGGGAACAAACAGGCAGCATCTGAGCAAGGAGCTGGATGGTGGGTGGGTGCTGAGGGCTGCCCAGGGTGCTGGGCGGAGGATAGAGAGGGATGAGGGTGCAGAAGGGGTAAGGATAGGGGCAAAAAATGTAGGTGTGTGACACAGGCAGAGGGAAGTGGAGAAATCTCTGAGGATGGATTTTCTGTGGCTTGGGTATGCAGCGGT
The DNA here is from genome assembly GCA_013396935.1 of Baryphthengus martii. Taxonomy (NCBI): domain Eukaryota; kingdom Metazoa; phylum Chordata; class Aves; order Coraciiformes; family Momotidae; genus Baryphthengus; species Baryphthengus martii. Next base: position 2,129,241 of record VWZK01014938.1, on the reverse strand, counting down.
GGGTTTGGAGAGGGCAGTGAAGGTGTTCCCAGCAGTGTCCAGGTTTCAGCTGCACGCTGTCACCTTGAGGGAGGGAATGTGGTTGCCAGACCCTGGATGTGGGGCTCAGTTGCCAGAAGGGCCTGATCCGCTTCCCAGGGTCGCACAGCATGCCTTTGACATACTTGGATTGGGCTTTGGGGGTTTATCCCCAAAAGTAGTTGTAAAAGTGGGTTTTCCTAGAAGAGGGGATGTATTCCCCCTCCCCCAATGATGCAGCATGGGCTCCCATGCACTGTTAGAGGGTAGGAGTGGCAAAATCTCTCTTTTGTCCTCCTTTATCAGCCAGGGGTCTGAGTTCAAGGTGACCCTGGGCCTTGCTCTGTGCTGCTCCCACCCCTACGAAGCTCAGGACAAGACAGCCCCTATGGTGCCAGGTGCCTGGTTGTCCTCTTCCCAAGCACCAATGCAGAGCTGCAGCCCCTGTGCCACACTCTGGGTGTTGTAGGTCCCCTGTAAGCACCTTCCAACAAAAGGGGGATTATCTATAGCTTGTTAGAGTCCTTGCAGGGAGAGAGAATAAGGCTCTTTGCTCTGAAACGTTCTCTTCCCTGGGATTACAAGATAATGCGTATGAAACGACATTAGCTCAGCCAGGTTTATGGATTATTTGAAAATCAAATTCTTCTAATCTCATCCACCATCTGGCACCAGCATAACAGCCAGCAGCCAGCTCGCTGCCGCTTCCACCCCGACTGTGTCGGAGCGTCTGGAATATCAGAGCCAGTGAGGGGACACCAGCGTCCCTGGCCACCAGTGTGTGTCCTGGCACCAACACCTGGCCAGCATTGTCCTGGTTTCTTCCCTAGACAGTGTGAAGGTAACATGTCCCTGAGGAACTGGGGGCTCTCCTTGGTATGCACTGGGAAAGAATAGAGGGGCTGGGAACATCTCACTGCTTGTGCCTGTGTTACCATGAGACTCAAAGCCAGCGGCCAGGGGAGTTCCCAGGCCTTGAATAAAGATTCTGATGTGAGCAGAAGACCTGCCAGTCTCACTAAGATGATTTGCAGTGACCTCCTGGCTGAACAGGGAGGGACGAGGGTGCAGCGCAGGAGCTTCTTGCAGGTTAGAACCAACCTGGGGAGGGGACAAGGCCCGATGACACCCCATCCTTCTCTCAGGAGTGAGCCAACCCCCCTCCAGCTGATTTTTCAGATGCAAAGCCAGCCTTGCAGCAGAGCTGCTCGGTTCCCGTGTTTTTGGTTTCTTTGCTGAGCCTCAATAGGACCATCTGTCTTCTCCTGTCTCCTCCAGAATGCTTCTGCACCTACTACCACGGAGCGTTATAATCTCAGTACCCATTTAACAAGAATAAAAAGCCTTCTGGGACAATAGGTCACGGTTATACAATTTAGCTCAAGTAGAGAAAAGGCCTTTATAGCTATGAATACATGAATACTTAAAATATATATATAACATTGGTTAACATCAGGACATATAAGCATAATATATATATATAGCACTAGGCTAAGCGTCTGTTCCTTGACTCCCTCTACAGAAGGCTGTGGCTGTTCTGTCAGCTCTGTCCCACAGGCTCTTGGTGGCTGGAGTCACCACTTGCACTGCTGTCTGCTTTTGCTGGGTTCTTGGGATGGAGAGCAGCTGATACGGGCAGAGGGAGGCCGGGGAAGGAGATCTGTGGTCGCTCCTCGGTAGGGATCGGGATGCAAGAGGTGAGGATGCGGCCCCTCTGCCCGCGGATAAGGAATCGCCCGGAGCCGTGTTGGTAGCTGATGTACCACGCGGCATTTTGCTCCTATGATTTGTGTGCCCTGAAGATAGTTGCGTGAAAGAAAAAAAAACAAAAACACAACAAAACAAACAAGAAGAAAAATGAACAGCTTTAAAGGAAAGAAAGTGTCATTTCTGTAGGCAATTAATTACTAATTATACAATCGCAGCATTGTCTGTATCATTAAAATGATGGGTTTTTTTTTCAATTCACTGTAGTTTTAATTAAACAAATCCTTAGATTATTTTTTTCTCCTTTTTTTTGTAACACAAATTCTTTTTCTTTTTTTTTTTTATTAGTGCCAAAGAATAAATTAATTGTGTAATTAGTGACTGTTACTTTGTCACTCCTGGAAGGGCTATTTCCACGATGTATGTACGCAGTGGCTGCGGAATGGTTTTGAAATGTGTTTTGATACTAAGGCTCCCTGGAAGTAGCTGTCTGTGGAGATGGGGATTTGGTAGTGCTGGGTAATGTTGGCAAGAAGGGTGTGCAAAACTGTTCTGGGGCTGGCTGGAGGAGGCTGTCACACACTGGTGGGTATCCCCTTGCTCCTCTTGCTTACTTGCGTGCCTGTGAGTAAATGTGTTTCATTCTGATGTAGAAATGTCCTCTAGAAGACACCCTCGGACCCTCCAGAAAGGGAGCTGTAATGAAGCTGTGGCTACTTCCACATGTTCCCCCCAGTGCAGGTGAAGGAGAAAGCGCAGGGTGGGCTTTTCAGGCGTGCACCATCACAGTCGCCGTTGCAGGGGGCTGAGAGTTGGCAGGGATGGCAGATCTCCCCCCTGCCCCAGGATGGAGAGGGTAGGCCGCAGATTCCAGGCAGGAGAGGGGAATTTCGCGTGCAGCCTAGCGATAGGGTCTTAATAGATCTGCACTTACTATTTTGAAAAGAAAGAATCAGGATTACAGGCTTAGGAGGGATTAGCGAGCAGGAGTGCACGTTTCTGCATATACTGCTCCTTTTGTAAACCCATTGTGCCATTAGGCTGATACAGGGTTATACCATTACCAGCGTGACATCAGTATATCAGATAGTCTTGATTATAAGATCCAGCAGCTGTCCGAAGGAAAACAGGGCTTTCCCACTGGTCTGCTGATTCTCTCCTGTTGTAGCTCACAGCTTGGCTGTGAAACTACTTAGATTTTTCAGATGGCATCGCCACCACCAGTAGGACAGACACCTTGTGAGCATTGGCCCACCTCCTGGAGGGTTTTTGTCACCTGTTGAAGTGACCAAATTGAGGCTTTAAACTTTCAGCTGCCCTCACTTGGGAGTTTTAAAGCAGTGGAAGGAAAGTGGATGCATGAGGATCCTCAGGTGTCTGTGCACTCAGGTTTAGTGGTGGAGAGAGATCTTGGACTGCTCAGAGGAGGTCAGATCACTTGTGGAGCTATGTGCAGGGGTCTTTCAGTGTGGTTGAAACTGTGCATTTCTGGTCTTAGCCAAAGTACAAAAAGTACCTCATAAAGGTGGTGTGTGTTGACTTCGAGTACTACATCCCCTCAAGGGTAGTAGTTGCAGGGTCTCAGTTCCTGGAGCCCTGGAAGTGTGTGTGCTACCTGGAAATGTTAAGAAATCGGTGCAAAGGCAGACAGCTTCAAGAACTTGCTTTCACTGTGTGGTCTGCAAGTCTTGACCCTGTGTGGCTGGCCACATGGTCAGCATGGGTAACCTCAGCAAGCTGAAGCCCTTGGCTGTAGGCTTCCCTGGAGATGGTCTTTGTAAGTAGAGATGTGCTGAGCAGGAGCAAGAAATTGAGTGGTTATGAAACATCAGAGTCTCTATGTGTGTGAGTGCAAGTTTTGATTCTTACTAAATATTTTCCTCTTTAATTTAAACCATTGTTGTTTTTTTTCCAGGGAAATATAATAATAAAAGCCCATGTGTTTCTAACTAAATGGCAGCCTGTGCTTAATAAACAATCCAAAGTCCAGTTTGGATGGAATCCCTGCATTGATGTTTCTGGAAATCAAATAATAATTGAGCTAAGGCAACTTGTTCCTAGAGCTCTTTGCTGCTGGAGCCAAAGGGAATGAGAGCCCCTGGAGCATCCAGGTCTGCAGGCAGCATTGTGTGACAGCAGGAGGTCCCTGTGCTGCTCAGACCTTGCTTCTTTCCCTGCTCTCTGTCAGTCAGCTGTCAATGTACAGGACAGCGCCCCAGGAATGGTCCCAGCCCTGCGGGCAGCCAGCTCCATCCTCCGCGGAGCTCCCCTTAGCACTGCTGCTCTCACACCTCCTGTCCCTCTATTTCCCTTTGGGGATCATTTCAGCAAGGAAATTTGGCTTCTCCTGCCTTTGAGATCCACGAAGGCTTGATGAATCCTCCTAGGCACATCCCACCTTCTCAGTGCGATGGAGACCATCCCTCTGTGACAGGCAGAGTGGGCAACCTGCTGCTGCCGGCTGCGCTGGTCCCTTGGGCAGCCACTTCTATTTTGTCTCTTCTCACTGCAGGTTCCCTCCCACTCACTGATCTCCTACAACATCACTTGCATTGTTGACATTGGGCAATTTGGACTTGAACTGGAACCAGTTCCCTGTTTATGCTGTCAAGGTCCTGGTGCTTTTAGCGCTTAGATCACTTTTGAGTGTGAGATGCCAAAATCACTTGGAATATTTGAAAAATGGTGTCTATTTTTTTTTTTTTTTTCCTTTCCATTGGGGTGTATATCTGTGAGGTTTCTGGTTTTGGTTTGTCTGGGTTTTTTCTCATCCATGTTTAAAATTTCTTTTGGCCATTATTTCTTTTTGTGATCTAAGTGTTCTGACAAACTTGACCCTACACTGCAAAGCAGTTCTGCACGAATGAACCAGGTAGGTCAAGCAATCTCCCTCTCTGGTTCCTTCCCCTGAAGTAACAAATGACCCTACAACCACAAACCCGGTGTGTAGAACCCGGTGCACGCAAGAGACCCTACACTAACAAACCAGTGCGTGCACAGCCCGCTGCTGATGAGCGCTGACATGGTTTCAAATGTATTGATGCCCCTGCTGATGTGTCCTTTCTCAGGGCATCAGCGTCAGCAGTCCTTTTAGCTGTGAAACGAGGTGGATGACTCATGAACCATACAGACGCAAGTGGTGTCAGTACCTCGATGGTCCATCAGGTTTCTAACCTGCGTCAGCAAAACCAGGGGTGAAAAAGAAAATGAGAATGACAACTCAGCCTGAATTTGAGGGGGAGAGGACAAGTGATATGAAAAAATAAAGCTCCTTTGAGCCCGTGTCCCCATGTCTTACCAGACATGCTGCAGGGAGACCCGGCTCTACACACCTTCAGGCATGAACCGTTCCTGTCATTTATCGATATTAAAAACATTGACTCTTGACATGCTCTCCAACAGGTTCCAACTCTTTCCTCTGCCGAAAGCTTCTTCACTGCCTCTCTCTGCAGGGGCTTTTGGGGGACTGATTCTTGTGGGTTGGCACCTCTGTCTTTCTGAGTTTGCCGTGAACACTGTGTCTGCTGGTGCAAGAAGCCCTCCTTGGATCAAAGACCCAAGCAGACCAGAAGAGCGTAACAGTCCTGAAACCAAGAAAGCAGATGAGAAGGCTGGTAAAAGTAAACTTAAGGTGGATTTTTAAGATGCTTAGAAACTGACATTTTCTGAAGAAATGAGTAAGGTCTTTGGAATAAACTAGGAAGAAGGTGGTTTGTTTTTTTTTTAAAAAAAGAGATGTTCTGGCCAATACAAGCAGTTACACATTCCTGGGTGTCTTTCCCTGCTTGCGCTCTGTAACAGAGGAAGAAGTGTTGAGAGACAAATACCTTAATTTGGGTCAAGAGACAACCAGACTGGACTATCACCTACAGCTCAGGTGAGGTCTTCATGGAGTGCTGAATGGGGGTGATGAACCAGCCCCATTCTCACCAGAGGGTGCTGCTTCATGTGTACCTCAACAGCTCTCTGAGCTTCCCACCTCTGCAAGGACAGGAGATACTGAGATGCCAAGAGACAGTCCTAGCTACCACCTCTACCATCAGCCCAGTGTGCACCTCTGCTCATCCTGGCAGTAGCTCCCAGTCCATGGGACGCAGAAGGGTCCACATGGGCAACCTCAGCATCCAGCTATGTACCTGCATCCTTCGAGCTTCTGCCCATCCCTTCCTGCATCACTGCCCAAAGCGGAGGGAAGCAGCCTGGAAAGCTGGTGGGACATATCTCCCCCAGGATGCTCCGAGATCAACAATTCTACTCCAAGAGCAAATCTGGTATCACAGTGAGATCTCTTCCAGAGGACAAGTGAGTAATGAACTGGAGCTGGGCTGTAGTGATTTTAAAAAAACTTGTTTTTTAAGGCTGGCTGTTGATGACCCAACTAGATCTTAAAAAAGGTTTCATTGTTCCTAGAGCAGAAATACAAGAGAGCGCTCTCCATCTATTTACTGTGCAGAAGGGTCAGAAATGGCTCTTTTTCCTCCTGGGTCCTTGCAGCTCCTCTAGCAGAGTTAAAAGGCACACGTGGAGCTTCAGCACCAGGGTGCAGAAGAGAGGGAACGAAAGCGAAGAGCCTTCTGTTTCATCCCACCTGCTCTGTGATGGTGACTTGCCCCGAAGAGTCTGAGGAAAATCCTGTGTAAATGGAACATAAATGTTTTATGAATTCAGCCCTGGTGGAGTAAATTAAAGGGTCATTAATGGCCTCATTAAAGAGCTTTGCACTTTGTTCTGAATTATGAAAGCTATCATGCAATGTTAAACTAAATGGAGTTTTCAGCGAGGTTTTAAAACTCTTTAACTAGTTCCCTCTCCCCTTCTGTCTCTCTCTATTCTTTTCTCCCCTCCCTTTTTTTTTTTGGTGTCTGAGAAATGTCTTTCGAGGGAGCCGCCTGTAGTGCTACAAACTAGATTTCAATTATAAATCTTCTTATGCTCCACTAATTGCCTAGAATTTTTCTCGAGAGCTGCCTGAGGTTAATGCTGATGAAGAAAGAGCCCTTTTGTCTTTTCTTGAAATGGTGCCTCCCTCCCCCACCTCTGACGAGACGTCAAGCAGGGAATTACCTATAATGACACCCAAACGGGACGCGGAGAGCTGCCGTGTGCGAAGAAAGACAAGTTTGCTGTGGCTTTGCCTTGGCTGACCGGGGAGAAGCCCTTGGCTCCTCCATGCTCTTCCCAGCATGGCTCTTAATGAACTCCAGCAGCCTTCCCCGGCTCTGGCTCCATCAGCAGCCCAGCACCGACCCTTCCTCTTGCTGGGAAATCAGCTGGTGCTCAGCAGGGTCAAGGAGGTGTATTTGGGAGCCCAGCCTGGATGCTGTGGGCTTGATAGAGCCATGTATTAAATTGAGTGGTGCTGTGCAATGTGGCCCAGAGCCGTCAACAGGTTGCATGATGCTGCTTGATGGGGAAAAGGAGCGGAGAAGGGGGTGACGAACTGCTGGTGCGGTCTGTGTGCCTCTACATGTGTGTGCAGCTCTTTCCATCAGTGCTTTGTGCTTCAACAGGCCTGTGCCAAAGGCTAGGTCAGGTCTCTGTCTTTCTCCTCCACCTTCCTCATCTCATCTAAGAGCTCATCCTTAACAAGGTCCAGCAGCAACTACAATTCTAAGGACAGTTCTGAGAGCTATAACTGCTGGTGAGCGTACTGGCTGCCATCACAGAGTCCTTGTTCCTTGCCCTGGTCTTGGGGTTGAGGAGTGCTGAATCCTCTTCTGCAGCGTGGCAGCGGCTCCACGTAAAGACTCATTTGATGGCTTTTTAAGTGTTGCTATGGATAGCCTAACTGCTAGGCTGGTTTGTATCAGGCAGGAGCTTGCTGAGACAGTGTATGCCCTGGCCAGTTGCTCGCTGGGCAGGCAGGCCAAAGGGACTGGTTTTGAGTGACCAGGTCCTGCAGCTACAGCTGGGTGCAGGATGTATGGGAAGTGAGAGGTAAGGGCAGTGTCCCCAGGTGTACAAGCCTGGTGCACCTGGAGATAAAGAGTTTGAAATTCATATTCAGAAATCAGCATCTTCATTGCCACTTGGATTGAGTGTATGGGAATAAAGAGCCATCCTCTGCTCTCCTCCCTGCCTTGTTCCAGTGTTGGAGGGATACTGGGAGCCCCACACCTCAGTGCAGAGAAGGGGAGATACCTGTGCCTGGGCCCAGCAGCATCTTGCTCAAGATCCAGCCTGCCCTGCTAAAGTGAACAGAAATTGTTTGGCAAAAGAGAAAATGTTGATTTACTTCAACTTTTCCACTGGGACACAATCATTTAACCACCAAGAGAAGCTCCTTAGGCCTGGTCTAGAAATCCTTGTTGAGATAGCAGGCAGAGCTGGGTCTCTGCGGGACACGGCCAGTCACGGTGGGGACACCCTCCCCAGTCTACCTCTAAGGCTCATTGCTTTGACTTATGGACTTAGCTTGCCCTCTGCAAGTTCTTCACATAGCTCCACAACAAATCAAACCCCTTATTAACTAATTAAGCTATTTCTCCAACCAGGCAGGAAAGAGAGAAGAGGTTGTTATTATTTCTATTTTTAAATACCTGTGAGAGGCACACATGCTTGAAGGGAGGCTCAGCCCAGCTGAGACAGGAGGGGTGGACAGTGCCAGCCGAGGGGCCCCGCTGCAGCCTGGCAGCTTTAGCAGCAAAATCCCCAAGGGGCTGAAACGTGCTGTTTAGTTTTCCACGCCTGGGACCGATTTGGCGCTGAAGATGCCAGCCTCTGGGAGACGCAGGCGGCGCTGGGGGCCAGCGCGGGGGTGCCCCCGGGGAGGGATGCTGAGCTCCCCTCAGCGTGTGCAACTCCAGCAGGGAGGATGCAGCAGCCCAGGGGACCCCACTGCCTCCAACTGAGCGCAAACTGAGCAGCGGGTTTTATCCCCCACGCAGCATCTCTGAAGGCTCGAGCCCTGCAGGCAGCGAGCTGGTGTCCCACGCGCCCCCCTTGGCAGCGTGCGCACTTGCTGGAGCCGGATTTCCCCAATGCCTGGCTTTCCAGGGCCCCCATCATCCTCGTTGTCTCCAGGGACCACCCACACACTTTCTCGGTTGGGGGCACCTCCTCAGAGGTCAAGAGTCACCCCAAAGCAGCCATCAATGGGACTGGTCCAACCCTGGGACACCCCACAGTGACTCTCCTGGCCACCAGCCTCCCCAGTAGGAACTGCAGCCAAGGGCTTTGCCACCACACGGAGCTTTGGCAGAGGATTCACGTTATAGAGACTTGGCGGATGCTCTTTAGGAGCACCCTGGCCGGCTCCTGGCAGCCTGTGCCGCGGTATTTCATCACCCAGAGACTCCAGCTGCCTCACAGCTCCTTCCCTCCGAGGTGGGAACGCTGTGGCGCTTCTGCTGCTCATCGTGCGGGAAGGGATGGGGATTTTGCAAGAGCTCTGCTCAGAAATGCTGCTGCTTTCTGGCAAGCTCTGGCCTCCTTCCCTGCATTGAGACATGTGGCACTGGGACAGGGAGCTGACCAGGAGCTAGGAAGTGGTTTCTGCAGGTGAAACCACTGATGTGAGGGCTTTTGGGATCTGGTGAGAAGGTCAGGAGCCACATCTGCTCCATATACAGCTTAATGTGTGCTCCTTAAATGGGCTGTTTGCCCGAGGGGGCTGGGAGTGGGCACTGGGCATGTCCTGGGAGAGCTGGGCAGGATATAGAAAGCCCTGGGTGAGGCAGCTGTGTTGGAAGAGGGTTTGGGCTGTCTGGTCTGTTTGTTGCCCCTTGGAAGCTGTGTAACTTTTTCTTTCTTTTTGACTTAGAGCTTTTGTGTTGATTTGGGGTTTTCTCTTTGTTTGGGGTTTTTTTTTGGTGGTGATTGTTGTTTTTTTTTCTCCTGAAGTGACCTCCTGCAGGGTGTGCTCTAGCAGTGTGGAGGTGCTGATCTGCTCTATGGCTGGTGTGAAGGTTTCCTTGCAGAAGGCTTCTCTGGGTGCTTGCTACCTGTTCCATCCCTGCCAGACAGCCCTTTGCAAGCTTTCCTTTAATACTGGTTGCTGCTGAGGAGGATTTCCCAGAGCCTCTCACCTCTGCAGAGGATCAGGAGAGGGGCTGGTGCTCTAGTGAGGAGTGGAGAACACTGCATGGGGTGATTTAGAAAAGCTGACACAGGGTAGCGGCAGTGCTATAAACCATGTTTATGCTGATACAATTACTGGAGCCATTGCTGTGCTGGAGTCCTGCAGCTGGCGTGAGCGATGGAAGGGGCTGGCAGCTGCCCTTGGCCGCCAAACCCTGCTCTGGGGAGCTGCAGGCAGCGAGCACCTCGCAGTCTGCAAATGGTGGGCGCAATGAGAAGGTAGAGCTGTGAGGGCAGGACGGAGAATGATGTCATGGGCTCTCTCTGGCACTTTTGCTTGCCCACTGGTATCTGCTGATGTGGGCTCTGTGTGGGCACCACTCCCAGTGCCTGCTGAGCAGGCCTGTGGGCAGGAACCCCTCTGCAGCCCAGTGCCACTGTCCCTGGGGGGCACATGGAATGGCCAGGGCCTGGGGCTGTGTCACTTTTGGGGGTGGACCCGATGGAGGATCTGAGGTCAGTGCTACGGTGGGAGTGCCTGCAGAGTGTGCTGTGGCTTCAGGGATGCTGCGAGCATCTGCAGCCCCCATCAAGTGCTGGGGACAGGAGGATTTTGTTTTCCTTGAAAACTCCCCAGAGGTGCCTTGGAGGAGGGATGCTGGGGCGCCAGAGCTGGGCTCTGCCTGGAGATCTGGGGGGGCTCTGTTTGCTCCCAGCTGTGTTGGGGACACTGGAGGAAGCAGCCATGATGGGATGGGGAGTGTAGAAATGTCGGAGCTGGTGGGCAGATCTGATATCCCAGATCCAGAGTCCCTGCAGGGCTGGTGGTGGTGCAGTGTGGTCCTGCAGTCAGCAGGGAAGGATACAGCTGGGATGTGGAGATCATCACGTAGAGCTCTGGGTCTGCAAAAATGGAAGATGGAAGGGAGAAGTCAACTTGACAGCTCCTTGGGCAAGGACATGGCTGCAGGCAGAGCTGAGAAGCCCCTCAAGTTTTGCACAGTTTCCAGCAAAGTGACTGATGGGGACTGAGGGAGGGGGGAAGGATATGAGCAGGGAGCAGATTTAGAAAATTATTTCACCGTTGGTTAAATTTCCTCTGCACTAAAACATCGGAGAATTTGGGGAAAGAAGCACAAGTCTGACACAAAAATCTCACGTCCAGCTTTGGCTAGACAGGAGGAAGGAGTTTGCGAAGTCGTTGATGATGCAAAGCCACACTAGGAAAATGTGGGATGGGGCATGGCAAATCTCACCTTGTGCAGACGCCTGAAAGAGAAATCTTTCCCCTGTCTAATCCATTACCACATGCCTTATTCCTATAACAAATAACTGAGTCAGCAGGAGAAAACCAAATTCAATTTATATCTCAATCCAAGCAAATATGAAAAGGCTGCCAAATCTGACAATAAACCCCTAGCGAAATCAGATGTTTCCCTCCTATATATTGAGAGAAAGGGGAGTGGAGGAGCTTTTGGGCACACAGTTGTAGGTGGGGATGCAGGGGGATTTGTGGGATGCTTTGGAGCTGTGTCCTCAGGTGAGCGAAGCTTTTGCTCTGAGGGGCACCAGCCAGATGTGCTGGTACAGATGTGGCTTCACAGCTACCCTGGGGACAGGCAGGAGGCTGGCACTCCTGTCACTGTTCTGAAGTTATCCAAGTGATCTCTGAGTGAAAAAAAAACCAGAGGCTTCCTGCATAGAGCTGCTCCTCCTGTGTCACTGTGAGATTCTCTCTTCCCAACTTTGCAAATGTTGCGGTTGGCTCCAGCGGTCTGCGAGCATGAGCACTTTTCCTCAAAGTCTGTCATTTGCCAGGCTTTCAATGAAAGCAGAGCTATGCAGCAAAATGCCCTGTGCTGGAGGATGTCCGTTCCTGGCTGGGCAACCAGTGGCAGGCAGCACATTGCTCTGTGTGCCCTGGAGTTTCCATTTCTGCATTGCCCTGCATGTGGTAAATGGATGTAGCTGGCTAAAAAGTTGCTCTCCTCTTCTACAGAGACAGTGCAGCATTTCTCCTCTAGCCAGAACTACTCCAAGTGACTGGGAATTCACTTGGACCGAGGCAAACCTCTCTTCAAGTCCCTTTATTCCCATCTGAGCTGCTCCATGGCCACTCAAAGCCCTGGCTGCCCAGCACCGGGCCATTCAGCTTAGCTGGGAGTTGGTTTAGCGCCCGGCTGTGCCCAGCCCAGCTGCAGGTGTGCAATGGCAGCAAAGAGCTTTTACTGTGCAATGGCACTAAGGGGATGTCCCCAAAGCCAGCAGTAGGGCTGGGGTTCACCCTTGATAGTTCCCACTAAATCCAGGTGATGTCCCCAGGCTGAGCTGTATGCCCGTGCCTGTCGGTGCCCGTTTGCGCTCCGGAGGTGCCAGGTTTCCAGCAACGGCAGTAAGAACAGATGGGCAAGTGAGATTAAACAAAGAGTCAAAATAGACAATTTGATGAACTATTTTCCTAGAAGAAGGCATTTAGCAAGCTCAGCTGAGCTATAAATATCCCGTAATGTTCCTCTAATATCTGAGGAGAGTTGGGAAATGGGAAGAGGGGGGACTTTCTTCATGTAAACAAATGCAGAGAAAATAGTGGCAGGAGGAGCAAAAGCTACTAATGGATTCAAGTCAAACACCCTACTTTGGCTCAGAGGTGCAGCTTTTCTTGTGGAACATGTAACTCTGTCCAGGCCGTTAATCTGAAACTTAAACCTGGGACTCTCTGCTCCTGAATCTGGGGTTTGTGGTTAATATTCCTTTATTTTCAAAGCTTAAAAAACCAAGTTAAGGAATATGAGAATGAAAGGAAACATTTCATGTTGAACTGAGATGAGTTTTTTTCGGTTTTCAGTCTGAAAAGTTCCCACTTCATGGAGCATTGCACCTGAATAAGGGCTGGATTCAGCCTGTGGAGAACAGGCAGAGGATGGATGATGAGAGATCTATGTGAGGAGCAAGTGGGGACACAGATGCCTGGGACAAGCTCTACATTAGACCTGTGCTTCACTCAGGAAAAGCTTAAGTGTTCCCCATGCTAATTTGTTTTTTACCCACTCAAACCACAGAACAGCAGAAGGGAGGGGAACGAAACGCTGTTCCTGAGCTACATTAGGAACAGTTTGGTCTCATTAAAATCTGCTTTCACCTGCTACTAATTTTCCTCTGGTTACAAATGCCTGGAATGGTTGGTTTGTTTGTTTGTTTGAATGAAGAGGGGAAAAAGAGCTGTTAGACATTGTTCACGGTGAGGAAATGACAGCACACGCTGGTGAGGGCATGCTGGATAATGAGCCAGCAATGGGGTCGGGGAGAAAATTGCAGCAACTAAATCGTTCCTGGGCTTTCATAGCAGCCTGAGAAGGTTGGGAGAGATGAGGAGGTGGGAGCTCCCCTGCCTGCTTTACTGGCGCGGGCAGCGGCTGCTCCCTGGGACATGTAGGAGCTGGTGGGGGCTGAGCCTTTGGGGTGACCACAACCCCATGGGTGGTCTGCACAGGTGATGATGCACTACTGGAGGGTCCAGAATAGGACTTGCTTAGTCCTGCTGGACTGCCTTGCCCCTGGCTCTCCTTAGCAGGTATTAGTGGCTCAGGGTTGGGGGACATCCCTCTCCCAGGGAGGGGAAGTTTGCAGTTCCAGAGCAGCAGCTCAGTGTCAAAATGTTGATCCCATCCCTAGAGCTGGCAAAGGGTCCCACTGGCAACGCGACCCGAGTGAGAAGGGCTCCTCATGAGGTGTTTGGGCTGTTGCTTTGGGGAGCTGTGATGAGGAAATGGGAAACAGCAGGTGCGTGGGGAAATGACCTCAAAATTCTGGGGCTGTGGGGTGGGAACGCATGACGCCAAGTCTCCCTCCTCCCTGCAGACTTGTACATTCCCCTGTCTCTCCTGCTGGCCGTGCTCCCCCGGCTGGGCCAGGGAGCACAGCACACAAGAGCTGTCTCTCGTTATTATGACAAGTAATTAGGGTGATGTGAGATGCTAAAAAAATTACTTTATTAGGCAAAGGCGGCCTGTAAACCTCCTGGAACAAACAGGCTTTTTAAACAACTCCAGATTGTGCATGAAGGCGGCTGCTGTCCCTCCCGCTCTCACAGCACACCTCGTCCTGCTCATCCGGAATGAAGGAAGAACCTTCACTCTGGAGACCAACGAGACTTTTTCCTGCTTTGTCTTAACATCCCACCAGCTGATGACAACCCCCCAAAACAGGAAACTCAAATTGCAGCAACCACCAGGGATGAGTTCAGCCTCTGCTCCCCCCAATACCCCTTTGTTGAATGCCATCCCTTCCCTAGAAGGTCCCCAAAACCTCCCCTTGGGGCAAATGGAGGATTGCTGTGGCATGGGCATGGCTGGCAAAGCACCCACTTGTGCCTGCTGTTAGCATTGGCCAGCAGCATCTGAGGATGGGATGAGTGTTAATAAATCCGCAGTGCCGGTGCTGCTTTAGTGTTCCTCTAATTGGAGCCATAAAGTTAAACTCAGCCACTTAGGGTTCTGCTGGGAGCCGGGGCTTCCATTTGCAGGTTCTCCTGCGCGGCTAAAGGGCACCACGCTGGCTAATAGGTGTTAAATTGGAGCATCACTTTTTAATAAGCCTCTTAATGGCATCGTGCAGATCCTTGGCAGCTTTGGGATGATGCCTGCATTAGGATACCCATGTGTGGGGAAGGTGGTGCTGGGAACTGGAAGGTTGGAGAGATGGGGGATGAGGAAAGCGCAGGGGGTCACCCAAGCCCTGCTCTGCTGCACGGAGCTAGGTCATTGCAGAAGGTCAGCAAGGTGGCTTGGTCGGAAAACTGGGACGTGGGCACAGGGGCAGGTGAGGAGATTGCACTGCTCAGAGGTGGTGGCATCACCCAGTGTGGTGTGTTTGGTCCTACAGTGCCCCTTTTCAGGGTGACTGGATAGTTACTGCCTGAGGAGTGGCATTGCCCGGAGCTGGACAAAGCAACGGTGTTCTCCTGTATGATTTGTCCCTTTGGTCAATGACAGTCACCAGCTGCATATCCCTTATCAAAACCACCCCATTTGTGATGGTGTTGCTGGGGTGTCACCTCCGGGGCGATGCTTCTCGCTGGCCCTTGCCCTGCAGGGAACACGATTGCCATTTTGGTGCTGTCATAGCAACCCCCCCAACCAGTAAATGAGAAAGTTTCATAACTTCCAAAAAATCCAAGCCCCTTCTTTCCCATGCCCCAAGTCAAAGGGATTTCTTTCCTGCCACTGCTCTGTGTGGCTGCCCACCTAGAAGTGACAATGTGGATGCGAGCCTAAACTCTTCTGCAAAATACAGGCAGCCAAGCCATCCAGGCTGCTTTCACTTGGGTAATGCTTAGAGGAAGGACTAAGCTCCCGAGAAACAGGCACACTATTTTTATCTAATCCCTCTGCTTTAATAACTGAGAGTTGGAGGGCTTTCATTATTCGTAATTCAGATGAGGGTGGTTTAAAAGTCCCTGGTGGATTTTGTCTTCTGCCTCCAGCTCTGCTTGAGCCCAGGTGGGACCACTTGGAAGCTGTTTGCTGAGCCCATGATCACATCCTAAGAGCTCCACGCAGCCCAAGAGCTTGATATATAACCCCATGCTCGATCTCTGGGAGTGCTGAGGTTTAACTAAGAAACACCCACCAACAGAAAGCACTTTTGTCGAGCTTGGCTCCCTGCAGCATCATCCACCTGAGACAGGACGGGATGAACTTGCTGTGCTCCAGGAAGGGAGATATGCTGGGATTTGTCATCTCCAGACCAGGCAAATTGGGGGCCAAAGCAGTGGATGGGAATGGATGCAATTTTTGTCAGCTCCATCCGTGCCGGCAAATGCAGATCATGAATTACACGCCCGCCAGATGACAGGCTGACATTTTAGCTCCAAACATTCTCCTATAATTAGAGAATCTAATGCAATACAGGGAATGGCTCCATTTTACACACACATTATCGTAATGCCTTTAAATAAGATAATTGATTATGCCTCTGCATAAGAAAGTAAAATATTCGGTGTAATTAAAACCGACATTCAGATTTTGGCATGCTGACAGGTGAGGCCATGTGTCATTTTATAAATCCTTAAAGTGATATTCACACCCACATCCAAATTCCCAAAGTTTGGGGAGAAGAAAAAAAGAAACCCTTGTTCCTGAGTTGCTTTTTTATCCTGAGTTCAAATGTGTTTTGATGAGGGATATCTCTTTTTTTCTGCTCTCATTTGTCTTCATTTCAGTCTCATATCATTGGCTGACAAAAAAACCTGCAGTCACACTGCTGTGAGCAGGGATGTTGGTAGATCCCATCTGAGAAGCAGGATTTGGCCAGCTTCTGCTTGCAACAGACCCCTCTGAGGTGTTCGTTCGCAGCACTGCTGAATTGTCAGACAGCATCTTCCAGCCCGTGTCTACCCCGATGCCGAAACCGCTGCCGGATGTTTATGGGCTTTCCTGGAACAGAGATGTTCATGCAGAAGCCGGGAAAATGTTTCATGGTGCAGCCACTGCCAAAAGCCTTGAGGTCCTTTTGGATGAGGGCCGACCGGGAATTATGTCCCTGGTGCGATGAGTGAATGTTGTGGGCCAGCTGACGATGGGACATGCCGAGGATACAGGTCGTGGTGAGCCTTGGGGCATGAGGACCTGCACTGGAGGACTCTGGGGATATGGGTCTGGTCTGGCAGGTGCTCTATCCTTGCCACCTGGGCCGAGCTGCTCTTCTTCCTCCTTTATGAGCGCTTTTATGCCAAAGACGGAGGAGAACTTGTTGCTTCTCCTATCCATTTTTATGGTTGGATATGCCCGTGAGGGTTGTGTTTCTAATCCAAGTAGTAGGTGCCAGAAACTGCTCAGGACACTCCATGAAACCTCCTAGTTGGGGCTTCATTATGCTACTAATGAACAAGGTTTATGTGACAAATCACCACTGCTGCAACGTGATGAAACCTGCCGCTGGTGGGCACAGGGTTGATGATGGGGTTTGAAGTCTGGGGGATTTTGAAGGGATTCTTTAGGTCTCGAGAAATCCTGTAAGTCAGTGCTGGTGCTGACCTGTTGCCTTGACATTTTCTGACTGTTGCCCCTTGAAACTTTGCAAACAGAGGCTTGAACACCTTCAGCATCCCTAAATCTGTCCTTGTCCCACAGCACATTTCTGGTGAGACCTGGGCAGGACCGAAGTGAGTGGTCTCCAGCTCTGCCCTCTGTGCTCTGGATCTATCCCCATTCTCTTTGAAGGGTTTTTCTGATAAATGAGAGGGCCAAGGCTGTGACCATTGAATTCACCTCCTGCCTGGACTTGGTCCAACCTGCCCTCAGCTGCCAACACCTGCCGTATTTTTCTTTCAAAAAAAGCAGAAATGGTTTCTCCTCTCCAGCCCAGGTTACCTGTCAGTGAGCTGCTCCTTCGCTCCTTCCAGCATCTCCATCCAGTCTTCCAAGACTCCAAATATCTGCTGGGATGAGGTGGCTTTTCCAGCCCCATGTAGGCTCTGCCCAGGGACTTTTGCAAAAGAAAAGGTGCAAGAGGGTCCCATTTGATGGCTCACATCTGCCCATGGACACACAGTGTGCAGAACAGTGCCTGTTAGATGCAGTTTCAGTGGCTCCATAATATTGCTACCCAAACCTTCAGCGATGACCTTCCCTGTTTTGTACCTGCTGGTCCACCTGCCTGCCCATCACTCTTTTCCCCATAGGCTCTACCCAGTACACAGGTAATTAAGGCTCTCAGTCAATTAGATGGCTCACAGCCTCCAAGCTGGCTGTGGAGGCCCGATCCTGCTGCCCTCCTCGCTTATCCAGGACATCATGTCCCTCAGTGCAACTGGAATGGAGCTGGCAGGGCAAGGAGCGAGCAGCCATGTCGGAGCAACCCCCAGGGGGATGCAGGCTGGGGGGAGAGGCTTCCTCTGGCCTCAGCCTTATCCTCTCTCCCCATCCAGCCCTGTCAGGGGTCTCAGATTGAGGGGTCTCCTCAAGGGAGAGAGACACTAGATTCCCTGGGCTCCCTGGCTTGGCAGGGCTCTGGCGAAGGGAAGAGGAGGAGGAGGGGGGTGAGCAGCAGCACTGTCTGCTCTGCTGCATTAGCAGGCTGCTCTGGCTTTCTCTGCTGCTCTTTAGGCCATTACGCCTGGCTCACCGGGCTGCGGTTGGCAGCCTGGGGCGCCGGAGCCCGCTGGGATGCCGGTACACAGCCGGCAGCTCGCCCCTTCCTCCCTTCTTAAGTGGGCTTGTAAAAAACCAAACCACAGGCCCCTGTGGCTGGAAAACAGAGGCATGGTTAACTGTCTTGTTTAAGAGCGCTGCCCAGCCTCCCATGGGACAGCATCCCCGCAGCAGGGTGACAAGAGGGCACGAGGACGCAGGGCCTCGCTCCTTACACTTGGCTGTCCTGGCCATGCAGGCGTGTGGTGGGGTGATTGAACGTGGGTGGATGTGACGTGAGCCCCCAATACCAGCTCATGGCTACAAGAAATGAACTGAAGTACTGGCCTGAGGGGATAGCGGATGCTGGAGGTGGGGCTTCTCTTAGGGTTAGAGTTCAGAAAGCCACAAAGGCTCCAGCTCCACGGACACTGGGGATGCAAAAGTCATGCCAAGGGGAGCATAGCACTGCACCAACATTGCTTCATCCATGCCTTTCTTTCTCAAATGGGCCACCCATCGTGCTGGGGACCTCAGAGCCAGGCTTCTGTTAGGGTTAGAGTTCGGAAAGCCACAAAGCTTCCAGCTCCAGGGACACTAGGGCATCTTATCCTGCAGCCAAATCCTGAGATTACAGCAGCATCCTGGCCAAGGACACTGGCTGTGTCCTCCTACAGAATAAGGGCAGCCATGACTGGAGCCCTGCAGCCTTTAGAAGCAGTATCTAAGGTTTCCACGAATGTACGAGTGCACAGATAAGTTGCAAGTGGGCACCTAGGGCTGGCCAGGAGACAGCAGGCAAGAGGAAACCTCAATTCAATGGACTTTTTTGTGACTGGGCAGAGAGTTTGAATAGATCTGGCTTCCTGGAGCTGCCTCCCTCAGCATCCTGCATCCCTCCTCACCCTGTGTCCCCCAGGAGCCACCAAGCAGTGCCCTATGCAGAGAATGGGGCTAAATGGAGACTAGTGGGACTGCTGAAGGAGGAAAGGGTTCCCTAAGTGTCTGATTCAAAGCAGCTCCTTTTCCTGAGGGTCTGACACCCCACGGGTGATGGAGCAGCCCACAAAAGAGACACTGGGCAATGCTGGGCCACCCTGCTGTCTCCTTGTTCCTACACATCAACCTTCACAGTCACTGCTGTTGGCTCGGTGCATCATGAGCTGTGTTATACCAAGCACTAGAGCTGCACTGTGCTAGTGAGAGAAGAGCAGCCTGGGAGACCACTTAAAAATGGTGGCTGGGGCAATATTAAGTGTTGGCCAGATGTCCTGGGTTCGGTTTGGGTTAATTATCACCAGCAGCTGCTGGCCCAAGCAGTTGGGAGGGGCTGCAGTTGGGATAAACAACCAAATCAGTCAATGGGGTATTCCATACCACACTGGTGTCATGCTCCTATATAAGGGGAGAGCGGGCCTTGGGTGGTTGCTGCCTGTTTTCAACTTGCTTCAGTGTGTAGCTTCAGTGTGGCTGGAGCAGGGAAAGAGGTGTCTTGGGCACAGGTAGAGTTTTCCTGGTTTCTATCACTCCCTTTGTAGATCACTGGCATAGTACTATTGTTATTACTGCTGTTTTATTAAACTGTCTTTATATCAACCCCTAGGTTCTCACCTGTTATTTATTCCTTCTAATTCTCCTTCCCATCCCACAGGAAGGATGTGGAGCAGAGGGGGAATGTGGCAGGTAAGCAGCTGGCTGGTATTTAGCTGCCAGCAGAGGTTGAACCACGACACCAAAGAGAAACTGAGGCAAGGGGCTGGGTCGTGACTTGCCCCAAAGGGTCTCAACCATCCTGCTTGGCCTCCTGCTCTGTTTTTCATGTAAGAAAAACCCAGGAGTTCTGATATTCTCAGTATGCCCAGTGCTTCCAGCTCCTTCAAGTCCTTGCCCTTACTCTGGGTAAGCAAGACCCTGGGAGCAATGTCCAGCTAGAAAGTGCCACCTGACTGTCACTTTACATCCCCAGCTCTCACTGTCCTTGTGGTTCCTGGCTTGTCCCCCGACTCTTACCCTCACACACAGCCTGTCTCTCACTCTTGCAGGCGTGCTTCCCCCCCCTCTCTGCGCGCTCGCTCTCTCACCCTCGCACACCCACTCGCTGGGATGATGCACGCTGGAGAGGAGTGTGTGCCATCAGCATTAGTCACCGCTTCCGTAGGAGGAAGGTTTGGAGAAGAGGAGGAGGAGGAGCAGAGCCACAATGTGGAGTGAGACCACAGCCCTAGGGCCAGCCACCGGCTTGGGCATGGGTGATTCACTGCTGGCCATCCTGCTCCTTGAGTTGGAGCTAGAGTGGGCAAAATTGTGCATCTGGGTTGGGATCAGGCAGTCTCCTGGCCAGGAACTGTGAGCAGGCTCTTGGAGGCACAAATGTTGACATGACCCCTGCGGAGCAGATAAACCACCCCGGAGCACTGCAGCCCCCCAGGAGGGAAGGGGTGGTCCATGTGAGGAGCTGCTAATGGGACCAGTGGATGGGATAAGGTCAAGAGAGGGGTAGAGCCGTGAGAGCATTTCCCTGTGATGAAGCTGACATGTTTCTGAGTGTTTCTTTCTGGAGAGGAGGAGCTGGATGTGAAGGAGCATGAGGGCGAGTGGATACAACTAGAGAAGCTGGACTGGAGAGGGGAGAGAAAAGCAACTCAGGTGGTTTGGCTTATCAGTGTGGGCAAGAAACCAGGGCAGGGGCAGAGAGAGACAGTTGGGGGGCAGATGAGAGCATTTTGGGGAGTTCCAAGGGGAATGCAGCAGGGCTGAGCAAAGGGACATTTCCCTTCCAGTAGTTTCCAAGAAGTGGCAGGTCAGCTAGCCTGACGAGAAGTCCCAACTGCAGCAGCTTTGGCCGAGAAGCAAGGAGCAGCACTCAGCTGGGAGAGGAGTCCTACCTGCCATCCCCTTCGACCTGCAGCTTCCAGGTCCTGCTGAGTGTGTGGACAGCACATCAGAGGAGAGAGCAACCACAGACTCTTACTTGCACGATCTCCTTCCCTACGAATTAGCCTCAGCCCAGCTGGTGAGCAAAGGCAAACTGTCTTTGAACTGCCAAGCAGGCAGCTGCCCTATTTTCAGGGTGGGTGGAAGTGCAAGCCAGCAGGAGAAGAGCTTTGGCCATGGGGTGCTGGTGAATTCTGGCAACAGTGCTGGCAGAGAAGAGGCCAGGGGAGTCTGAGGTGGCAGTGGCACAGCTGTCCTTGGCTGGGCAGGTACAAGTCCACTATGCTCTGCAGTCCTTCTCGGGTGATGAGCAGGTGACCGTGAGCTGTTGCTACAAGCTGTCCTGGGCTCCTAGGACCTTGCCAATGCCTGTCCACGTGGCTCTGTCCAAAGGCCTCCTTTGGTTTGGGTGTCTAATCCAGTCTGCCTTTTACACTCGTTTTCTTTCTTCTCCCTGCTCTCGTATCCATACTCCAGCCACTGTCCCCCCTCTCCTGCCCCACAGACATTCTGCTGTGAACTGCCATCCTCCGCATCTTCTCTAGCCCCAGGTGGGCTTGGAGAAGGGTGATCCTGCTCGAGTGTGACCTTCTGCTGGTCAGTGATCTATGAGTGTGCAACACAGGAACGCACCACGCCTGGAGCTGGTCCTGGGATCTTCTGAGCATCCCTCCCCTGAGAGCTGCTGCTTCACAGCTGCCCATGTGTCACGTGCCTGGACCTCCTGCTGGGAACCTGCTGTCTCCATATGTGTGTGTGGAGCAAATCTATGTGTCTGCATCTGAGCCTATTCCTGCCTTGCTCAGTATCCGCAGGGGTACTGTGCACGCCTCGCTCCGTGCCTGTGTATATTTTACCTCATACACGTATGGCATCCAGACTTCTCCTCTGTTTACAGCTGTGTGCTTCTCTTTCATCCCATACATCATCAGGTTGTTGTGATTGTTTTCCCCACGGTGGGCTGGATCATGAAGGGATGAAAAAGATCATCTAGAACAGGGGAAAGCAACAGAGCATTAACTGTTGCACAGGTTCCATTTTATTTCCCACCAAGGTTGAGTTGCCAGACTCCAGCTGGTTTCTTCCTTCCCGTGCACCTCCAACTTGCCAGCAGATGAGCACAGGGAAGCACCAGCTTTCAACGAGCGCTGCTGATTTATCCATGGACCCTGGAACAGCAACACATCAATAGACAGCTAACGAATCACACCTTCGCTTGTGCATTAACTTTGAAATGCAAAGCACTCCCTTGATATTTCCGCATTTTCTGCCTAGTCCAGAGGAAAACACAACAGGCAGAGAAAAGTGGGAAGCAGAGCAAGGTAACGTTTCCACCTTGTGTCTGTTACCACTATTGCATCAGCCTTAATTACAGCGGGACTTTCTGCCCTTTAAAGCAGTTCAGCATACGTTGTATTCTCAGCTTTCCTGCCTCGGGCTGGTTCTGGCTCTGAAACAGTTTCTTTCATGCATTCAAAAGAGTCTGTAATTAACAATCACATTGTTTTCCTTTGAACATTGATGGAGATACAGAAAACACAGAAATTGGGAGCTGAGATGCTGATATGACTGAGTATTATTTCGCTTCTACAAAATTACAGCAAATGTTATGCTGATGAAAGGTTTGGGATAGTGGAGAGGCTTTGCTCACCAGTCGGTCGTGAAGCTTGCAAATCTGGCTCAGACCCTGAAAAAATTCTCTCCCGTATTGATGAGCAAAAAGGAAATCTGGGCTCATCTGCCCTGTTATCTTTGGCCCAAGTTCTTGACCCCAGTGGGTGCCCATGCAGAAAACATCCCTGCCAGCATTATTGCATTCACAAAATAGCCCTTGATGGCAAACCAGCAGAAAAGGGTAAGTAAAACCAGGAGTATCTCAGCTTCACAAAGGGTTCCTGAGCTGCCCAGCAAGTTAGACCAGAGGGAGCTTAATTTGAAGCCTTGGCTCTGTAAACAAGAACCAGATTACAAACTTCTTCAGTTCTGGTGCAAAGCTTGGATGGGAAGATTCTTGCCTCCATCTGTTCTTCTCAGAGACAATCTGCCTTCGAAAGCCATCGCTGCATAAATCTGGAGGAAGTATAAATGCAGGAGCACCTGAATATTGTTTAACAGATGGGGACACACATTTTTCAAGCAGAGATTTCCCTTACATTGCCCCATTTATTTCAGAGGGTGTTTTTCAGGACCATCCTTGCAATGCCATGGCTGCCAGGAAATAAGACGGCATCCCAGTCTGAGGTTTGTGGCTAGCCAAGTTGATTTTCAGTAGGAAACTTTACTGTATGAACACTGTTGTGACATTTCTATTTTGCTTGCACTCCTCTCAGTGCTAATTCCCTTCCGACCAGACTCATATTTCTCATCCAGGCCTTCGGGGAGGCCAGATAGCTGTAAGCACTTGGTGTTGTCCGCTCCCACCCTGGGAACAAAGCGGCTCAAGGAGTTCATCCACATGCCTCACTCCAAACTTATTCTGGCACAAACAAACAAACAAATGCACTCAGGAATAAACACAAAGTTGTGGTTTTAACCCCGTGAATCCCTCCACCCACCTGCCCTTCTCCTCATTCTCCGACAGACAGCTGCCCTCCTGTTGACAGCATTCTCTTGTGTACATCCACCTTTCATCTCGCAGGATCTTTAATGCATTTAGCACAGTGGCTTTCAGCTTTGTCAACTCAAGGACCACTACAAATTTTCCAACAGTAACACAGTCGCAGACTGTTGAATGGCAGAAAGGAAATTGCTTTTCTTGGCAACCTTTTCACAACTCCCTGTAAGTAGTTGCTGGACCCCCAGGCCTCAAGGACTGCAGATTGAAAGCCACCGCCTTACCGAGCTGCGTATGGAGATCACTTCAGGTAACATCTCCAGGTGGGAACCTCAAATTTAGTAAGCGACGGCATTTCATGCAGATACAGGAGGGAATAAGAAGCTACTGAAATTGCAGTGGGAGTTTGGATATTCCTGATGGAGATGTGGAGCACTTCCCTGCCACAGTGTTGCTCTTTGTGGTGAGCAGAGCCCGGGCTGTGGAGCCACAGAGAGCTGCCTAAGACGACGAATCTGACTCTTTCACCTCCTCTCCAGTGCAGAGGCACAACAGATGCTGTACCACTGACTCTGACAGTCAGAGCTCCGATCTCCAAATGCAAACAAAGATATTAAATGCTGTTTTCTTCCCACTTGTCTTCTGGCTCTGGAACCAGTAGGCTGCACTCAGATAACACTCACAGCTTTTATTTATTTTTCCTCTAGCCACAAGAATGAGAACTTTTCCCTTTTTTTTTTTGTTTCCTTTTTTTTTTTTTTTTTCCTCAGTATAAGATGAAAGCTGAGAGTCTTGCTGAATCACTTGTCTCCAGGAACTGGGGCTTTAAGGAAAATCTCCAGCACTGGGAAGTGTGCAGCCTATGCGAGAGACTTGGCAGCACCATCAGGAGATGAAAACAAAAGATTATGTAATATGGCCACATCAGGAGGGACAACACAAGGATTGTGTTCGGCGGGTGTACACAATCCTGGTCAAAGGGTAGGACTCTGTGACTCTGACCGTGTCCTGTGACTTGGGACAGACAAATGGCAGACCAGGCAGACATTGAGCTCAGCCCATTCTGGCCTTCCCTCTCCACTATCTCAGCTGATATAAAGATCATGTGTTCTGTGAGACATGGACAACGCTGTGGGGCACTGGACCAGCAGCACGGGCACATGGGAACAGAAGCTGGCTGGTGCAGGAAGGAGAAGAGGAGAAGGTGGAGGAAGGAGAAATGAGGCTTGCAAGTGGAAGAACACAAGTGGAACAGGCAGCTTGTCCCCAGGGCAACCTGAGCTGGACCTGATCATCTGGTTGCTGTCTCACTGACCCTCAACCCTGCCCACCCATATCCCTAGACTCAGGGAAACACAGCAGGAAGCACAAGGCAGCTCCCTGTGGTTTGTGATGTGGTGCAGCATGGCATGGGCACAGCCCTGCCATGACCTGCTCTCCCTGGGCCGTAAGATATCAAAATCCAGTTACTGGAAGAAGTCTCAGCCTAAGAAGAAGAGAAAAAGAGAAGTGAAAATATGGGTGCAGAGGATGGACCCCAAATTTCTCAATTTTCACATCTCTTCCCCTTCCCTATTCTTCAGTCAACATATTCTTTCTGGGAGAAAGTGGCTGTTGGAAAACAGAGAGGGAAGACGACAAACACTGCTGTGGAATTATTTAACGAGACAGAATGAATTGCATTTGAAATCATTTAAATGGGATCTGGGAGTATTTAACTGCAGCACAGGAACTTAACAAGAGTGGGAAAGGATTTTGTGCTAATTGCTGGCAATGATATACCTACGGAGAGAGAACATGCAGCAATTAGTAAGCAAGGCTGTAATTTCAGCCTAAGGTCCTTGCCTGCCCTAGAATATGGCATGGATTATCTGCTGGAAGACAGGGGTTCTGATCCACAGGTGACCAAAGAAAGGAGCAGATGAGATTGTCATTAAGAAGTCATTAACCAAGCTTTTCAAACAGTGGGATGCAAGAGATGGGTTTGGTCAGATCCAGCTGTCCCTCTGCATCACCCCAGGTTTGACTCCTGACCGCCTGTTCCCCAACCCGACGTGACTGAGATTGGCAAAAGCCAAATGAAACACAAATCCCCGTCCCAATCCAGACCCTACGTGGCAGGGATTGATCCTGCACCCAACCTCTGCTCCATGCCTGGGTGGTAGGGCTATAGCTCTGGGGGTGGAGCGCCTGGGGACCAATTTGATCACTTGCTGCTGAGAACTCAGTAGCTTCAGAGCATCCTCAATGATGCTGAATTTGAGGAACCAGAAGGACAAGACCAGAGAGCTGGGGGTGTGATGTAACCTTGTTCATAGCCTATGCAAGGGCAGAGCCTGAGGCAAGGACCCTTGGGCTGAGGTCATGCAGTGAAGGTGGGGTGAGATGGAAGGAGGGTTGAGGGAAGGAGGCAAGGTGAGATGGGACATTGTTGCAGGTGCAATGACAAGCAGACAGGAACCTGCATCCACCAGCAGGCTTCCACAGAGACATCCCAGATGGTCCTGAGCCTGATAATAGGGACCTGCCCTTCCTATAAAAATGTCCATATGTGCCAGACCCTATGGTCTCACTCTGCTAAGCCTATAAAGCTGGGGTACAAATGATGCCCAGCAGCACGTCTCAAGCCCCAGTCCCAACAGAGATGAGCTGCCACGGCTCTAGATGGGACAGTCCTGTCTAGCAGCAGCCCAAGGAGGGTGTCCTCACCACAGGGAAAAGCAGAAAGCCACCAGCCCTTGGCCGTGCCACTGATGCCTGGCAGCTGCCAGCAGCCTCCGCCAGCCTCTGCTCATTGTTTCCTGGTCCTGGCGCTCCCCATCTCCATTCTCTCACTGTGACGCCTCTGTCTTTGTTTTTTTGTCTTTCAATCAGTTTTCATCTCAGTAATTCCCATTCAATGGTTAGTCCCTGATCTTTCTAATTGAGATCAGAGCTTCATATAATAGGGAGGGGGGAGGGAGACTATTTTTAATTTGCTACGTTCCCATTAATAACAAGTTCTAATTAAAAAACCTCCATCTTCCATCCTCCCAAGTTCAGAGGAAAACTCTCTGCGACTTCTGTTGGAATCTTCTGATAAATTGATACCACAGCCTCCTGGAACAGCTGGTCCTCTTTAGCAGGCATAGTAATTAATGGGAATAATAAACGCATTCAAAGCAGGTTCGTAACCCTCCTTTCTGTGCACTCAGACATCTCTTTGCATTGCAAGAGACACACATCAACATTTCCACTTACAAAACAGGCCCCAAAGAGCTGCCTACGTCTAACAAGCCTGGGTTTCATTAGCACTCTCCGTCCCATAATAAACCTGGTGACACAAAGGGTCCCTGGGGATGATAAGGCTCCCTCTTGGCTGGGAATGAGGTGGATGCACAGAGCAGGAGCTGTACCTTGGAGCATCTCTGTGGCTGTTGAGGACTTTGTGCTACTCCTGAGTTTCATATCACAGCTCCTCAGCCTCCATGGTGAGGGAAGCCACGTTCTGCCTTTTGCCTGGAGACTGCTCGGTGGGGAAGGGTCTCCGGTTTTACATGGCATAGACTCACATGGGGGCCTTGCTGTGATGGGTGGGGTGGACGTGGGTACAGCTCACCCTCATCCTGAGCTGCTGGCTTGTGCTGCCAGGACTGTCCCTGCCTGTACCTGTGCTCCGGTGTGATGCTGCCCTTGCTGTTATGGCACGGGAAGGCAGAGTGAAAAGGGTCCTTGGGGAGACAGTTTGCTTTGCCATTTGCACAAGAAGACAGAAGACCAGGATTCTCCCTTCTTTCCAGCTCCTGTTCTCTGCTTTGTCCACCTTGTTGCCTAGCATGTATTAGGGTAGACAGCTATTACTGTTTTGCGACATCCACGCAGTGAGGCTGAGAGAGAGGAAGGGGAAGCGAATGCAAAGCAAAGGCTAAGGTCACACCATAAGCTGGGCATGAGGCCCAGGTGTCCCGATTTCCCCTCCTGGGCACACAGGACCAGCATATGGGGACAACTCTGCCCAGAAAATGAGACGGAAGGGACCACATCCAGCCTGGGTCAGCAGACACAACGAAGCAGAAGCATAAGGTCCAACAAGCTGCACACCCTCTCCTCCCTTTGTACGGGTCTCCATTTACACCAGCTGCTGACTTGGGCTTCCTTAGATGTGCAGATCAGCTCTGCTGGGGCTGGATGACCCCTCGCTGTCCCTCTCGCTTGCTTTTGTTCACCGCTGCTGAGTTAATGGACTCATCTCAGGAGTGGCCAAATAGGGAGCCATCAGTGCAGATATCCCTGAGCTGAGCAATCTGTCCCGAGCAGTGATTTCAATTAAAGGGTCATTAACATGAAATCTTATCCAGCCCAACTCCCATTTGCCAGCAGGAGGTCCTTCTCCTCCCCATCCCAAGCCCTGCTCTGTGGTTAGAGCACGCTGCTCCTGCTGGAGCCCTCCAGTTTTGCTAAAACACAGCAGCTGCTGCTAATAAACAAACATATTGATCATAGAGATATGGGCTGTCAGGGACTTAATTCATGAATGAAATGTACTTAAGAGTGCCTGGTAGGTGAAGGCTCCACTTAAGGAGCTTGTAGCCAAGATGGCGCTTGGAGGTGGGAACCAGGATCCATGGCAGCTGCTCAGCGCTGGGATGTCTCAGTCTGGGGCTGGTATAGGGGTCCAGGGATGAAATTTATTCATGGGACAGAAAGGAGACGAGCATATTTCCCCTTTATCATTGTAGGTCGTTGCTAACAGGGGTGTGATGCAATGAAGGGCTTTGTGTTTCCCTTTTCCCTTTTTTTTTTTTTTTTTTCCCAATTTTCCCTTCACAGACAGATAGTAAAACTCTCCCTGTGTGTAGGACCGAGGCTGCTTGTATTGTTGTGACACTAATGCCTGCCATCGTTTCTGAATCGTTGTCGTTGTGTAGAGTTGGACCTACACAAGGTAGAATCAGCTCACAAAGGGATCCCACACAGTCAGGGGCCGTAATTACAACAGAAGTGTATTTGAACGTAGCGTTTAGAGGTGCAATGAATTACACCACAGTTAGAGGCTGATCTGGAACAGTTTTCCATACTTTTGGTACTGGCCACACTGAATGCAGTTGTTAAAATAGGTCTTAGTATTTATGGTTCTGGAATGTGGAGGCCTTGCTGAGAGTTTGATGAATGAACTTTCAAGGACAGGAATAGTTGTCAGTCTGAAATATTTATCAGTCTGAAATCTCCCTCTGATTCATGTCATGGTTTTGATACCTCCATTTTTTCTCCCTGTCTTCTAAGTTTGAAGCCGAGGCTCCTGGGGTAGAAGGAGGGTCTCAGGGTCTCTGCTGTGGGCTGCAGTGGGCAGAGCTGTGTCTCTGCCTCCTCTCTCCTTGCCTTCTCTCATCTAGCAAGGCTGGGATGGAAGAGGCTGGCGTGACCCCGGTGGGGATCAGCTCCCTACTGCTTGAAGATTGGTCCTTGGGGAGGATGAGCAGCCTGGGGAGGACAGAGAAGAGAGAGGTGCCTGCTGCCCCGCTTGCAGGGCTGCCGGAATGGAAAAATCACCCCAGGTGTTCTGCCTTTGTGCAAAACACCTCTGTGGGGAGGCCTTTGGATTCTTCTAAAATCAATGATGTTTGTGCTCTTTGCAGAGGGAAAGGAAGATG
This sequence comes from Baryphthengus martii, assembly GCA_013396935.1. Classification (NCBI taxonomy): domain Eukaryota; kingdom Metazoa; phylum Chordata; class Aves; order Coraciiformes; family Momotidae; genus Baryphthengus; species Baryphthengus martii. The sequence continues at coordinate 2,100,250 of VWZK01014938.1, read as the reverse complement.
GGGCATGCTTTACAGGCACTCGGTCGCTGTAGCAGCCCCGTGGCAGGAGGCTGCAGGGAAGGCAGGGGCCATGGGGACAACATTTGACCTCTGTGCACTGCAAACTCTGCTTAAGCGATGTTATCTCTTCTCCCCATGTCAGCAGCGACCGCTGTTTGAACCGTCTGCGGTACCCGGCCCTGCCCTGCGCTGCTGGCTTCACGGCTGCTGCTGCCGCCCTCCGCCCCAGGGGCCAAGTTTCAGGGCTTGCCAAAGAGATTCCCACTCTACGCTCAGTGGGAGACGGAGGCCCATGTCTGGACAGACTGCATGCTTACCCCAGCATGTGGTTGGATGCTGCTGCTGCTGTAATACCTCTGCCATGAGCCTCCCGCATCCCCCTGGCCGAGGAGAAGCTAAGGGAACTCAGGGCCAGATGGGTACAATTGGTTCTCCGTGATTCTGCATCTCATTTCACCCTGATCAACAGCACAACCCCATTCGCTGCCTGATCTCCAGTTCCTCCCTTGGGTCCTGGCATCAGCAGTATGCCTGGGACTACCAGCCCTCCCCTAGAAGGAAGGCAACCTGGACACTTTGCTCCTCATTGCTATGGGAGAGGAGGGGCTGTATGGTTTTACACCAGCCCAAATGAACTTTCCTCTTCTCTTTTGCAAACACAAACCGCAACCCAGTGGAATGTGTTTCATTTCTGTCCCATCTTTCTGTGCTGCTTTTATGAGTCTACTGTGTTTTGTGACTAAAGTGTGGTTTGAAGACCATGAAGCCACTGCAGAACCATGTCCCACTGCAGAGTTGTTAGCAGGTCCATGCCTGAGGACAAGACGATCTGCTGAGCAGGAAAAATACTGGGTTACTTAGGGATCCACTGCTTGAGAAAAGACTGAGGGCCATGACTTCAGGCGTCTTTTCAGAGCCTTGTCTCACCAGCTGAGGGTTTCTAGACTCCTCAGGTCTCCAAGACACCCAAAGCCTGAGAGTTAAATAAACATCTCGTTGCTATGTCCTGAGAGCGGGGATGAAAACTCCCACCAATTCACCTGCAGCAAATGCCAACAAAGCACATTTGCTTGAGGTTTCTTGAAGCTACCACTGAAAGGTCAGGTCTCTCAGTGAGACGAAAAGCTCTCTTCTCCCTTCTAGCTGTTCCATCAATACTTGTTTTTCCTCTCCATTTATTTTTACCTTCCTGTTCAGAAAAATATACAAGAAGAGGGGAAAAAATACTGCTTCTCATGACAGCAGCTAAGTAGCTTCTACAGCCAGAGCTCAGGCCAAAGACCCCGGCACGCCCTGGGGGCAATAGCGGAGACCAGGAGTCTGCAGTGACGACCAGGGCAGTGCAAAGATGTGTGTGAACCTGAGGTACAGAAGGGACACCTTTTCTTCTCCAGCCAGAAGTGAGGTACATTGCTTGTTCTCCATGTGCTCCCTTCAGCCTGGCTTGCTCCAAGGTCCTTTTCTAGTACCAGGGGCAGATACTGTGCACCAGGAGAAGGGAAGATGGGAACAATGGGGAGCCTGTGTGCATCTTTCCATCTCTGGCTGCATCACAGCCATCACTTTAGGCCTCTCAGATAGGCAGCAGGTGGGAACAAGGATACAGTTTGACCCTTACAATGATTTCTCTCAAAATAGTGGCCACCGTTATAGCCTCTACCAGCATCTTGAAAGAAGCCTTCGAGGGGGTACTTGTAGCCCACTGGGAGGAAAGCAAATGGTTCTCCAGTCCTTTGGACATCTGCCGTGGAGGTCACCTGTCTGGGTCAGATGGCTCCTTCTTTCAGCATCACAGGGTTTGGGCATAGGCAGCTGGTGCTGCCCAAGTCAGGGAAGGAGACCTCACTGTCTAGTGTGGGAGCAGGAGCTCTGTGCAGAGGACTGGAGTCCTCTCTCTTGCTCATCTAGCTAATGGATTGCTGCTGAGCTAATCACTTAACACCATTTGGGGATAATATTCCTTAACCCACCACTGGGCGGGGATGATTACTCCAGCTGCAGCCCCTCTCTCTTCCACTTGCCGCTCCCGTCCCTCCCTTCTCCCCTGTCTCTGTCTTGTTTCTCTCTCTGGGTCATTATGGCCTTTGTCCAACAAAGCACTTAACCAGGTGTTTCACCAAACAAGTAACCTGGCCCTCTCCATGCGGCAAATCCGGAAGCCCGATGCAGGAGGCATCTGTCCACCTTTGCCCTCTGGACACCTGGGGCTTTTGTGGTGTGGAGAAGCTCTTGGACTGTGGGTGGAGGAGCTCAGAAAACCCTCAGATGGCCCTCCTGACCTTCTGGCTATGATCCGCAGTCCCAACATCTGCTCGTGTGTGTGAAAAAGAAAACAAACCACCAAGGATTTCCTCCCTGGGCTTGGGGAACAGAAGTAGTGCCGTCCCTGGGACGGGGCTGGGCCACCCAAGCTAGTGCTTCACAACAGACAGAGAAAGGCTGAGGTTCATGGAGCTCTGTGTGGAAGAGGTGAGTGTGATGCCAGGAAGGGCACCTGGATGCAACTGGAAAGCCCTGGGAAGGTCCAGGCAATGGACCCACCAGCATCTTCTCCACTTAGTTATCTCTTGTATGCACTTTTTGTAGGTGCTTTTGTTATTTTTCATGGACCTTCTCACTTGTCACCCAGAATGCAGTTTCGGCATAACATCCAAATCAGGACAAGTGTCCAAACCCACCCTGCTGGAAAAGGTAGGACATTATTTTTGCTGCCACAGGAAAGAGAAGTGTCTCAGGGTGGCTGAGGAGTCTACCAAAAAGGTTAATACGTTTCCTGTGTGACCAGGCCCAGGCCCTCTGCCTTTCACTCCAAAAGAGCGAGACTCAAGGTTAGCTTCTCACCCTGATGCGATGTCTCTGCTGCTCAGCTCCATAACAAGCCGTGGATAAGACAGTGGGGCTTACATTTCAGGACTTAAATATTCAATTAATCAATGGAATATTCCATTAGTGTAATAATCACTTGGCATTGCTTGATCTATAGGTACATCTCAGCTGGGCCTCACAAATTGATTTCTGATGAAGTTCTAATTGACTGCACAGGCAGAAGAGGACCTGTCTGAGCATGTTGAAGCGGGGCTTGTGAAGGCTCTGGCAGCACCACCTCCCCCCAAGGAAGGGGAAGGAGGAGGGGGAGGTGTGATTTATGCCCCATTTATCACGACAGCCTCTACCCTATCCTGTTTTATTGGTCCCAAATGAGACATGAGAGCTTACAGATTTAATGCGGAAATTTGCAGGCAGCCGGAGACCCCCGTAAGCCGCTGACAGCCGCTTGTCACTTAGGCAGTAGGTGCCGGAGGTACCCTAAATCCCGAACCTCCTATGGCGCGATGCAGCCGTGGAGCGAGTGGCGTGGGGAGGGCTCAGGTTTCCGCCGGCACGTGTGTGTTCGCTGGCTGGGCTCTGCCACCCCTCTCAGTAGAGCCAGACCAGCAAAGCCGTGGGGCTTTCTTCCCTGCTGATGTGGCTCGGAGCATGTGGGGACGGATGCGCGTGGAAGAAGGTGGTGGGTGACCCATGTGTTCCTTGGTTTGCCTGGCCATCCTGCAGCCCTGTATCCTAAGTGCTGTCCTTCCTAAGCCTGGTGGTAGTCCCTGAAGGAGAATGGCACTGAAGGGACCATCTCTGTTGCAAGGGTTGAGCTTTGTCATGCAAGGTTGGGGACGTCTTAGGCTGCCACACCAAAGGTCTCCGAAGGCTCCAATATGGCTTAGGCAAGCCCTGCCCATGCTAGCAGCTTGGCTGTGAACTTTCCTTGCTGAGGTGGTTGTGGTGGGAGAGCTTATGGTCACAGCAAGCTCTAGGAGAAGTGTGTGATGCATTTGCAGGTGCAGGCACACAGAGATCCTAATCTCCTAGCAGGATGGGATTGCCTGCCCGGTAGCACGTGTGGCACCAGGGGATGGTTTGTCACCACGAGACCGCTCTTGGTCGCTGTAGTCACACCCAGAGAAGTGCAGAGAGAGCACATCAGGTGCGCGAATGTCCCAACACGAGCTGCCATGATGGTGAGGACCAGCACACCGAGGTCTTGGGGTGCAACATCAGTCCTTCTACCAGCCCTCCCTTTACTGCCCAGACCCTCACTTGGGACTTGCTGGCTCCTTCTGGACTCTCCTGAAGGAGCTGTTTAAAGGGAAGGTTTAGGATGTTCCTGCTCTGAGCACCAGTGGTGGGAAGGGGACACAATGCTGATCACTGAAGCATGGACTGACTCTGCTTCCCTCCTCCTGCCTACATGGGGACTTGGGCGGCTGAGCTGGGCAGGAGGAAGGTGACAGATAGTGATTTTGGGAATACTGTAAACAACATCAAGGAAACCAATCAAAGCATGTGTGGCTGGCTGCTGAATTTTAAGAGAAAGAGCTACATTTTTCAAATGTACAGAAGTGACTGTAACTTCCTCTCCATCCTCTACCTGCATTAACTTAAGAGACAGCCGGGTGCTTAAAGGTTACTTTTCAGGCAATGACTGTTCTGTAAAGGACTACTCCTCTCTAACAGAGATAGGTTTTTAGGTTTTCTTTTATTAAACATCAGGCAGAGTTGCTGAAACCTGATAAAAAATCCAGAGCAATAGCTCCCCCCCCTCCCCCCACCCTTTCCAGTGAGGAATAATAACTAACAAAATAAAAAGGCCATTGCCTCGTTGTACGCACTGCTTTAAGCAACAGCTCTGTGTGGCAGGGAATGCAGCTTAGGTAAATGCCCAATTAGAAAGATTTTGTGGGAAGACCTTCGAATCACCACTCCTGAACCTCTCTCTCCACCACCACCATTTCCACCACCGTTATTTCTAGCCTCACATACTATGGTACAGGAAGGAGGTTTAAGTGATTGAAAGCCCTTATGTGGAGTTTAGGTGACAAAATTCTCCCCAGGACCATTAGGGCTGAATGGGCAGCAGCAGTGTAGTTTAGAGGCATGGCCTTCCCCGAGACCCTGGGAATCATCTTGGGTTGTGTCTCCTTCCTTGCAGGGAAGAAAGGTGCTCTGGGATTTATGCAGCTCTGCCCAGGAGGGGCTTTTGACCACAAAAAAAATTGTAATAGCAGCCTCTCCTATGTGGGGAAGATGATTTTCCCTCACACCAAACCTGGACTTATGGACTGAGACTCAAAGTGTTTCTGTGGCTGTAGCTGCTGGTTGCTTCAGAGCAGTCTTGACTGATGAGGTTTGACTGATTTCTAGTTTATTTGGTTTTGTGATTTTTTAAATGAGTTTAATTCCTCAGTGAGCAGAGCCAGAAATATAACCTGTGCTGAAAACCCAGCTGAGAGGAGCAAGGATACAACTGGTGGAGAGCTCGGGGAGGTGAAGCCCATGCCTCTGATGTGGGGGGACCTTTCCAGTAGCTTACCCGTGCACCATCTCCACCTGAGATCCTTGCAGCAGAATCCTTCCTCACCCAGTGTGGGCACCTGGCAGAGACATCCAGTCCCAGCGACCCTTGGGAGACACTGAGATCTTTCATCCTTGTGGAGAGATACCTTCTGCAGCTGCCCCCAGACTCCCCTCCCTTCTATGTAATCCTAAGCACAGGATGTTATTTGATGGCCATCCAGCTTGTTAATGGGCTCATCACTCTCGCGTGGTATATTGGGAGTGTCGCTTCAGGGATGTACTTCAGCTGCCCTCACAATTCGATTTGCTGTCCCTACCTGGAGCAAACTACAGGTGTGGTTTGGACACGGCCAAGGCACAGCCCTCGAAAGCTGACCATCCTCAGGTAACCCCAGACTGTCCCTGGTACCTCCAGTGAGGAGGGATGAAGGATGCAATGCACACTAAGAGAAGTCCTCTCTAACTCTCCAGGACAGGATTTGGCCATACTCATCAGTGCCTGGTGCTTATATCCACTGTAGAATGAGAAGACACCAATCTCCAGAGCTATCGACTATTTTTATCAGCAACATGAATTTAAATTAAAATCTGCGTACTTTTTTTCCTGGAGTGTTTGTCCCTCTCTTTTTTTTTTTTTTTTTTTTGCAAGCTGTATGACATATGGGGCAACCATGCTGCGCGTGCTGAGAAAGCATGTCCAGTCCTCCGTATGTCACAGATTCCCACACAAATATGGAGGCTATTAAGCAGAAGTTACTAAGTGTCATTACTAATACACTTGAATGTGATGGGAAGGGATTTATTTTTATGGCAGAACCTTGCTCATATGCTCCCATCATGACAGGGTGGAAAGGGAAAGGGGTATTGCCCACACTTGAGCTGTGGACCAAGGTGCTGAGCTAGAGATAACCAGCCCCTATGGGGCTCTGGCCAATGTAGTGCCAGGCTGGTTGGGTGCCAGGTCCATGGGAAGAACCTGGTGAAGCCAGCTTGGCTTTTTCAAGGGCATCTTGTTGTTGTGAGGAGATCTGGGAGCAGCAATGCCACCAGGACGATGAGGGCTGGTGCTGGGCTTTCCATCACCTCTACTGAGAAAAGAAAGAAAGAAGGAAGAAAAGCTGCTTCAGATAAACCTCTAAACATCTGATTTGGAGAGAAATGAGCAATGGAAACAACTGTTTTATGTAAGTACTGTAGATCATTTAATCCTTCCCCCGGGCAGGATTGTCCCTCTCCTGTGGTCTCACACATATGCTGCTGCCCTGGCTAAGTTTGTCCGAACCGCTTTCATTTCTCCAGCACCAGAAAGGCTCTGCCCCTCAGCTCCTGCCTCTCACTCTGGCTCCTGCTGGGGCTCCCCCCAGCCCTGTCTCATTGAGATGTTCTCCCTACCAGGTCCCTACCCACCTTTGGCCATGGCTGGGGCACATCTCTGGAGATAACATTTCTCATCAGGGTGATTTTAGTTTTTCTCACTCTGTGACTTCCCCAGCCCCTCCAGCAGTCCCAGTTTGCTCCTCCAGCCTGGCAGAAGCAGGGATGAGTTCAGACCTTCCTCCTGCTGTTATATACCAGTGCTCCTCTGAATCCATGCAGGGTATCCCCTTCCCTCCTTCCCTCCCTCCCTCCCTCCCTCCCTCATTCCCAGGGGACGAGTTTCAACCTTTCTAAGAAAAACACTCTTCCTCTCCATGTTCTTTACTGTTTTCTGTGTGATAAAATATAGTTTCTCTCCTAAACGAAGCTACAGGCAGTTTATTAGCCTAGCTAATTAACCCATAATCAGCGTTTCGTTCTCCTCTAATCACAGGCTGCTCACACCCTCGGTTCCCAGAGCACAGCCACACTATGGCACATGTTATTTATAAAGGGGAAAAAAACCCAAGCATGCAACCCACCATGAGCTCTCTTTGCAGGGATAATGCCAATTCATTCAGGCATGGGGGTGACCTACCCAGGGCCGGGGCCCAGGTGACTCCGAGGGGTGACAGAGAGCTCTGGAGCCTGTCACCTTCTGAGCGCAGGTTCAGCAGCAGCTTGGGTCACTAATGGCTGGCTGTTGCTGCTGGTCAGCGGTGGTTTAGGAAGAAGGGAGGTTGGATGAGAAGCAGACCCAGTAAGTCTTGTAATCCACATCTCGGTCTGAGCAGAACTATTCCCCAAGGAGTCATTTTTTTCTAATGTTTCCAATTGAGTTTTCCTGTTCCTCCAACAGCGATCCTTCCATGAATCCATACCAGATCTGCTGAAAATAAAATATTTTGGAGAAAGCACCTGTGCATTTTCAGTTATTAATTTTACCTCTACTTCCACACCAGGTACCACCTTCCCCAGGCACCTGCCTCTTGCCCTTCCAGATCTCTCTCTCTAGGTGGATGATCAGTTCTCTGCTGTAACCAAGCAAAATGGATTCAGCTTTCTTAACATTTCCTTGTAAATCAGATTTCTGATTATTGCCACTGCCCTCTGAACTCCCTCCAATTCGTCACTCTATTCCTGGTACTGTGGTACGCCGACCATGAAGAGACAATGTTTGAAAACATCCTCAACCCGGGCGACGATCTAACGAGACAGCGTATAAAAATATCGTTACATGGTGAGCTGAAGGCATTGTGCAGCACTGTAATCATTTTCGAGATGGTAAAATTATTTTGCAAGGACAGGCTGTCTCCACTCTGATAAAATCAGGGCCAGAAAGGCAGCCCAGCTTGGAGGAACAAATTGCAGAGTTGGTTTTTTTTCTTCTTCTTTTTTTTTTTTCTTTTCCCCCCCAGAGATTTATTTTTAAATAAGGGAGCTGTCATAAAGCGGGACAGATGTTGAGAAGATCAGGTACAAGTGAAAGCAAAGTGGTGGTGCTTTTACTAAGCAGAAGGTGGCTGGTTTGCCCTCTGCTTTCCAGAGCACTTTGGCTCCCTGGCTGTCCCCAATGTCCCAGGTGTCCCCAGTCAGCCCAGGCTGGCAGGTTCTCTCCGACCATTTTTCGACCCGCAGCTGAAGCCACTCTGTGCTTTGTTACCTGGAACAGCTGGTCTTGGTCCTTCCCACATCTTTCTTGCTTTACTGTGAAGCTGCTCTCCTGTTTCTAATCTGCTCATTTCCAGCCTGCTCTCCCTTTCCGTGTTTGCGATTCCTGCCGTATGCGGAGGCAGATGAAGAAAATGGATCAAGCCAAGAAGATGCCGAAAGAGCCAGGTGACAAGGCTACATTTGTGCTAGAGGTGGGTCTCTCTTGATGTTCACCAGTTTGCCTGTCACTGGAGCACCTGGGTGTTAAAGGCTCCACAAAACAACCCCCAGTGTCCTCCCGCCTTCCAGCTCCAGGAGCACCGTGGGCTTTTCTTCTCTTCTGTCCCAGTACCTTCCTTCCCTTTTTCATTGCCATCTCACATGCTGGGGAAAGGTGAATTTAATTACAGGCTAATGAAATGCACAATACATTTCTTGAAAAACTGCAGTGTGAGTTAAGAGAGGCTACTTGTGTTTACGGAGCCGCTTGGCGTTGGGGGTTTATTTTCCGCTCCGTCTTTTCCTTTGTCTGGTAAACACATATTGCGTAAGTCCTCGGCATGTTCATGGGATGCTCAGAACATTGTCCTTGCTTGCCATTGTTCGGGTTAATTTATGCTGGGTTAGACCTCACCCTTTGGAAAGGGTCCAGATCCCTGGTGGTGTAAATTTTCCTGATTTATGTCTCCCCCATAAAAATATTTTTTTTTGAAAAGTAATTTAAGGAATCCTAAAGAGAGGATTCAGGATTCAGACAGGGAAGGCTGGGTTGATTTGGGGTTGGTGAACTCAGACCTTTCATCTGTTTGTACAGAGAAGGAAAATTAAATCTCATGGCCTGTTTGTGAGAGGAAATTGCCCAGAATAGCTCTGACAGAATAAGCTATTCCACAATAGCTCCCCATGTGGACACTTGAACCACTTTGTTCCAGGCTAATTAGTGTGCTTCCAAGTGGAGTAATTATTCTGGAAGGGAAATCTCTCTTCTCCCACAAAGAGTGTCTACATGGAGGTGGCAATTTGGGAATGGCAGTAGCAGGCCATCTAAAATCATTGCTGCTCCGCTGATCAGCGTCCCCTTGTTGAGACATCCTGCCACCATTTGTGGGTAGGATGCCCAGCTGGGTGTTTGGAGCAGGACTGAGGAAGGAGATACCAGTGTGGATGTATCTGGCTGGTTACCCAGGTGAGGTGGGTTTGAGTGGTCTCCCCTAATGCTTAAAGGCCCCGGAAGAGACAGTGATTCAGAAATTAGAAAAGATTGCACCAGTCCTGTTATTTCATATCCTGTTTTTCATTCTATTGTTTTAGGATCATGCTATTAAATGTCTGCTCTAAGGGCTTTCTTCCTTCTCTCAGATGCGCCTCACTTTTTTTTTCTAAAAGCATTTTTTTTCTCACCTACTTTGCTACTTACTCACTGGAGAGCCTAGATAGAGTCTAAATGTTTCTCAGGAGACCGCCTGGTGTCTCACGTGGCTCATTCTCCATAATTTGCAGAGAAATTCTTTATATGAAAGATGAGGACTTCTGTGAGGAGGGAGCTGAGCCCAAAGGGGGGACCATTTAGCCAGGTCCGATGCCAAAGCCTTGGGCTGGCTTTGAGCTCCCAGAGACAGTGCTGACCTTCACCACACTACTTGCACCAGGCTCAGCGGAGGTTGCCTCAGCTTATCCCATGGGACCTGATCTCAAGTCACAACCAGTGCGAGGACCTGCATCTTTTCCAGCACATCTCATGGAGCAAACCTGTACTTGCACTTTCTGCCTCACTCTTTGAATTGGTCCTGGCAAAATATTGGTGCTGAGAAAATAAAAGAAATAACAGGAAAGTCTAAGGTCCATCTCCATTCAATCCAGGATCCTGGAGATGTTCTGTAATCTGCTTGTATTCAAGGCTTGATAAGTAGAGCCCAGCCCAAAGCTGCAGTCTTCTCTTAGAGCCATCGAGATTCTTAGACCAAACTCTTGCTCTATGCACATTGTTTTGGAGAAGAAAGGCAAAGTCTTATGCTGCTTTTCTGGTATTTGTAGCCCTTGGTTACTCTTTCCCCAAGGCTTAGCCCTGACCATAGAGTGACCTGGTATTTGGATGGGCAGAAAAAGGGGCTGGGAGGGCTGGATGACCCACAGTGGATCCCTTCCTCCTAGAAAGAGTCCAAAACAACTTCATAAGCATTTTAGTGTCAGTCAGAGAGATTCTCCATGGCCATAAACACTGGCATGGTCTATAATTACACATGAGCTGCCCACTCTGGAAAATTGATACTTACATGGTCCGCTGGGCCCTGTGTCCCTGTCAAAATGCAGATCAGCTGTTCCTCGTGGGACAGCTGAACACTCCTTCCAGGCAGAGCACTGAAAGAAAATGGATGGTAGCTTAATTTTTTTTACATTAATGGTAGCTTCTTTTTTCTTTAACTCAGACTCCATGAAGTCCCAGAGAGACTCTGGGGGCATATGGTGGGAAGTAAAGTGGGTTCCTCGAGTATCTGGCTGAGATGTGCCCCTCTTTGAAAGCCTTTGGGGTGGACTCGCAAGCCACTGAGGAGCTCAGATATGCCCAGAGGTCTGCAAGTCTCAGTGGTGCTGAGTCCTGTGGGTCTCCAAAGTGGAGAAAGAGTTGGAAGGAAGATAGAGGCAACATGGATGGACAAGGGGAATTGCCAACCCTTGACCTGGCAAGCTCAGAAGAAATTATTACTACCGAGAACTAGTTGTGTCCTTACTAAATCTGCTAGTTCCTCTGACCTACCACAGCTCCTGCAGACACAGACCCCATTCCTGCGTCAAAAAGGGAGACAAAACGGGAAAGCACTGGAACTTTTGTGCCAGAAAGACCTAAGAGAGGAGGCTGATAAGGATTAGGGGCTGATGCCATTCAAATGCAGAGCTGTTCTTCCAGGGCCAAGTCTCTAGAGGGGCTGGGCAGGGCACGCCCCAGAACTGCAGCACAGAGAGGGAGCGTGTCCCATGGAAAGGCAGCCCAGCTTTGCCAGGAGGTAGTGAAGGAGGCTGGGGAGTGTCTCCTGTTCCCAGCCCAACCCTGCCCTAACAGACTGGTTCCAGAGAGGCTGAAGAGACTGTTTGAGGCAGGGGTTGGCAACAATGGGTGAGCCTCAGTTTCCCTCCAGCAAGGGAGAAAAAAGCAATTACTGCCAGCGAACAGCAGGCTGACACCTTGTCAGTGCCTGCAGCGACTGATATCTCCTTCTTATGAGAGATTAATTATCTGAAAATGACTATACAGTAGGAACTATGAGATCTTGTCTCTGCAGAGGAGTCTTCTCCCCTTCCAGCAGCTTGCTTGAGCAGGGACCCCTCAGCAGGGGATTGGTGCTCCAACCTCCCCAGCCACTAGATTTCTGTGGGCACCAAACCCAGCCAAACCCTGAAAGCAATCGCCACAGGGGCAGCACAGGGAACGGCGTGGTTGGGCTAAGGTGGTAGTGACAGCTAGGAGAGCTAAGGGCAGAAACTTGATTTAGAGGAGCTGGGAGGCTTTGCAGCCTCTCGAGTTGCACCTTTTCGTGGTTGCATCAGGGTTTATAAGCTTCATCTTGGGGGTCCCACCCCACAGCTGCCTCTCCTTCTCCTGCCAGAGCCTCATTGAAGCACCGGCTCCTCGGGATGCCCACGTCTAGCAATTAATCTCCCAGACATCTTCCGTGTCTCTGTATCTTCCTTCTGAGCTGACCCCTCGCTCCAGCTAAGATTTTTCTCCTCCTGAATTACATTTCATCTGTCGAATCTGGAGAGATGATGTGTGTGGAAATTTTGCAGATCTGCTTGATTTCTGCCGCGTTATCCAAGCTTCTCCCGCTTCAAAGGGCGCAAATGCAAATATTGACAAGTTCAATAAAAAGACCCATCTAGCAGGTAAACAGCTAAACAGGCAGTCTAATGAGGGGGTGCAGAGAAGGCATCTGAAAAGAAAATCAGCATTTTTTTTTTACCAATCTCTACCTGATTGCCTCTTGCCTAGACTCTAAATAATCCTGAAATATGGGCACACGGAGTTGTTACCTTGCCTCAGCCCTTCCCAGCAGCTTCTCCCACTCCATGCAGGAAAAGTGGCCTTCTCCTTGGTGTTGAAAAGCCCAGATCCCTCGTGTGTACTGAGCTCAGCACTTTCCCCAGAGCAGCAGCAAAGTGATAATGTCCCAGGCCACCCGACTCCCCTACCACTTGGCTGCACAGCCCCTCCTGCAGCCACTCCCTGCTCCCTGGTACCCGATATCCTAATTCAGCCCTTCCTTAACAACGTTTGCAAAGATTTCCACCGGTGGAGCAGGATGCTGGCCGCGGTCTCCGCTGCGCTCCCAGCCTGTGGATGCGCTCCCCTCGTCCCGGATCGATCTCCACGTCGGAACTGGTGTTGTTTGATCTGCTCATTGCGATGCAGTGAAGGGGAGCGAGTCCAGGGAATGGGCCTCCTTGGAATTAAACGGCCTCTGTAATGCGATTACAAATAGCTGTTAACCCTTGTATCGACATGAAGGAGTGCTGGCTAGGGGTGAGGGGGGAGAACGAGACATGAAAGTCCTTCTTCGCTCTGTGTTAAATGAAAACGAGGGGTGTTCTGTTACTAGGAATAATTAGGCTTCCCCAGCTCCCTCACAGGGGGTTAGGAGAGTTATTCCACATTTGCAAAGTACTTTGAAGAAGGGAAATATCCTAGAAATGCTGCAAGTGCCAGCACCGTTGGTCCCAGTGCTGTTCTCATCTAGTGAGAGGATTGCAGCTATGGGACATCTTCCACCCAAGGATTTCACAGCATGTCACCTGGGGCATGTGCAGAAAGTTTAAATACTATTATCATTCCTTTTATCAAATGGAGAAACAGGAATGCAAGGCACAGGGAAGTTGTCAAACATCTCTCACAGAGCTGGGATTAGGAAAGAAGAGTTCTGTTCTGCATGCTGTCATGATCTCCACCCAGGGGATACTTGGACTTGAAGACATTGGTGTTTAGGAAGTACGTATTGACTGACAGTGCTGCCGCAGAGGCACAATGTTCTCTCCGGAAATGAAGTTCAGGACTTGGGTTTTTCAAAAACCTCCATGTGTGGGAGCAGAGTAGTTAAAATATTTTCTGGACCATCACCTTTTTATCCCGAAGGACCCAGGAGGGATCCAAGCACTCAACTCCGGCTGTGGTTCTCTCCCCCAAACCAGGCCAAGCCTCAGGATCACCTGCCTCTCCTCCAGCATCACCCTAAGCCTTAGAAAGAATTGGAGATATGCTGGGTGACAGGGCTGTTTCACCCTAACCATGTCCCTGGTCTGGACGCGAGGATCCTGGAGCTACAGCCTTGTTGGAGTCACCACCTCCACTCCACGCTGCTACTTGATGCCAGGAGGGATGGCTGCTTGGATGCCAAGCTGAACATTACACAGCAGACTCTGATGAAAACTAATTTCCCCCCCAACCTCTCCATTTTGTCTTCACAGCAGAAACGTCAAGCTGGCTGTACAGAAGAGAAGAAAGCCATACCAGAACAAGCTTGGCTTGCTTCCCACCGTCAGTTTGGTTCCTTCCAACAACAATCAACCAGGACAGGAGCATCTGCTTCACTCAGAAGGGCTTATAAGCATCATCTGTGCACCCCAACACAGCAGCCATGAGTCTTTTCCTCCCAAACTGTTCTCAATGCACAACTCTTCAGCCAGAGAGTGTCTGCAAAACCCCTCTAACCTTCATTTTTACAAAATCCCGCTGCATAGTCAGAGACGGAGGCAGCCACTGTCTCCTGAGCTGAAGTAGAGATACATGTGATGCCCAGGGAGGGCTCCAAGGAAGATGAGCAGAGGGTGGGAAGATGTCTGCGCAGGGTGGGCCAGAGAGGGCAGGGACAGAAAAGGAACAGGATGTTCTCAGAGCATAGACAGTAACAGCCTTGTCCGTGCTTCTCCTTTCTTCCCCTGACAGCTTGACAACCTAACAGGAAAAATGAAGTCAGTGAAGGGAGAAATGTTATCAGAAGCCCCGTGCTAAGAGGGCAGACAGGCCAGATTGGAGGAAAATGAGAAGCTGTCCAGACTAATGCAATCATTTATCACATAATCTTTCTCAGCAGTTGGGCGGGGAGCCTGGCAGTGCCTGGCACTCAGAGGAGGCTCTCTTGGCCCCCGGTACCCTGCTCCAGTTGGTGAAGATGGTTTCTCCCAGATTCTCCAGGGCTTGAAGTTTCTCCTTCACCACCTTATTGTGCTTGCGGTACCTGCCTCATTTTGCTGTCGCCGTTGTCCCCTGCACAATTCCGTCCTCTCCAGAGCCAGACGGGGGCTTGCGCTGCCTCGCTGTGGGCCCTTTTTCAGGAATGATGGCATCTTGTCAGGTTGTTGCTTGTGCTGAGACATTTCATCATCGGGCCATTTTGGCTCCACACTGTGATAGTCGCTCGCCTGGAACCTGGATTTACTGCTTCCCCATCCCTGGCCGTAAAAAGAAGCATTGCTGGAACACCACTGCAAGAGGGGGTCAGCATGAAAGCGTTACCAAAAGGAAGCAGCGAGGGAATTTCCCTCCCCGCTCATGTTGCATCTTAGGGTTTGCTCCGTGTTTGGGCCATATGTGATCGGCACCCCAGGGGAACGGCCGGACATCAAAGGGTGACTTCTGGCAATGATGATCTCATTTGCCCCTGCGTGACCCTTCCTGCGAGGCAGGGGGGTGGGAGCTCCATGACTACTCGGCAGCTCCTCCCTGGCCAGGGCTGTGAGCGTCTGGGGCAGGGAACCCCACCAGCTGCAGCTGCTCTGGCTCCATTAGGATCTGCTCTTCCTCCTCTTGAGCCTGTAAATCGGAGGGAGACCTACCCTTCTCTTTAGACCCACCAATTCCCTGTGCTTCTAGCATTGTGCTCAGCACCATGCAGCCCAGCATGGCAGCATCTCACACTGAGAGTGGGTTAGCAAAAAAAGTTTGCGCGTGGAATTTCAGTGGCAGGCTGTGGGACCTAGATGGCTACCGAGACAGCTCTCCTGCACCTTGCCTCTGCAGCTGATGTGCATGGGCTTTGTGACTACCATCATCTTTTGGATTTCCAGGAATGTGGTGATGTGCCAAACCATACAGCTAATTTGTACAGGCCCTGTCACAGATGAGCACTTAGCTGTGTAATTACTAGAGCTGGCCGCAGGACGAGAAAGCCGATTTCGTCACCACTTTGTCACCACTCTCAGGTTTTGTTGTTTGTTTCTTTTCTGAGGAAAACCAAACGTTCAGTTGCAGAGAGATGAGGGCTGGGCTGGTGTGCAGGGCACTGGCTCAGGGCTGGGGAACACAGATTCCATTCTTCTCCTTGAGTTATTTTCCCTCCTGGACACTTCAGCACCCTGTATCCCTAATGTTCCATCTGCAGACCTGCTCCCTTGTGTCCTCTCACCTTTCCTGGCTGTGGAAACAAGCTTGTTTCCAAGAATCATTTTGGCTGGGATAGAGCTTTCAGTAATGTTGCAGCCAAGTCCAGCAGTTATTCTTCCTTCAGTCAGAATCCTGGACAGGCCCTTCCATGTGTCCAGCTCCATTGTCGTGTCCTCACCATCCCCTTGCAGAGCACCTTCAGTTTATACTTTTGACAGGGAGCTACACTTTGAAATAGCTCTGTGCCCTCTCTTCTCCCCAGCACAGCCTAAATCCAGCTGGAAGAGATGTCACAACCCTCGCATGCCTGATGAGATCCAACTCAGAGCTTAGTCACCTCCAGCCCTTGCACTTCCCATTCATAGAGCCATTCGCCACCCAAACAGCTCCAAACCTTCCTCCTTTCTCTTGCAGAAGAACCATCAGAAGGAGGACCAGCAATTTCAGGAGAAACATGGCCCCTTTGTGGCAGAGGACAGACATGGGTGGCACCAATGGAGCCACCCAGGGCTTTCCAGGTCTGGCTGTGTGCTGAGACAGTATTGGTTCAGGTCCAAGGCAAGTGGGAGGTTTTGCCACCATGCACCCCATGCTGAGGACCCACCAGGCATGTAACAACAGCCACCTGCTTTCTGGCTTAGAAACGGAGAAGTAAATTTTCTCGGACTGCCGCCTCCTGCGGGAATATGGAGTGTTAATTATTATAAATGACTCCCTGTAACTTTTATTATTAGCAATACTAATTAATTGGATTATTACTATTTCCTCTCTTGGAGATGCTTGGGGGTGACAAGGAGAAGTAATGGATATTGCATTCAATACAGAAAAGGGACAAGAGGGAACTCATGTGATGTTATTTGGATAATTTAAGGTGGCAGAGGTGAGTGGAGATCTGGGAGACTTGTCCTAGAGGGGATAGAGTATAAGATTAGCAATGCTGGCACTGAACTCTCCACAGGCTGGACGCTTCAATTTTCCAGCTATAAAGAGGTAAATGACTAAAACTAAGCCTAAGTCCCAAGACTCCTTAGCTCCCTGTATCTGAATCAAGGGTGAGTCCCTCCAGATGTTCCAGCCAGTTCCCCCCGGGGTTAAGGCCAGGAGAAAACTGCCAGCAGCTAGTCTCTGTGGCACAAGAGCGCCTTTGTCCCCAGATCTTTGTCTCATCGTACTCAATCCGCCACCTCATGGAGCTGCCCGATGCACCTGACCATCACATTAGCTCCTCCTTGCCCTGAGCTTGGGACAAGCCAATCTCCCCTGTGGTGAGACCCGTCCTTAAACACGTGGCACAGCACCAATTCACCAAAAATAGCTCTGAAGAAAGAAAAAGAGCAGAAGCGTGGGTACAGGCACGTGCGTGCGTGTGTGTGTCCACAAACCCATTTTCTGTTTAGGTGTCAGAAATAAATTTTACCACTGGAGTCTGCAGCATCTGATTAGTGAATTATTCAGTTTGGAGATTGCCTTCGCTGTGACCTCATTAGTAACCCTGAGGTGAGCGGGACGCATTAGAGTAACCACCAGGCTGTCACCGAGGAGCAGAACTGGGGCATTAAAATGGATTAAAGTGCTTTACCAAGAAGTGCGGCACAACTCATAAAAAAAAAAAAAAAAGACAAAAGGGAAAAGAGAGGGGTAGAAGGGGGAGAAAAGAATGAAAGAGCAATAAAATAAATAAATAATTCACCCTGTTAAGCTGGCAGCCTGAAGATAAACAGGCAAGCAGGCAGAGGGGTGTGGGGGCCCCAGCATGCTGGCAAAGCACGAGCCTCTGCTCTGAAACCAAGGCAGGTTTGTGGTTGGGAAGAGGCATCTGCAGGGTTCTTTGCTATCTGCTCTGCCAAAGGAGCCCAGCATCTGCTCACTGAAACTGGCCCTTGGGATGCCGGCCAAATCCCCCTGGCTGATCAGGAGAAGCTTCTTTTTGACCCTTGTTGGGCTGACACCAAGCCTTGGACATTCTTTACATCAAGGCAGATGATGCACAGCTGAAGGGAAGTCTCCACATGGATTTGACCTTTAAGGGTCAGTGCCCACATTGAGGACCTCAGTTATTCTGTGCTGCTGGTTGCAAACAGGAGTCTGGTGGGGACATGCACTGGTCTCCCAAACTTGCCTGTGAGTGAGGCTTACTCAGCTGACATGGTGAGGAAAATGTGGCCCACAGTCATCACTCGAGGACCATAGTGACCCCCTTGAAGAGGGCATGATGGAGGAAGAGGTGAGATACCCCATTTTGTCTTTTCCTGACAAGCCTACAGAAGGGAAAGGGGGATGGGTTTGTACCATGCTCCCTCAGGGTCAGCTCTTCTTTCCTGGGCGGGGAGGTATCGGCTGATGCGAACAGCTTTCATCTGGGGATGGGCCCGGTGACTGATGTGGTCGCATTTGTTTGCTCAGCAGCTGTTGCAAATAATGGATGCTAAAAGGCTTTGTGGTTCATTGATGGCCATGCTCATAACCACACACTCTTCATCCAGTTTGGGGGAAGAAATGCAGTGCTCTCCATCTAACTTCTCAGGTCCTAAGCCCTGCTTTTGACATGATGAAGCTTGGTCCCTTCACTGTCTGCACAAGAGACTCTGTTGGTGAGAGATGTTCCAAGGTGATGGCTGCACCTTGTGAGAAGACCATCCAAGGGTCTGGTCCCTCCGCCCATCACTGCAGCTGCTAGAAGCCTGGACACGCACCTGGGGCACTGGATCCAGGCATTTATGGGGTCTCTGTGGCAGTGCTTGTTGAGTCCGTTAGCCTCTCCCACTTCTATAGTGACCTTATTGCCAACTCATGTGAATTCGAGCCAATCTTCAAGAGGACAATATGGGACTTCTCTGTGTCATCCGATGCTCAGAGGCATGGTAAGCTCTCAGGTTTCTTCAATGGAACCAAGTGTTTACTTTCTATCCAGCTTCATCTGTTCAGCTTGGGCCCATCTGTAACTGGGGAGACCTCTATTTAATCCTGTTACTAGTCCTTCAGCTGTCCCAACCCATCCATCTCAGGCCACCTCTGCACCTGGGCTGCAGTTTGGGCCAGTGAAGAAATGGAAACTTACTGTCTATCTTCTCTCCTCTGTGAGGTTTTGGACATCTGGGAACATCCAACGCAGGGCTATGTTGGCTGACCCTCCTCAACCTGCCCCATTTGAATGTCAGGCATGCCCTGGCCTCTCAGGGGAGGCTGTAAGAGGAACAAGAAGGCATAAGGAGGATAGGGCACAACTACTTGAGTTTTATTAGGTTTAATTGCCCCTATTTTATTATACCTGAATGTACAAAGAACCTTAATCGAATCAATTTCAAATACCCAGGGCAAATGAGCCACTCAATAGAGACAAGCTGAGAAAGGAGTGATTCAAGCTGTCAGTTCCCTGGGTCTTTCCTGAATCCTCCCTCCCCTACCCACCAGGCGAGTACGGGAAATTCGTTCATTTATGGCTGCTTAATAATATATACTTATGCACCGTATATCCCAAGCTATTTGCATTGTCAAGTCATGTGCATTGATGTGGAAGCTTTGCTTTCCCTTGTGTTGCTGCTGGTGTCATCTTCGAGCATTTGCCTAACGATAACTAGACGAAGCGAAGGGAAAGATGCAGCAGAGTTGAAAAATGGCTGGGGGAGCCCAACCAGGGCTCTCTGTCATCATCCTGGGTATTGTTGGGCCGTGTTAACTGAGCATCTAGCAGGGGCATGAGCAGCAGAATGCCTTCCTCCTCCAATTAAAGCAGCCACATTGACTTTGCTTTGAAGGCCAGCCAAATTTCACTCCACTGGTTTCTAGGACAGTTGTCCTAGTGGCATTTTCATCTCCCATGCAGATTGTCATTGTCTCAGCTTAGTCCTCTCTAAAAATAATCAGCTTAAACCAGAAGAAAGTGCCATACCAGATAAACCGAACACTCCTTGCACTGCATCTTCCTCTTTCCTGACAGCTCTCTGTTCTGCTGTGGTTTCGCGGACATACGGGGACACGAGAGATTTTTCCCAGGATTGCCACCACAGTTTCAACACCTCCCCACTGGGCTTGTGTCTCTTAACATCTTCTGAATCTGGAGGCCAGGCTTGTAAGGTGAATTTGAAGGACAGAAGACCTGGTCCCCTCTCTTACGGCACGAGTTTCTTCCGTCTTGTGTTTCCTGTGGGAGCTGTTTGTGACCCATGTTTCCAGTGATGAACAGAGCCTCATGTCGTGTCTCCTCACAAGGCTTCTCGTAGCCCCTGTTGCTTGCTTAATTACTCGGAAAGACTCTTCCACCTCTCTGGGCAGTGACACCTCTAGTGAGTCTCCTTTTCACACAACTGCCCATCATAGTTCCTGGCCAGGCAGCTTGGCAGGCTGCGAGATGCTGCGTGGCTACTCGTGGGGCACAGCTTGAGATGTGAATGCAGACACAAGAACATCCCCCAGGACCTTCAGGTGCACTTTCCTTGGCACTAAATTATCCATAAGGGATCTTGCTCATCAGTGCAGAGGCATTATCCACTGGACTTAAGTCGGACCTTCCTCAACCACTCATTAGAGATGAGCACTTTGCAAAAGACCAGCCTGAAAATCAACTCAGGACAGGAGCCCAACCCCACATTGCCTACATCCCAGCTCACTGGGCATCATCACCCTTCCCACAGCTGGTGTCCCCTTGTCTGTGGTGGACACCCAGGGCATCCTCTTCCCAGACTCCCAGCAGCCAGAAGAGGGTGGCATCAATCCCTGCCTGTTTTGTGAAGCAAGGCTGGAGTTTTCTCTTGGCCATTTGCTAAACAGCTGGAGTGCTCCCTGTATCCAAGGAAACCTGCCTTAACCTGCTGCTTACAGGGAGACTTCTGTTTGGCAAGTTTCTCTTGGCTTTCTTCAGTGCTCCCAGGTTAAGTTCTTGGCAGGTCTATAAGGGGACATGCACCTGCCTTGTTCTTGTACTCCCAGCCTCTCATGGTTCCCCCATTTTGGGAACTGAGTCTGCGTAGAGCAGAATGGGGAAATCAGGGCTTTTTTGGTACCACTTATTTGCGCTTTGACAAAAACAGAGGCAGAGCCCAGAGGCTGGTTTTTCTGTTTCCACTTTTTTCGCCGTTCTTCTTCTTCTTCCCCACTCCCAAAATTTCTAGTAGGCGAAGTGCAGTGTAACCACCCACCACAGATATGCTCTGTGCTGCATCTTCAACTGGGGCCATGTGCAGGAGCTGAGCACCACCAGCAGAGGTGCAAACGAGGGGCAGAAAGAACCAAAATCCAGGAATGCTGAAGAGGCTGGGAGAAACCTGAGGATCAGGTGATGTCTGTGGCTGCAGCTGGGACCTTCCACCTCTCCCCCAAACCAAGAAAGGCTGTAAGCATCAGGGACAGCAGAGAGCAGGCCACGCTCTCAGGTTTCTCTAGACACTTTCTCTTCCACTGACCACTCTCCAGATGTGGCTGTCAGCAACTGCTTGCCCCCAGCCAAGCTGCTGTTGCAGCCCTGACCCTTCCCAGATGCTCTGTCTCTCCAGACAGAATGAAGCTTTTTGTGCTGCCCTGCAGAACCTGAACTCATCCTATCCCACCCCATGTGATACTGTCAGCATCCACCATTGTGGCATCCCTGCCCCCCTGCTTTGCCCTACCATCTCATCTCCTCTCTCAAAGTGACACTGATCCCAGTTCTGAAAACTCACAGTCCAAAAAAATCTCCTTTTCCTTCCTCATTTCTTCTGCTGCTTGGGAGCCGGGTGCAGGCAGGAAGGTAGGAGAAAATTATAGCCCTATGGATGGATCTGAGAGATCGTGCTGGGGCTGCAGGATGGACTGAAGGAGTGAGAGAAGGTGGGGAAAGCCCAGGGAACCAGCGCAGGGAAGGCAGTTTGGGCAGAAAAGTCCATGCCAGGTTTCCCCAGGCTGAGGAGCAGCATACCAATGCGAGCAGGGAGAAAAAAAGCATCTGTCCCCTCCCTGTACCCATCCAGCTTGACCACCCCAGCCTCAGTCTGCTGCTGGGGTTGCCCCCACCGCCCCGGTGCTGACGGGCATGGCTACACTGCCTTGTTCGGCTCTGGTGTCGTTTCGCTCTCTGACAGCGTATCCCTGAGCATCTCTGGGAGGTTATAAACGGAGCCTGGGGAGTCAGAGGCTGCTCCTCTCCCTCCAGCAAACCCGTAAGGCTGGGCAGTTGCTGTAATGTCTGTGCTGGACTAAAAGCCTCTGCCTGCCCGCGCTGGAGCGGGGCCGGGCGCTTTCCCAGAGCCGGGTTAATGCAGCGGCAGCAGCAGAGCGCAGCCGTAAGCGGGGTTAACACACCCGCTCTCCCCCAGCTCCCCACTCTGCCGGGGAGGTTAAACTCCTGCCTTGGCCTTGCAAGAGCTGGTCTTCAACCCAAAGCGAGAGCCACATCGCTTCCCGCTCTCAGGTTAAGCATTTCTTTTACTTTCCCTAAGGTGGCAGTACGAATCCCCTCGCTGCAGCATCCTCCCGCAACCCAGTGTTTAAGCTCTGTATCCTCCAAGGTGTCCCTCTGCCTCCCAAAGCTCCCAGCACTGTGTCCCCATCCATGCTGGCCAGCCTGGCCCTGAGCGGCTGCTGGGAGACCCAGGGCACCGCAGCACTGACCACCACCAGCGGTACCCATGCAGGCCTGGGTAGGAGGATGCGCTGGGGGGCTGGCAGTGAGGAGCAGCTTGCAGGCAGAGCTGGGAGGGCTGACAAGTTTCCAGTCAATAAGAGGAGAGATGATGGAGAGGCAGAGAAAGCCGGAAAAAAATTATCTCGATTTTCCACCAATACAGAGAAGTAGAAACGTTACTGCTTTGTGTTGGTGTGGGGAAGCTTTAAAGGGTGATAAGAGGGTGTCAGAAAGCCTCGGAGGCAGAAAAGGACACTTTTCACACCAGTCTAGTGTTTTCACTCCTGGTTTGCAGGATCTCTCCCCAGCATCGCCTGTGCAGGGCAGCTTGGCTCACAACCAGCCAAGGGACTGGTGCTCTGTGAGGGCAGGTCCTGGCCATGGCAGCAGGCTGGCTCCTCTGCCCAGGTAGCCCCACTGCCATCCTGTACCCCTGAAGCTGCTGGGATGTCCCATGGGGTCTCCTCCACCCGCAGCAAAGACCCAGTCTCTTCCAGAAGAGCTGATGTGCCAGTCTATGGAGTGGGCTGCTGACTGCAATTCTCCAAGCTTCCAGGGCACAGTGACCCAAGGAGGTTAAAAAAGATCCGGTTGGCAAAAATACCCTGTAATTTCCTCTCTCTCTGATCACAAAGTGCCCCCTTAGGAGTGCCAGACAGCCTTGGGCAGCAGGCACAGATTTGAATTTACTTCTGTTGTTCAGACCAAACAGCTGCTAAGGGCGTCAGTTATACAGACACGATGATGTTGTCACTTTATGTATCATTTTTATTTCATTGCTCTCCAACGTTTGTAATACCCCGGAGCTCAGAAGCTTAAATAACAGCTCTCCCCATATTGATTTTATCCTTCACCATTTGGCACTCGTTATTCCATTCCCTTTGAGTTCCTAATAACCAGGATTTTAACTGAGCAGCATCCCTCTCCATGCCTGGGTAGTGGCTGTGGCCAGCCAGAGATTGCAGGGGAAGGGACAGATGTAGGACAATAGTTTTCTTGGGGTCCTCCAGAGACTGGACTGGTGCCCATGTGATGCTGCGATGCCTCTTGGACTCCCCCTTAACAAAAAAATAAATAAAATTAGCACCAAGACAGATGTTCGGTTGCGATAGCTCTGAAGGAAGTTGTACTTAGGATCAGGATGCCCCTCTCCAGCAGGTTTTTGGGGATGGAGCAAATAATCAGATAGAATTATTTCATAACAAAATGTGTCTCTTTTTCCCCAGTGCAAACCACCTTTGAAGCAACTGTGGGCTCTTCATACATGTCTCTCGTATAGAGGTGTGCTGGCTGCTCAACCCTGGGCTCCTGTGTCTGAACCACGGGACTTGGACCTTGGAGCATACAATGCCTTGTTTTCCTCTGGCTCAGCACCGCATCCCCCAGGGTCCTACAGCAAGGCTGCTCTGGTTGTAGGTGGTGATGTGTTCCATCTGCTCTCCCTGTGCAGGTTTGGTGTGGTGGATCAGGGTCCAGAGCACCCAGAACTGCCAGACGCCCAGAACAGCCCGTTCTGTCCTCTCTAGCAGATCTCACCCACCAAAACCACAGCAACACTTTATGTGAGACACTATATGGAAGATAAATAGCACCAGGAGCACCTGGGGTACCTCCAGGAGGACATGGGGAGAAGTGCCCCAAAAAGAATGAATGGGGATAGGCTTCTAGGGCTTGTGGCAGGACCAGTGAGAGAAGGAGATCCTCTCTACCCAGTGTTAATAGGCAGTAGGAGGAAATACTAATCTTAACATTGTTAGATGGCTCTGGCACATCACTGAGGGTGGCGAGGGAGTGAGGGGAGTCCTCTACCATGATGAAGCAACTGCTTCTGAATCTGCCTGCTCAGTGCAGCAATCTCTGTACACAGAGACAGATCAGACTGGCACAGTGTAGTCTGGAGGCTTAGCTTATCTGTCTTGGTGGTAGAAGCTCCTTTTGGATAATCATAGATCATAGAATAGCTTGAGTTGGAAGCGACCTTAATGAACATCTAGTTCCAACTCCCCTGCTGTGGGCAGGGACACCTCCCACTAGACCAGGTTACTCAGAGTCTCATCCAGCTTGGTCTTAAATACTTCCAGGGATGAGTTGTCCACAATTTCTCTGGGCAACCCATTGCAGTGTTTCACCACCCTCATAGTAAAGAAATTCTTCTTAATCTCTAATCTAAATCTACCCTGCTCTAATTTAAAACCATTGCCACTTGTTCTATCACCACATATAAAAAGTTCCTCTCCAGCTTTCCTGTCATCTTCACATGAGCAGCTGATGGAGAGCGTTGCTAGACCCACCTCTGTCTTGGTGCAAAGCAGATACTCCTTTTTACAATACAAGGAGGAACCTGGAGATATTTTAGCTCTCCTTGGTCATTTCAGCTGTAGGGGCCATCCCCAGATTTCAGCTGTGTGCAATGTTCTGTGTATTTGTAAAAATAAAGCGATCCTTTAATATTTAATCAGTCATTAGTCACTTTTATTTATTTTACTCAGCTGAACGGCATCACAAGTGTTTCACTGAAAGCTCTTCCTAGTGGAAGCTCTTTGCTGAAGGAAAACTCTCCAGTATTTGAGATTTTGGGCCAACTCAGGTTCCCCTGGGAGCTGTGTAGCAGGTGGCTGAGGACCTCTGACCGGCAGAGATCTGTTTCCATCCTTCCCTAGGGCTCTCCCAGAACCTCCCCAGCTCCCTGGGAGGAGTAGGGCTGGAAGGGCTCTGGTTAATGCTGCTGCACCGTTAGCTCTTGACGCGTTTGGCTATCACAAACCACAGCCTTGCCTGGCAGGGAGGGCGGGTGCTGAGCCAGGGAGGGGGAATGGGAAGACTGGCTCTGGGGACTCCATCCCAGCGAGAAGGTGGGTTATGTTTCACATTAGCTGATGCTCCTGTGTGGTTTCCAGCACTAGCCCAAATGCAGAGGCTTGTGGCAAGCCAGCTCGGATATGCAGCAGGCATAAATCACATCAGCCAGATCTTTCTCTGTAAGGATGGGGAGAGCCTCTTTTCAAACTGGTGGGGTGATAGAGGATGATAAAAGTGGCAGGACAGCAATGATATGGATGCCAGTGGGGAGAAAAATATGGCGCTGCTGCCCAGGGCTTGCTGGTGTCCAGCTCTGCCTTCCTATCCTGGTAGTCTGTCCCAGATGAGCTCAGGAACCTCAGAGCTTGACCTGTTGGTGCCTGTCACCAACCAAAATGCCCGGAGAGATTTCCCACTGTAGGATTCTCTCTTGGACTGTAGGTCTGGAGTTGGCTGGACAGGAGGTTGGCAAGATTTTTGGCATCTTGACCTTTGGACAGGCAAGTGTGAGGCTGGTAAGGCTGTTTTTGGGAAGTCAGTGATCTTTAGCAGGGGACATGGCTGGAGGAGCCAGGCAGAAGCAGGCAAGGAAAACAGTTGCATGTTCAAGGAGGAGAAAGCCTCTAAGCTCTTTTATGTCCAAGTGTCTAAAGCCTGATGGGGCAGATCTGTGGATCATCAACAGCCACAGTTGAACAGAGCCATGATGCACAATCTTGCTTTATATTTCTGAGTTGGTGTATAAAGGCTGGGGATGAGATGAGCATTTCTTTCATTCAGTGACTAGTCCCTAGCTCACGGCCACTAGCCAACCTACCACGATTTGGGGCAGGTCCTGAGTACCACCATTGCTGGAGGAGCAGAAGATATTGCAGTGGGATTTCACCCACCAGGCATGGGAAGGGAAGGGGGACTGGGACATTGGCGATGTGCTCTCTCTCCACAAAGCTCCTTCATGATGGTCTCTCAGGGCACATCGCCACTTTTCGGACCTGGCATGTGGACTTTGTGCCCACCACACCTGCAGGCATGCTTACGCACATCAACCCCAGTCACTGCCAACGTCCTCATCCCTTTTCTCCTTAGCTCCTCAGTGATTCCCCCAGATGGCTGCTTCACACACACACATCCTTAATCCTGCACCTTGCCTGCCTGATAAATCCCACCCTCCTCCTCTGAATCCTCTGTCTTCATCCCTAACCCACACCTCATCCTCCTGCAGACCCTTGGTCCTTTGCAGCCCTCCCCACCTTTGCTCACCTCACGCGCTTTCCTTGGAAAGGCTAAAATAAGCTCTACCTGGAGTGTGTTCAAAGGCTAATGTACATCCTCCCTTAATTATTGATTTGTTTATTGCAAACACTTTGGCAGGACAGTCACCACAGCTCACACACCAGGCTCCTGTCTTCACTTCTCCCTGCAGCTCACAGGGGCTGAGGACAGTGTTAAAGGGGTGACCTGGGGACCATATGCCTCGGCTTGAAGGCAACATCCCTCCATCCCCACCAGCACCACCCCTGTACCCCAGGGTCTCCCAGGTTAACCCCCATTAGCCCACCCCTTTGGGAATGGCGATGGGCTTTCCTGCAGAACTAAACCCCTCCAAGCCCCCACTTTCACCCCAGGCGAGAAGAGCTCATGGTAGCTGTTTCCTTTAGCAAGTTCCCCTTCTGTAAGGTGGTATCAACACCCAACATGTATCTAAGAAGTCTGGCACGAGGGATCAAAACACCATTATGCCATTGAGCCCCAGCTGCTGTCATCCCCGGACAGGGAGAGATTAGATGCTGCGCATTAGCAGGATTGTTAATGACTCTGCAAAACCCATGTCGAGAAATAAAGGTGGCAGCACCCGGAGAGGAGGACTCAGAGGCACGGTCGTGCTACTGGGGCTGCTGTCAGCCTGCCACTGGAGGCTCTGGGAGCTCCAGCTTTCAGGTGATGCCAGAGAGGCGTCAAAGTAAGAAAACACAGATGCTACCAGCTGCCGAGAGGGAACATCCTATGTTCGCTTGCTTTGCTCTAGAGTGGGGTGAGGCAGCTGGGACGCAGTATTTTGGGGTCCTACTTGCTCAGCCCAGGGCTCTTGGCTAAGCCAGGCTTTGTGGGTCATGGTCCCTTTGGGTTTGGCATCACTTCCCCCTGCGTGGTGGGTTGAGTTGGTGATACTCGATTCTTCCCTGCTTAACCCTGCTGCAGCACCTCTCCTCAAAGTCAGTAGAGTCCCCCAGGAAGGAAGATCAGTGAAAGATTTGGAGGAATAAACAGGCTGGGGAGCTTTTTCCGAAGCAAAGTAATTTCCTCACAAGGGCAGTCGGGGTTTGCGGAGCATGTTTCTGTGCACATGTGCAGGGAAGAGCTCAGGGCAAGGAGGAATTGATTCTCCAGTGAGTTGTGAACTTGGAGGCTCGGCAGGGGCCTGAGACGAGCGTTGTTACCTCTCTGATGAGGCATGTGTCACAGCCACTATTCCTTTCACACAATTTCCTTCCCAGATTCTCAGCAGCAGCCTGAGTTTTTGTAAACCACATGGCACAATGTGGGAGGGATGCTGCCTTGGGTGCAGGTGTCCGGCCTGAGGACAGGGGCACTCGGATCCTGTGCTGCAATGCAAGAAAATGAGGCTTGTCATGGATGTAGCTCTTCCTTTTGTTCTTAAAAGCAGGCTTGGAAATAAGCTAAAGGTTTGGGGGTTTGTTTTTTTTTGGTTCATTTGATAATTTTTAAAATCTCAACCATTTTTTTTATACCAAGGTCCTGCGTTGTGGCATATTCTGGGCCCTTTCTGATACCCTCTCTCCCAGGAGTCCCACAGGCTTTACTCATGCATTAAGAAACTGAATTAGGAACACGGGATTCTTGAAAGCAGAGGCTTGGTTTGGGGAATATCTTGGGGCAACATGACAGGAGACTTCCGCTCCTTTGTCCTGACAAGGGTTGTGTCTGTGACTGCCGGGCCTGACTACTCACATCGGGAATCTCCTGACTTGTGCCTACAGCCGAGTGACTCTGAGCATGTGAAACGCCCCGAGAGACGTGCAGACGGCAGGGCATCAGAAGAACAATGCCGGGACTATAATTCCCTTTATCTGCCTGCAGCACGGCCATCCGAGTGCCTCCTGGGGCTCCTTTGCAACCCCCTCCCCAGCTCCTCTCCCAGCAGCTACCCTCGGGCTTTGCGGCCTCCCCACTGTTAGAGCTTCCCCGGCCGGGTCTCAGAACTGCTCCTCTTCTCTCGGTGAGATGGACCAGCTCTGCACAGAGCATCGCTGGCAGATCAAAGCACTGCCTAGATTTCTTGATAGCTTCTATAATCTGCTCCACATTATTCTCCTTCTTGTTCCTTGGGCTTTCCAAAGACCTTTGTTTCAGGGTTTTTTTGTTTGTTTGTTTGTTTTTTACCATTGCAGACATCTTCCCTGGACCACCTCTTGGATGTTACCAGACCTTTTCCCTGGCTAGACACATTAATTCAGGAGCTGCCTAGGTGGGAGACGGGCTCAGGTCCTAGCGATGAATGCAAGCACAGCAGTATTTGTTATCTTCGTGACAGGGCTTTCTTTAGACCTCACTTGAATATGTTTTCCCTGATTTTTTTTTTTCCTGTTTATTTGAGCAAACAGTTCCTGGTTAGATGCTTTTCCCTACACTTTCTTAACAGCTTCAGAGAGTTTATGAACAGAACATCTGCTGGAATGGCTTCATCCTGTCCTTGTCCCCACATGCTCACAGCATGAACAAGGACAACCCGAGTATGGAGTCTCCTA
Organism: Baryphthengus martii; assembly: GCA_013396935.1. NCBI lineage: Eukaryota > Metazoa > Chordata > Aves > Coraciiformes > Momotidae > Baryphthengus > Baryphthengus martii. The sequence continues at coordinate 2,071,365 of VWZK01014938.1, read as the reverse complement.
CCACTGGCTGCTCTCCAGCCACTTCCCCCAGCCGAGACCTTCACCTTTCATCACACAGCTGTCCCTGCCCGAATGTGATTCCCACACGCACCTCCCCCTGTCCCTCTCCCTCCAGGTTGTCAGGACCAGGCTGACCCCTGTGCAGGATGTGACCTTCCCTGCTGCACAGGGGCTTCTTCTACCAAGCATTTGAAAAGCAATACAGACATTAGATCAAAAGCTGCTTCCAAGCTCTTCTCAGGGTGATGGGAATGATGAGCTCTGTTTCAAGGAGCAATACTTTTGATGCTTGTGTGTCTGCAAAGCTCAGGCAAGACACAAACACCTCTTGGCTTTGCAAGGGCTGCTATTTTCCTCCTGCAGCCTGTGCCAGTAATGCCATGAGGGATGCTGTGCCCCTAAAGCAGCCCTGACCCCCTTCCCAAAAGCTGGTAGCAGCTCCTGGACGTGTAGCCTGCAAGCTGGACCCTCTCCAAACTGGCACTTCTTGGGGTCTCTCCGCAAAGGGGCATGTGAACCAGCAGTGAAATTCCCAACACAGGGGACGAACCCCCTCTCCCTGCCTCTCCTGTCAGAGCTCACCCCCGATGCTGCTGCCCAGCATTGCTGCGTTCTGCCAAACAGCAGCTCTGCCCGCCCCGGCGCTGGCTGCGGTTCAGAGGTGTGCAAAGTGGTCCTGCTGCAGGCAGACTTGCAGATCCTTCTGGATGAGAAGAGGGGCTAGAAAAACGTCAGCTCATCATTTTCAGCGAGCGGCGAGTGCTGTTCTGGTAATAGGGAGCAGGGCGGTGCATGGCTCAGTGTGGGCCTGCCAGATCGATACGGAGATCACAGGCAGGAGTGGACGACAGAGCTTATGATGACTGAGCAGATATTGGACCACAGATCTCTTTCTGGTTATGCCCTGAAGGGCTGTGGTGTTTGCTGGCCCCAAGAGGCAAGTGGTGCATTGGGGAGTCTTTACTTGGGAAGCGGGATGGCGGGAGGAAAGATTCTCCCTGAGGGACATCCAGTCTGAAAGTGTGATGCTAAAGGCAGCCGTGTAGGTAGGAAGAGCAGAAATGCAAATAAAACAGGTGCCTTCACCTCTCTCGATGGCCAGGAGCCCCTGAGGTATCCCCAGCCCTGCTTCTTCTTCTGGGCTGGATGTTTTGGTAGCAACTCACATCCCTGTGCAGAGGGTAGCTCAAATGGGATGATGGGGATCTCTCTGCAGAGGAACTGGGGTTTAAGTCTTAGCCGAGTGTATCCCATGGAACTTCTGGAGACTCTCAAAGGCCAGAGGGAACCCAGCTCCTGAGCTCCTATGGAGCAGAGTTCTTGCAGGAGGCACTGATTACATCCTTCATGGAGATGCTACTTGAAAGAGCAATTTGCCAGCAACCCTCAGAGCAATAACGGCAAGGCCTCTGCTCAAGATAACATCTCTGTGCTCTGACAGCCCCATCACTCATGCCCTGCTCCTGCCTCCCTCTTCTGTGGGGACAGGAGTGAGGGATGGAGGCAGGGATGGAGGCAAGGATGGAGGCAGGGATGGCGAGTTCCCACCACTGGCAGCTCCCAAATACTCCCATATTCTTTTGGGTCTAGGTGCACCAGAGGTAACACTACCCTCTCTGTACATCACCGTCCATCTATTCGTGGACTGGTGGGGGGATGGTGGGTTCAAGAGGGGGAAGCAGGACTGAGAACTGCCCAGTTGGGGTACTGGGTGGAAGGTTGGTGGCCCATCTGTTCTGTGCAGCAGAGACTCGCCTGTCACTGCAGTCTCTTTTGCCAGTAAACTCACCAGTCCCTCCTGGCAGTGTGCAGTGGAGAGGATGAACAACCCCTTGGTTTCTTTCTTTTTCTGCCTACCTAAGGGCATCCAGCTGGGTGCTCCCACTCCTCCCATTCCCACACTCTGCTTGGCCACATTTCTTCTGCGAGTGGTGGCTTTATCTATTAGTAGCAGAGGAAGATGTGACTTGGCACAAAACGGCCTCATCAGCTGCTGAAGCAGCCAGGGGCTGACCCTATGCCCCAGGGGATGGAGAGACTCAGGGCAAGCTGCTATCTGGGTGGGCAGGGAGAGTGCAGGGTACTCATGCATGAGGTCCTGAATCAAGCAGTGCCACCCTGGCACCTCCATGTGACCGTGGCTTCCCCTAGGTCTCAGTGCTGATCAGCCTGGAGGAGAACCTTATTGTGCTATAAAGCTGCAGTGGGTCCCCAGGGTGGGTGTGTGCCCCCTGAAAATGTCCCCATTCTGTGACAGGCCCTGTGGTAATGTGCCAGGGTAGGCTGATGGCCTCCCACTGGTTTCACATGTAATGATATGATTCATGTCAAGTGCCATGAGAAGGCTGTGACCTTGCACCAGCTCCAGTATAAAGGAAGCCCTGGTCTCGCCCTGAGCACTCATTTTGTGTGACATCCCTGTACTGTGCAGGGATGAATCCACATCCTGGCTGGGCATTGTGTGGTGCGTGGTGGGCATATTACATGGTGCCCTCCATCAGTATCTTCTCCAGTCTGGTTGCAGTGCTGAGCCATAAGAATGACATGGGTGGGGAAACTGAGGCAGGGAGTAAAAATTATGACTGGGTGTTTTCCTATCTGGTGTCTTCTCAGCCACAGACTCTGTACAGGTGCCTGAGGAGGAGAACTGCTTCTCATGGGGGTGTGGACCCACCAGCCTTCCAGTACTCATCTTCCTTGCCCTGCCAGGCACTTCAGCAACCTCTTTGTATCCAGGTGTTTTGCTTTAGTAATTTGGAAGCAGGTGAGAAAACCTGCCCTCCCACCTTGGTATTTATTGGATAGACCAATCCCCCTATTTCCCCTTGGGAGCTCTAGCAGGAGGAGTGCCTGAAGCTGTCTGGCACTCCAGCAACCCCTATGGGAGCAGGACCTATGCTCCGGTACGTGCAGCCCCTTGTATGTATATCATTGTCATTCCCAGGGCCTGTGATGTGGCTGTGCAGCAATAGGTGAGGAGTTACCCCAGTGTGAGCCCTGCTTGAGCCCCATGGGGATGGGCTCTCCATGACCGTGGCTGAAGGCAGCCTGCTCCCTGCTGAGGGCTATGGGTGTGTGAATTGTGGTTGCAAATCTTCACTGAAGCTGCTTTTTCTTTTTCTTTTCTTTCTTTTTTTTTTTAACCCTCAAATCATGTTGCCTCTCCTGGGCTAGGGTGGCTTGGGGTGTACAGCAGAGCCTAGAGGTGTTGGTTCAACCTGTGCAGAAATTCCTGTGTCTCTCCTGTCTGTGCTAAACCCTGTGCCTGACAGAAGTGGACTCTTGAAATCTTTGGAGTCCTACACCTGTAATTTCTCCCTTCACCCGTGCTCCTGCCTGCAGCACTGTCCCTCTATCACTGTGTCTCTGCCCAGCGGAGCAGAGACATGAAACTTCGGGGGGGGGGAAGCACGCAAAAAAGCGCTGTAGAAAAGCAGAGCAAATTAAGCAGAGCTCTGATCTGCCTTGGTTTGTGCTTGCCAAAAATGCACCATGCATCTTAATTCGCTCTGCTGTTCAGCTCGCACTCACTGCTCTCCTGATGCCATTTCGGCGCTCTGAGCTCAGCCTTTTCAACACTTCAGTCTTCCTCTTTCAGGATTTTTTTTTTTGTGCATGTTTGATTGCAGAATCTGCTGCAGGAGGGAAGGGGGAAGCCCCGACCCTGGGTGCTCCTGCTTGCACTTTCCGGCAGCCGTCTGAGTCCCCGTTGCATTTTGCAAGGGGGGGTTTGGGTGTGCGTGCGTGTCTTTTCTAGAAAGTCCTTCCTGGGTGCTCTCCAGTCGCGGTTTTTTTTCCCACCCAGCCGTCTGATCTGCCTCTCGCTAGTATTCTTTAAAGAAAAAAATAAAAATAAATTAAATTGCTGTAATCCACATCGGCTTTTATTATCTTCCAGTTCAGTTTAAATCTTTTTTTCCTCTCCGCCCTTGTGTCCGAATTGCGGAGGGAGAAGAAAACCCACCCAGCAACCAAGCGAGAGGCAGCATCGTCCTCCTCCAAAAGACGAAAAGAACCTGAGAAAGCCGGAGCTGAGCCAGAGCCCCTCTGCTCTCCCTCCAGCACAAATTTAACCCCAGCTGCAACTTTTCCTTCGCTGGAGCGGCTGAGCTGGGGCTCCGGCAGTGCTGGGGTGGGTTTTTCCCCTCTCTTCCCCTCCTCTCCTAGACTGATTTTTAGCGGAGAGGGAGGGGGGTGGGGAATCCTTTTTATTGCAGAGCCCGGCTCGCTTCGCAAGCCTTCCTCCTCCTCCTCCTTCTCCTCCTCCTCCTTCCCCTTCCCTGCTTTTTGTGCCCGCCGCAGCAGGGCTGGCCAGGCCGGGGGAGGGAAGCGATGGGAAGGGGAGGTCGCCCCCTCCTCTCCCTCTGTGTGTGTTTTTTTTGCAGGTGTGTCAATTTTAATTCTGCCCAGTAGGTGGGACTTGGTGACTTTCGCACCGTTTTTTGTTATTTATTTATTTCCGCGGCTGCCTCCCCAGCCTGCCGTTGCAATCCTCCGGAGCGGCTGGCGGGGAGCGGCGGGCGGCCGGGCCGGCATGCATCCATCCCCGCCCGCTGCCGCTGCCGGAGCGGGAATTACAGCCTCTCCGAGCCAGCTGCCAGCATGATTTCATCTGCTGGAGGATTTTTGCATCTGATCGCTTGAGGTTTTGTTGTGTTGGGTTTTTTTTGTTGGATTTTTTTTTCC